>OX637404.1:23020544-23613044 GCA_951799425.1 Ilex aquifolium
ACTTGTAAGAACACTTACAAAGCACTTACTTTGGGAATCAAATTATTTGGTGATATTACTGAACTTGAAGCAAATACTGATTCTATTGTACTTATTTACAGAATTTATTACAAATGCATGAAAACAAATCTAAATGTTAATGCATTGTGTAAAAGTCCTGCAGATAGTACTTTACTGCTACAGGCTAGTACCCCAAATTCAAATATCCAAATTCCTAAAAGAATTTTATGGAAAGATGTTACTCTTCCAGAACACTGGATCGTTGAAAATGAAAATTTTGAAAAAGATTGTGAAGTGTCTACCTCAAATATAGAACACATTCGCCAACTTACTGATGGATCAGTAAGAATTTCATTTGATGATGCTAGATCACGAAGATCTAGTACATCTTCATTCCTCCAAATTTGTTTGATAAGCCAATTCAGATCAATGAAGGTAGAAGATCTGAATCTTCCAGAATCTCCAAAAGAGATAAGGAAATTTATGAAGAAATAGATCAAAGATTAAAAATGAAAGGAATTGATAATTCTTCACCCCAAATTAGTCGACCTTATTACACTCCTTATAATTCCTCCTATTCTAGAATTAAAGAACAAGAGAAAAAGGATAAAGATGATTTTACTCCATCTCCTACCTTGAGTCCTTCCAGGAGTGAATTAGAAAGTCAAGTTGATGAACCCATCAATCATCAACTCCGAGTTATTAAAAAAAAATCTAATTTTTGTTTTATGCCCAACATGGTTAAATTGTTAAAAGAAATTGAATCTGAAGAAAATAAATCTAAAAAGAAAGATTTCTTTGAAAGATTTATTCCTCAACAGATCCAAGAAATAAAAATTCAATGGGTAAAAATCATGCACAAATTAGAATCTGAAATTCAATTTTTTGATTATATTGATTCTTGTTGTAAAGATTTAAAAGTTATTACAAAGCATAAGTGGAAAACTGCTGACTCAGGAACTGTATCCTCCAGTCATCCTCCCACTGAGACTTTTAATTTTACACATGCTGATACTGAACTTACTGCGTCTCCCTTTAAAGTTCCCTCTAATGAGTCAGAAAAGAAGACTGCAGAACAAAATAATTTGGCAAAATTTGAAAAGAAAATTATTGAGCAAACCAATTTTACTAACCAAAACCTAATCACCATAGGTAGACAGTTAGATAAAATTGAAACAAAAGTTGATAAAATTGAATTATTATCTACAGGTAAAAAATTAGAGAAACCTCTAGTTACCCTACCTGAAGATAGATCTAAGTTAGGAATTGCTGATACACTCAGAATTCAAAAAATTGACCAATTACTTAGGAAGTTAGATGCCCAACCTGAAGCATCAGGAACCTCCCAAGTAACTGTTATCAATCAAACTTCAGATGCAGAAACCAGCACTGATGAAGATTTTTCTGATCCTGAAATTAAAGAATTAGAAAAAGCTTTTGAAAAACAACAAATTAATAAATCAGTTTTTTCAAATGTAAATCCAACCAGTACCACCAAAAACTGGTACCCCAGGCCTACACCTCCTGATTTACAATTTGAAGAAAAAAATATTTCAAACCAATTTTCTGTTCAGTCAAACAAACTCTATGAATGGAACATAGATGGTTTAAGTGAACAAGAAATTTTGAATAAAATTCATCACATGTCTATGGTTATTAACAGTTATGTTACTAACTAGGAAACCCCTGAACCTGACTTAGTTGATTTAATAGCCTCAGGTTTCACTGGTGTCCTTAGCAGTTGGTGGGATAATTATCTTACCCAAGATTCTAGGGATGATATTAGACATGCTGTTGTTTTAAATGATGAAGGCACTCCAGTTTTTGATGAAAAAATTGGAAGAGCAAAACCTGATGGTTTAAATACTTTAATTTTTACCATAATTAAACATTTTGTTAGAACCCCTAGTAACATTGAAGTTAGGATCCATGACCAGCTTAGTAATCTTAAGTGTCCCACACTTAGTGATTTCAGATGGTATAAAGATGTTTTTGTCTCACGGGTAATGAACCGTCCAGACTGCAACAAATCTTTTTGGAAAGAAAAATTTGTTAATGGTTTACCTAGTTTATTTGCCCATAAGATTAGAGAAACTCTTGCTAAGGACACAGGAATCATAGAATATGACTCCCTGACTTATGGCCAACTAATCAGTACTATCCAAAAGGAAGGCCTTAGGATGTGTATTGATTTAAAACTCAGCAAACAATTACAAAATGATAAAAATAAAGCTAAATATGAAATGGGAAATTTCTGTGAACAATATGGTCTCCCTCCTGTAGCTCCATCATCTAGCCACAGGAAACATAGATCCCATAAATCACATAAGTCCTATTCTAAATCTAAATCTCACTACAAACGTAGTAAGAAAGATTTTTCTAAACCTGAATTTTATAAAAAACCTAGTACAAAATCTCACAGATCTTCTAAATCTAAAAAAGATTCTAGAAAGAAAAATTCTGGTAAAGGCAAAGCTCAAGATGATACTAAATGTTTTAATTGTGGAAAACCAGGACATATCAGTCCTGAATGCCCAATTAAAAAACAAGTTAAATTATTAAATTTAGCTGAAAATGAAACAGAAGAAATTCTTAGGATTTTCAGATTAAATAACCCAACTCCAGAAATTGAAGAAATTCCTGACTCCACTAGTAGTCCAGAAGACTCTTCAGATGGTCACCCTAGTACAGATGTTTCCACTGAACCTAACATCAAATTAGGATGTAAGGATAATTGTTGTACAAAAGTGAGGGTAATCACAAAGCAAGCTGAAGAAGAACAAATCCTGATAGATTTGATCAGCAAAATTGAAGACCCTGAACTTAAATTAAAATACATAAAAAATCTCAAAGATTTGTTTGTTAAAAAGGATAACAAACATTTATCAAGTGAAAAACAGTTAATTAGCATTAACAAAACAATGGAAAGATTTAGTAAAGAGAAAAAGAAAGAACTCACTTTACAAGATCTCTAATGTGAAGTTAATAAATTAAAAGTTGAGATAAAAAATTTAAAAGCACAAGATAAAATCTTTGCTGAAACTCTGAGTTTTTTATCTGTGTCCAACACCAGTCCCCTTGAACCTACAGTTCAAGATAATAACCAATCTGATGTTGAAACTTCAAACAGAACACTTCCCCAGCGGATACCAGCAACCTCCGGTGCATTGGAAACTGCAGGTTTAACGAAGCTGCCATCGCAAGATGAGTGTTCACAAAGTGATAACCAAATTAACTCTATTAATAAAATTAATTTACAAAAATGGTATTCTCAAGTACGAATAATCATCAATAATGATTTTATACTTGACACCATTGCTCTTATTGATACAGGAGCAGATGTAAATTGTATTCAAGAGGGAATTGTTCCCACCAAATTCTATGAAAAAACTCTTGAAAGATTAAGTTCTGCCAATGGCAGTAAAATGAATGTTGCTTACAAATTACCTAAAGCTCATATTTGTCAAGATAATGTTTGTTTTAAAACATCATTTATCTTAGTAAAAGATATGACAGATCAGGTTATCTTAGGATTACCTTTCATCTATTTGTTATACCCTTTTACTACAAATATTGAAGGTTTATCTACAAAACCTTTAGGTCAATCTGTAACATTTAAGTTTATTCTTAAACCTGAGGTTAAAGAATTAAAGCAACTTAAAAATGATTCTATTTATCTCCGAATAATTAATCAGAAAAAGAATCAAGTGAAATTTCTCCAAGAAGAAATAAACCACAAAAGAATTTCTGATCAATTAAAAGATCTAATTTTAATTGAAAAAATTAACCAATTCCAACAAAGAATTGAAACAGAAGTTTGCTCTGATCTTCCTACAGCCTTCTAGCATAGGAAAAAACACAGTGTTAAACTTCCTTATATTAAAGGGTTTAATGAGAAAAATATTCCTACTAAATCCAGACAAATTCAAATGAATCATGAATTAATGGAAACCTGTAAAAAGGAAATTTCTGAATTACTTAAAAATGGAATTATTAGCAAGTCAAAATCTCCTTGGTCTTGCCCAGCTTTCTATGTTATGAAAAATGCGGAATTAGAAAGAGGCACTCCAAGACTTGTTATTAATTATAAGCCTTTAAATGCTGTTTTGGAATGGATCAGGTATCCTATTCCAAACAAACAAGATTTAATTAAAAGATTAAAAAATTCTGTTATATTTTCAAAATTTGATTTGAAAAGTGGATATTGGCAAATACAGATATCTCCTGAAGATAGGTACAATACTGCATTTGTAACTCCATTCGGACATTATGAATGGAATGTTGTACCTTTTGGGTTAAAAAATGCACCTAGTGAATTTCAGAATATTATCAATGAAATTTTTAACCATTTAAGTCATTGTTCTATAACCTATATTGATGACATTCTCATCTTTAGCAGGTCTATTGAAGAACATTGGAAACATTTAAATGCATTTTTAGAGACTGTTCGACATAATGGATTAGTCATCTCTGCTAGAAAAATTAAATTGTTTCAAACTTCTGTCAGATTTCTTGGATATAATATCCAACAATCCACCATTGTTCCTATCAGTAGAGCCATCCAGTTTGCTGATAAATTTCCTGATGAAATTCTTGATAAAACTCAACTTCAAAGATTTTTAGGTTCTCTGAATTATGTTTCTGACTTCTATCAGAATCTCAGATCAACCGTCAAACCTCTGTATGACAGACTCAAAGGAAACCCTTCTCCTTGGACTTCTGAGCATACATCAATTGTCCAGTAAGTCAAAAAATACATCAAAACTTTGCCTTGCCTTCGTATTCCTTCAGTTATTTCTTTCAAAATTATCCAAACTGATGCCTCCGATATTGGATACAGTGGTATTCTCCTTCAGAGAGAATCTCCTAATTCTCCTGAACAAATTGTTCGTTTTTATTCAGGAATTTGGAATAAAGCACAAGCCAATTATAGCACTATTAAAAAAGAAATTTTAGCTATTGTCCTGTGTATCTCAAAATTTCAGGATGATATTTTAAATCAAAAATTTCTTGTACGTGTTGATTGCAAGTCTGCTAAATACGTACTTGAAAAAGATGTTTAAAATATTGCTAGTAAGCAAATTTTTGCAAGATGGCAAGCTATTTTGAGTATTTTTGATTTTGATATAGAATATATTAAGGGCAGTAATAACTGCATACCTGATTTTCTAACTCGTGAATTTTTGCAGGCACCAAATGGCGGACAGTAAGTCCCACAAATCTGGTACTTCCTCTAAAAACCCGGGGAAGGGAGATCGTAAATTACCTTTAACTTTGGGTCCTCCAAACCCAAGACCAATTTCCCAACTTCAAGGCCCATCAAGTGCCTTAGCCCATTTACCAGGCCCCTCAAGTGCCATCCAAATTGCCAACAGATTTCAGCCTCTTGGTAGACCTGTTAGTCACCACCATAGGCCCACAATTGTTCCAACTGCCACATTTTCCCAAATGGCCCAAATGGCACCACCAGATACTACCCATTTATCAAATCCCTATTACAAATCTGGACCTTCCTACCCAAAAGGCCCAAAATCAGATTTTGTTAATAAACTAAATTTCCACAATGTCTTTGCTATTGAGCCAGCCCATGCTCATATCACAGATATTGAGGTTTTGATTAAAGCTTATCTTGGTGAAGGATGGACTTTTGTCCCTCGTGATCCAGAAAGAACTTTTGAATTCTACAAAGATATCCTGTTCCTTACTGAGTCCATTCATATCAAAGCAATTCCTGATAAGAATGACCCCAGTAAAGCTGCTTTTCATTCTCTTTATTTAAAAAAGATTTTGTCAGTTAAAGATTGGGGATCTCACCCTTCTTCTCTCCGAGACCTCACAGGTACCAATAAGAGATTCAATTATTATGACTATATTGAGTCATGGACCACTCTTTTACTCTATCAGGGTGAGTCATCTACTCATTCCTGGTTCATTCAGTTTGATAAAGATTTCAAAAGCCAGATTCCTTCCTGGTTTGTAAGGTGGTGGCAAGTTCACGGCCCCATTCTTG
The DNA here is from genome assembly GCA_951799425.1 of Ilex aquifolium. Lineage (NCBI taxonomy): Eukaryota > Viridiplantae > Streptophyta > Magnoliopsida > Aquifoliales > Aquifoliaceae > Ilex > Ilex aquifolium. The sequence goes on from OX637404.1 coordinate 23,026,555, forward strand.
AAATCTTTCCCATTGATCTTCAAGATCAATATTCCTACTTCTGTTCTGCTTCTACTCCTAGCAAACAGCAGTCCTTATTTCCAATTCCCAGTTTACTAACATTTGTTTGCAGGTACAGAATTGCTTGGATTTGCAGATGGCAGTGGCAGATTATTGATCACCATGTTGCCAGACAATTCTCTGTTAAATGGTGGCCTAGGTTTTCCTATGACACCATAATTGCCACAATTCAGAGCGAGTTCCCAGTCAAGGTTCCGACCCCACAAGTGGTCCCACCAGCCTTGCCGCCAACTACTCCAGCTAAGAAGGCCATTTCCACTCTAAGGGTTTCTACATCTGAAAAACCCAAAGAGTCTCCAGAACCTTCAACAGTTTCTAGGGTCAAGGTGAAGAAGTCCTCATCAAAGGGCACCAGTAAACCTTCCCAGCCATCAGCAGCAGAACTCCTCAAGATGGCCCAAGATTTAATTCAGCAGGCTGCAGTAGCCAGCCAAAGTTCATCATCTCCAAGTTCCTCAACCGGATCCGTCACTCCATCCCCACTACAGGATGCACAGGACCCGTATGAAGGATATGATGACCTAGATTCAGATGTTGACATCACCATCCCGTGATGTAGTGATGCTTGTTTTTACCTGTGATGGCTTCACTCAGTACTCTCTTCTCACACAAGGGAGAAAAGCTGTCTGTCACATGTAAGGATAAGATTATCACAAATTTACCCAGATTCACCCGGTGCTTTCCCCAAGTAAAGCCACCGACAACATTTCCATCCAGTCTGCTTTTCCCCTAAGTAAAAGCAGTTTACCCTTACTTTCCACCGAAAGTTAGATTCTCTGGCATCTTTTGGACCCATCCGTCCTTTCTTGTCAGCCATTTGTCAAACTTACCCTGAGTAAATACCTTTTACCCCGCCAAAAGCAAAAGGAAAAGCTGTTTACCCAGAGATGATTTCAAAATGAAATGATTAATTCAAAATCCTTACCCCTATATAAGGATTTCAGATTTCAGTTGTAAGCAAGTCTTGTTAGACCATTACAAGCCTTAAAAATACTCTCCTTACCCTCTCTGATAATTGTAAGCCTCAAATGAAGAGCTTTAATTTGGCCTACAATGCAGATTTCATTGTTGCAATCTTATTTCCACTGGCCCTCTAAGTGCTAGTGTTGTAAGTGTTGCTTGTTTGTAATTTTCATATTATATATTTGAAGATTTGTTTACAACTTGTGATTCTTATGGCTATTTCAGTTTACAAAATTCCTTGTGAATTTGCAATTCCTTCAAATGAATATGCTGTCTTAGCTGTCACAGTAAGGACAGAAGATACTCCCCTAGTTTCCTACATTCTGTGGGTTTATTCTTTCTTTGTCAATTTATTTGTCTAAATTTCATATATTCATCATCTTCTTACTTCCGCAATTATTTGGTATCCGCAATTATATATATATATATATATATATATATATATTTTATGGATGTACCTATTTTATGGATGTATATAAATGTATCTTAATGTACTTGTGAACCACCAGTTAATAAGTATGTTAATCGAGAACATGTCATCTTTTTTTAGTGTACCGGTCTGATGATCTGTATTTATGAAAAAAAATGTACATTATAATAACGTAACTTCTTAGAATATGTGTTTTAATTACGTGATGATATTGTTGTTATTTTTACAATTTTAAAGGGCGTTAATAGGGACCTAATGCAAAAACAAATTGGCGAGTTGGGTTTTTTGAGAATTCTATTGGACTTAGGTACCGCCCTTCAAAAAAGGGAAAATTGGAAGGGGGTACACCAAATTAGACTTAATTGTAAAAAAGTACACAGAAAAAAATGTTGGGTAATTAAGTCTTTAATTTTGATACTTATTTGTATCTAAGTACATTATTTGAATTTTATTGATTTTTTTGTGACATTTTTGTCCTCCATTGATCCATGTGTATTTTCTTTGGAAAGTGGTGCATTAAATATCTACTAGTTTTATGGGAAAGTGATGCATTAAATTCATGTATATATTTGTTTGAATATATATATAAATTCAAACAAGTATATATATACATATATATATACACACACACACGCACACACATATATATGAAAACTTTAATATTCTATATTTGTATATCCTCCCTTGATTCATGCGAATTTTTTTTGGAACTTTAATATTCTATATTTGTATATCCTCCCTTGATTCATGCGAATTTTTTTTGGAAAGTGATTTTGTTTTTAAATTATATTCAATACACCTTCATTCATGCGTTTTTTTTTTTGGAAAGTGGTTTTATTTTCAAATTAATTTAATATCCGAAATAGTATAATAGTGTAACAATAACAGTATAACAATAAAAGTGTAACAGTGTAACAATAACAGTGTAACAGTTATTGTTACATTATTACATTTTTATTGTTACATTTTGTGCATGTGGTAACAAATTCTAAACGGATATGGACTGTTTTGAATGAAATTATGTGAAAATATATGTTTAACAAAATGTAATAGTACAATATTTTGTGTATATAGCTTGTTACACTGTTACACTTTTATTGTTACACTGTTATTATTACACTATTACACTATTTCGGATATTAAATTAATTTGAAAATAAAACCACTTTCCAAAAAAAAAACGCATGAATCAAGGTGCATTAAATATAATTTGAAAACAAAATCACTTTCCAAAAAAATTTTGCATAAATCAAGGGAAGACATACAAATATAGAATATTAAAGTTCTCATATATATATACTAGTTATTGCCTGTGCCTGAAGGTACAGTGTAATAAAAAATGATAAACAATAAACATATTTGTATTTATATCCAAAATAAAATTACAAACATATAGAAGAGATATAGGAATTTAAGCATCGGTTTGTAGTGAGGGTGAGAGGTGGTGGTGGTAGGAGACGGTGATGGTTGTGGTGGGTGGCAATGACTGTGGTGGCGAGGGTGGCGGCGGGGTGGTGGTGGCGACGGGTGATGGTGACGGTGGTGGTGGCGGTGGTGGTGGTGGCGGTGGTGGCAGCAACGACGACGGTAGTGGTGGCGACGGTGGTGATGGTGGTGGTGGTAGGAGTGGTGGTGGTAGAGGTAGTGGTGGAGCGGTTTCAAACACTATTTTTTTTTTTTAAAATACTTGTGAGAAATAATTTTTAGAAGTACTTTTAAAAAGTAACTCCAAACACACCCTTAGGGTCCTATTTTTCCTATTAAATTTAGGGTGTTAATATTAGTCGTTAGATTAACTTTAAAGTAAAATTTAAAGCGATCTCAACCGCGAAAAGCAAAAGTCATTTTGTTTATCTTTTGAGATTTGAATTGTAAGCTACTTTATTATATAGACTAGTTATTACCTGTGTCTGAAGACACAGAGTAATAAAAAATGATAAAAATGTTTAATCATCGGTTTGTAGTGGGGGTGAGAGGTGGTGGGCGGCAGTGGTGGTGGTAAGAGACGGTGATGGTTGTGGTGGGTGGCAATGACCGTGGTGGCAATGACTGTGGTGGTGTCAGTGGTGATGGTGGTGGTGGCGGCGACGACGACGGTGGTGGTGATGTCAACGATAGTGGCGGCGGTAGTGGTGGCGGCGATGGCGGTGGCGGCGGCGACGATGATGGTGGTGGGGGTGGTTGTGGTAGAGGTAGTGGTGGGGCGGTTTCAAACACTATTATTTTTTTTAAAGTACTTATATGAAAAATAATTTCTAGAAGTACTTTTAAAAAATTACTCCAAACACACCCTTAGGGACCAATTTTTTCTATTAAATTTAGAGTGTTAATAGTAACCGTTAGATTAACTTTAAAATAAAATTTAAAGCGATCTCAACTACGAATAACAAAAGTCATTTTATTTATCTTTTGAGATTTGAATTGTAAGCTACTTTATTATATAGATAGTTATTGTATGTGTCTGAAGGCACAGAGTAATAAAAAATAGTAAATAATAAACATATTTGTATTCATATCCAAAATCAAATCACAAACATAGAAGATAGATAAATGAATTTAAGTATCGATTGTAGTGGGGGTGAGAGGTGGTGGTGGTAGGAGACGATGATGGTTGTGGTGGGTGGCAATGACCGTGGTGGTGGTGGTGGTGGCGGCGGTGACTGTGGTGGTGGCGGCGGCGGCGGTGGTGGTGGCGATGGCGACGGTGGTGACGATGGCAGTCGTGGTGGTGATGGTGATGGCGGTGGTGGCGGCGGCGGTGATGGTGGTGGTGGTGGTGGCGATGGCGGCGGCGGTGGTGGTGATAGTGGCGGCAACGACAACGGTGGTGGTGGGGGCAGTGGCAGCGGTGATGGCCGCGAGGACGGCAATGGTGGCGGTGGCGATAGTGGCAGTGACGGTGGTGGTGGGGCGGTTTCAAACACTATTTTTTTTTTTAAAGTACTTATGAGAAATAATTTCTAGAAGTACTTTTAAAAAGTCACTCCAAACGCACCCTTAGGGGCTTATTTTTCCTTTTAAATTTAGGGTGTTAATATTAGCCGTTAGATTAACTTTAAAGTAAAATTTAAAGCGATCTCAACCGCGAATAGCAAAAATCATTTTGTTTATCTTTTGAGATTTGAATTGTAAGCTATTTTATTATATACTAGTTATTACCTGTGCCTAAAGATACAGAGTAATAAAAAATGGTAAACAATAAACATATTTGTATTCATATTTAAAATCAAATTATAAATATAGAGTAGAGATAAATGAATTTAAGCATCGGTTGTAGTGGGGGTGAGAGGTGGTGGTGGTAGGAGACGGTGATGGTTATGGTGGGTGGCAATGACCGTGGTGGCGGTGGTGGTGGTGGCGGTGGCGGTGGGGGCGACAATGGTGGTGGTGGCGGTGACGATAGCGACAACGATAGTGGTGGTGGTGGTGACGACGGCGACAACAATAGTGGTGGTGGCGGCGACGGCAACAGTGGTGGCAGCGGTGGCGGCGATGGTGGTGACAGTGGTGGCGACGACGACGAGGGTAGCGGTGGCGGCGGCAGTGGCAGTGGTGGCGGCGGTGGCAGTGGTAGTGGTGGCGGCGATGGTGACAGTGGTGGCGACGACGACAAGGGTAGCGGTGGTGGCGGCAGTGGCAGTGGTGGCGGCGGTGGCAGTGGTAGTGGTGGCGGCGGTTTCAAAAACTATTTTTAAAAAAAAAAATACTTATGAGAAATAATTTATAGAAGTACTTTTAAAAAGTCACTCTAAACATATCCTTAGAGTCCTATTTTTCCTATTAAATTTAGGGTGTTAATATTAGCCGTTAGATTAACTTTAAAGTAAAATTTAAATAGATCTCAACCGCGAAAAGCAAAAGTCATTTTGTTTATCTTTTGAAATTTGAATTGTAAGCTATTTTATTATATATATATATATGTATGTGTGTATCTATATATATATATATACGAATTTATATATATATATATATACGTATTTATATATAATATACGTATAAATTCGTATATATATATATATATATATATATATTTATTTATTTATTTATATGTATTAATAAATACACATGAATCAAGGTGCATTAAAGATAAGAGATTTTGAATTAAATGACCCTAAATGGGGTATTTAGGTCTTTGTATCCATGTAGTGTACTTTTTTTTAAGACATTTTTTAATGTGTACTTTTTACCAAATAATTCTAATTAGGTGTACCGACTTCCAAAAATCCCTTCAAAAAACTCTATAATTTAACCCATAATAGGAAGGGTCGAGACCTGGGCTAGTATTTCCGGTCCACCAGCCTATGGACTGGTTTTTTTTGGCCCATTGTCAGCCCTTGGTCAAGACAAAGTGGGGCTGCGGGTGAGTCAACATTTGTCATCTCCTGACTGGCCCTTTAGATTTGGTTTGTCATCTTCTGACTGGCCCTTTAAAATTGGCTTTCCATCCTCCATTTCATCAGAGACAGCAACTGATTGGACAGGATTCCGTTGTTTAGTGGCTCCTCTCCCTTGCCTCGTTGTCATTTATACCCTCACCGGGGATAACGAATGTACGAAGAAACGGTACAATGTAAATTAATTAATTTATTTATTAGTGAGGGATAAAAATTCGAGAGAGAGAGAGAGAGAGAGTGAAGAGTGAAAAAAAGAAAGTAAAATTTAATGTAAATAATTTTAAGAAAAATATTGGTGACAGTTATATAAGTCTATTTATAAATTAGAATTTCTATTTACCAAATAGCCCCAAATATCAATTACTCCAAAAAAAAATGATAATAATTTATTAGTCTAATTTAATGGTCTAATTTATTATACTCTTTGGATTAACTGTTGATCTCATTAAATATTAAAACTTGATATTAATTCAATGGTTATAATAAAATTACATCATTATGTGAACAAATTAAGTCAATATTTTTAGATTTAAATAATATTACTCTAAAAAAAAAAACCCAACTATGGAGTACATTTCTTACAATACAATATTTTTTTGGCCGATTTCCAATAAAAAAAAAACTTTTGGTCAAATTCCTATACAAAATTCAGTTTTAGTGAAATAGATATTTATTTTTTGTTAATATAAAATTTTTTGTTGCTTGTGCACTAAATTAATATGAATTATTAGATCAGTGAATCTTCTCAATTTGTTTTTTAATACCATCCATTAATCTAAATATTTATATTTATTATAGATAATATTTGATAAAAGTTTTAATAAAAATTTTGTCAGATACATACTTATTTGTCAACTCGCAACAATAAATGCAAAAATTGAGACATTTTATTTTATTTAGTAATGTCAAAATATGACATGATTCGTTAATACGATGCGAAATTAGAGGATTTGAATCTTTCTTAAGCCATCTGTTAATTAAACGGGTGGACTTGACACGATACAATTAATAAACGAATTGGATATAGGTAAAATCAATCAGTAGAAATATACGATATTTAACTCATTTATATACCAATTTTATATGGTTCATATACGACACGAACCCGATATGACACGATTTATTAGATATGAATTAATAAACGAATAGGGTATAGTGAAATATTTTTTAATACGAACGCGAAAAGACTTAACACGAGCCTATCTTACCCGATCCTGTTGCCCGACCTAATTTTATCCAAGATTTTAATAAATATTTTGTTGAACACATCCTTATTAGTTAAGGGGCTATAATAAATAGAGGAGGGGCAATATAGTAATTAGACTCACGTTGTCCACTACCCCAACCAAGGGTCTGCTCTGCTGTGAGTTGTCCACTACCCCAACCAAGGGTCTGCTGAGCTGCTCCTCTTGGCAGCTCAGCTGTTCTGGCCTATATATCATACTCATAATCCCACATAATGGTCTCCCACCATTTTTAGAAGAAAGAGAAACTCTCTCTCTCTCTCTCTCTGTAACTGAACTTCTACGTCCAAACCACCGGCGACTTCCACCCATCACACCTCTAGCAATTCTTCCTTCTTCCCATCTATCCATATATACACACAAACTCTGTTAGTCTTGGTTGTGATATGACCATGTATGTGATGATGGGTGTGAGCTCCAGCAGATGCTCCCATACCTCCCACATCACAGAGATCATTATCACCAGCTTCTTCCGACACAAGCTTTAAACCCCAGAGATCTATTGAAAGGTAAAAGAGGAAAAATATATTGTGTTAATGCAAGTTGATTGAAACCCATCTCTGTTCTCTAAGAGTTTTGCTGCTATGGCGGGTCAGAGGTGGCTATATGGCGGTGGTTCCAATATGAATAGTGTTTTCCTTCAAAATCAAAGGGTTCCTTGTTCTTCTTCTCTGCCGCTTGATTCTCTTTTCATTCCTGGGCCTTCTTCTTCATTTTCTGGTAACTCTCTTCCTAAATTTTGTTGACTTGTATGTGAGTTTTTGATTATATGCACATAAATCTACATTTATGTAGATATTTGTGTGAATTTGCATAGTTGTTGAATTTAATTGCTACTTTGTCGGATTGATTTGATGAGAAGGTAGGATTTTCATTTCACCTTTTTTTTTATGGTTGTTAGTGATGGATGTTTGACACTTATACTTTTGGATCCTGTTGTCTCATCGGTTGGCTGACTGGTTTTATCTTTCAATTTCTTTGGGTCTTTCTCAATTCAAGGAAAATTTTAATTTCAGCTAATTGTTTCTGTGATGGTAATAGTTATGTGTCTTCTGCCTTTCCTTTTTTGTTTTTTTTGTTAATTTTAATGTAATTTCTTATTGTTGGTAATTTTGCTCGTGGGTGTTTTCCAAAAGATTTATTTGTTGGTTTTTGATGCAAAGTTGAATTGTTTTCCTTTATCATGTGATAGCTAATGAAGCACACCACTATGTAAACCACATTAAATTGGTTCTGTAATTTGCTGTCTGGTAATTGATCTCTTGTGTTTATGTTGAAATTAAGCTGGGCACTGGTTCATATGAGCTTTTCCAAATTGCCCGATTCTTTACTGCTTGTGCCTAATTGTACCTCCGTTTTTGAAATAAAAGAATTTTACTCCAAACAGACTGATATTTGGAAGAAAATAGTGGAACAAACAATTGATGCGTGTAACAAGATCAGCCTGATTCGCTATCCATGCATTTGTGTTATTATGGAGAATTTGTGGGGAAAATATATTTAGCTCGTTGAGAAGAATTGGGTTATTGACTTCCCTATTAAGTTTTGGTGATTGATTGCTAGATGTCCTTGTTGTTTTTACATCTCTTTTTCTCAGGATCAAGATCCATGTTCAGTTTTAAAGATGTTAATGGAGGAAACAGATCAGGGAGGTCATGCTTTTACCCATTTGATCCAGATGACAATGGAGATGAGGACTTGGATGAGTTCCTCCATCACCCTGAAAAGAAGAGGCGGCTTACAGTCGACCAAGTCGAATTTCTTGAGAAGAGTTTTGAGGTGGAGAACAAGCTTGAACCAGAGAGGAAAATTCAACTTGCAAAGGACATTGGCTTGCAGCCTCGACAGGTTGCAATATGGTTTCAAAATCGCAAGGCACGATGGAAGACTAAACATTTAGAGAAGGAATATCAGGCATTGCAAGCTAACTTTAACAGCCTCAAGGCTGACTATGATTGCCTTCTCAAGGACAAGGAGAAACTAAAAGCTGAGGTAGTGACCTCCTAGTTTGAAATTGTTGGCTTTCTTCAGTATTATACTTAAACTTTGAAAAATGCTTATTCAATGGTTTATTTTTCTCCCCAGGTTCTTCACCTCACAGACAGACTGCTTCTCAAAGAGAAAGTGCAGGAAAACTTGGAATCATCTGATACCACAAAGCTATCTGAAGCACCACCAAAAGAACCCATTGCCGATTTGATTTCTGAGGATGACGTATCTAAAGTCTCACTTGTGGCTTGCAAGCAGGAAGATTACTCAGCAAAAAGTGATGTGTTAGATTCAGACAGCCCACATTACATTGATGGGGGTCACTACCCTGTATTTGAACTAGGTGATTCGTCACACGTTTTTGCATCTGACCAGTCCGATCGATCTCAAGAGGAAGAAGATAACTGGAACAAGAGGTTGTTGCCTCCTCCAGCATATGCGTTTCCAATGATTGAAGTGCCATATTCTGACTTGTCTGCAAATTCTTGTTATTTTGGATTCGAAGTTGAACATCAGGCCTCCAGTTTCTGGTCTTACTAAGTCAGTGCTGGTATATATCTTTCCGGGCCTTTTGTGTCCTCGTTGATTTAAGTATGCTACAGTTGTAACTATGTACAAGAAATAAACCCAATCTGAGCACTTCCAATCAACTTGTGGTGGTGGTGGTGGTGTAGTCTCGATTGAGAATGTTGGTTTTTGCCCTTTTGTAATTTTGTCTTCAATGTGGCTTTGTATGTTAATTGTACTCGTTTTGTATAATATGTAACTTTATCCTTAGAAAAGCTTATGGGAAATTCACATGCGCTCTTATATTCTGAATATGAAAGATGATTAATATATGCTCTGGATTATTCCACTAAATCTTAGAAAAGGGAATGAAAACACTGGTATTAGATGGACTAGAACATTTGGCGAGATAGTCTGTTTGCTTTTGCATCATGTGAGAATCAAAGTGTGCTTTTGAGTAGAGATTAAGCTAAATCCTGATAAGATATTGAAGAAGAAGCTAGTGAAATTGATGCTTGATCTCTTGGGTCACTAGGAACCATTTTTCATTATTGGAATTTGCTATAAATGTTTCAACAGAACATTTGAAGATTCATTCAAGGGAAATTTTCTGGGATTTGTCTTTTACCTGGACAACTTGTGAATATGTAGGTTATTTGACTCAAGTGCTAGCTCTTTTTAAATGCATTGTTTTTTTCTTTTAAAAGTAGTTCTGCCACTATTATTTGCTGGTTGGTGCAGCAATTATTCTTAATCTAAGGGATAGGATTTATGGTGAACTGAATATCTCAGTTCTTCCATTACCATACATATTGTTTGTCTGTGATAGGAGGAAAATTCAAGTCCAAACCCTGACTTAGGCTGCACTTAACTTTTACAAAAACATTGGTTGATTAGATATTTTTTTCTTGCAGAATGCAACATACATATTTCGCAAACTTAGAAATAGATTCCTCATAGAACCGTTTCCAACAGTGCTGTTTATTAGCTTGATTTATACAGGAGGGGATCTAAATCCCATATTGGCATGGTGGATTGAAAATGCAATGGATCACTAAGCTTATATCATCCATTGTCATCATATTTTCTACCCATTTTCTTCTAGGTGAACTCATTTACGGTGAATTCGGACGAGATCTATTATATATAACTGAGTTCTTCGCTAATTAATGGTAGATAATATGCAATGAAGAAAAAAAATATTGGAGTAGAACTGAATCTCCATACAAGCGTAGTAACGTAAACTTGTTTTCAATTGGGTGCCCCCTATTGATGATGATTAGCAAATACTTGGGGGGATCCTTGTCTTTTTATTCTTGATTGCTACAACCCAAATAATGAATATATTTACTATATGTTATAATATTTTTGTAACTAAGCTACAATTTTAGAATTGTCTTTTTTATATGTATACATTTTGACATTCAAAAGCAAGTTCAATGGTGTAATGTGCCAACCTAGATGGGTTTCAACAGTGTGACATAATGATTTCCTTATTTTTAGGAATTAACTAAAGAATCACTATGCATAAAATAATAGGTGACAATGTACCTAGTTACTTCTTGGAACTCTCCTATGAGCATGCTCGTTTGTTATTCTTTTTTGTTTTTTCATGTGGGATTTACTTGCTTAGACATACTTGTCTAGTTAAAAGACAGAAGATTTTGATCTAACTTGAGTTGTAAGTAGTTCTGTTAACAGATTGAATTTTGTTTGATTCGAATTTAAAGGTGATTCGAGAGTTCCGATATAAATATCTGACAATTTTAGTTTTTTCAGTACATATTCGAATCTATGAAAGTTTAATACGAGATTTGATCTGAAAGATAATTAAAATATCAGATATGCATGTATGTAGGTCTTGAACTGTGTGGCAATGATCGGATACTAGTATATACAATTTTAAACCATGAATATAATATAACAGATTCAGATTCATATTCAGATAATCAGTCAAAAAAATTAATTCTTATCGGACTGATCAGCCTAGTGTAAATTGTCAAGGGATGCATAACATAACACCCGAGTTTATTTTTTTTTATTCAACAGGGGGGAGTGTTTGGACTAGCGCGCATTTTGATTAATCTTTTTTTCGATCCAATCAAAAACAGACCATTCACATGCGGACAACACCCAAGTTTACTGTCCATCCACACGCAGACACAATATGCCGTGCGTAAGTTTAAAATTTTTAAAAATAAGATAAATCAACCTTTGGACTAGATATATTAATTGCTTATTCGATATTGCTAACTCAAATACGCTTACAAAAACAAATTTAGAAAAAGTCTTTAAGGCAAACAAAAAGAGGACGAAAGTTCATTCTTTGCTTACGATTATTGTAACATGCGTGATTATATTACTTATTTTTCTAGATATTAATCCTTTCTCACTTCTCATAATTTTAGGGTAATAACATTTTTGGTCTTTAAAGTATGCATTTTTTGTCAGTTTAGTCATAATTGTATCAATTTAGTTCCTAATGTATTCACTTCATATCATTTTGTTCCTTACATAGACGGACCGTTAAATTTTTGATGGAATGATCACATGTTGAAGAAGTGATATTGTATAAAAAATGATACGTGGTCACTTTTATCAAAAAAAACTTGACGGATTATCTGATTAGAGACCAAAGTGACATGAATTGAATATTTTAGGGACCAATTTGATAAAATTGATACATTAAGAATTAAACTAATAAAAAATATATACTTTAAAGATTAAAATACTATTAACCCCATAATCTTTGTTGCCGCCTTCATCTTATTGGACATGGTATTCATAATTTATTAGTTTTTTTTTTCAACATCAATCTTTCGTTTTCTTTAAGATTAAGACTCTTTAAAGTTCCATTCAGAAAAGTTACTTCCACCATACCTAGAGGTAATAGGTTTTCTTTTTTACCCACTTACTTTTTCAACGTTTTACTGTGCTTTCTTTTATCTTCGTCATGCCCCACTTTTTATGGCATGATTCTCTAAGTTGGAGTGAGTTTTCTTTTAATACGTATATTTTTTTTTTAATTCTCTTTTTGGTACATAGTCTATTATTCATTGAAGTGCGATAAATTATATACAAATGGATCCCTCACTCATTTAATGGGTCCCTAATGCTCCGTTTGATAAGAATGATGAAAAGTAGGAGAGATGAAAAGTAGGAGGGATACACTTTCTATCATTCAAGGAAAAAAAATAGGAATGATACACTTTCCTTCCTTTGTGTTTGGTACGATGAATGGAAAATAAAAATGATTAATTTTTTTTTTTTTTTGTGTTTACTAAGATTAAGTGTGACAATCGAGTAGTGTCGTATCAGGTTTGTGTCGAGTGATTGCGGGTTCGTGTCGAACATTAGTCAAACCTAAATCAACTCATTTAACTAATCGTGTGTTGTCGAGTTGACCTGTTTATTTTTGTATCATGTTCGTATTTGTATTCGCATTGACCCACATAAACTTTGAATGACAAATTTAACGCCAATATTCTATTTTCACTTAATTGAATCAATGCTCATATTTTTTTTACAAACTAAAAAATAACTTAAAGAAATATAAAAATACTAATAAATAATAATATCTTTTTTAATTTACACAATAATTATGTCAGTGTTTAATAAATAGTTACAAATAATTAACATTTTATGTCTATAATATTAGTGAAATATGTTAATTTCGTGTTCATTTCTTGTTATCATACAAACGAGAAAATATAGAAAGTGTTTATTCTTAAATAAACGGGTTGATGGAAGGAAAATATAATATATCAACACAAATAATTAATTTTTCATCCACTTTCTTTCCGATTTTGGAGGGATTGATTTTAGTGAGTTGGAAGGAAAGCTCATCCATCAATTTTTTCATCGTTCCTTACTAAACATGATGTTTTATTTATCCCTCCAACTTTTCATCCTTTCAACTTTTCATCCTTTCATCATACCAAACAGACCATAACTCATTAATAATGGATGATGTACCGAAAAGAGAATTCAAAAAAAAAAGTGTATTAGAGAAAAACTGGATCCACCTACGCCACCCCCTAAATCCCACTAATCAACTTTCCAAAACACAACAAAGCTCTTTAGGTAAGTGGAGATCACCCAAATTATTGGTTAGACTTTGGTATCGAAAAGTTATCATTTGCCACCACCATTTGAACACCATTATACCACCAACACACTGTTAGAATAAAATAAAGTTTTTAAAACTGTTTATATTTTTTAATTTGTTCTATTTTTATTAATTGAGATTTCATCTCTTACTTGAGACTAATTCAAATTTGACTTAATTCCAGTTCAAATTTTTTTTTTTTTTTTGATTTTATTGAAATATCAGTTACTGTGACATGTAATAGCTACTGTTCATCACCTATATAAGCTAATGGGTGTGGCCTTAAAGAATTGTACAATCTCACACAAGCCGAACAGTCTATTTAAGGGTACCGTACCGTACTGTTAGTTATTATTTTATACGGAAAATTTATAATTGTTTAAAGAAAAATCATGATCGATCATAGGTGTAATCCATCATCAAATAACTTAGTCTTAAAAAATTATAATTTTTGATATGGTACTATCTTTTTTTTTTTTTTTTGGTCAGACCATCCGGTATCCGAAAGTCACATTGGGCTCCGACTAATCCGGATTCGACCCGGATGGGACCACAAGGGCGGCAAAGCTCTCCCTACCGAACACAGCTGCGTTCCCAAGACTCGAACCCGAGACCTTGGTTAAGTTAGAACAGTCCCTCACCAACTGATCTAACGCTCGGTGGTTTGATATGGTACTATCAATTATACCGTAGCCTTTCCCATTTATTTTTAGCCAGTGTCTTTAACAGAGACTTTCTCACGTAGCACATGTTTCTTTCACTTGGTACCATTTTCAGTTTTCCATTTAGCACATTCCTTAATTACATTTACATACCTGTATGTATATTATCTTGCCAGCCATATATTTTTGAGTTTTAAGGCAACTCGATTCGAATCAGGTTTACCCCTATTTTTTAGTGGGCGTGATCATTGAAGAGGTAGAACCTCACTAGCTCTGTTATTGCCCCAAGCGCAAAGATCATAAAAATGCTACATAGCATATTTGCACCCAAAAAAAAAAATGAAAAAAAAGCTGAGAACTCCATGGATGTCATCTCCCCCCCTTTCTCACTCCCTCCATACAAGCATACTGTTTACATCACAAAAGACAATTTTTTTTTTCTAAAATATAAAACTTAATTTTTTAAAAAAATAAATAATATTTATGTTAAGTTTTCAAAGGGCCCACATTATAATTGTCACCTAGGGCTAGGACCCCAACATACAGCGGGCAGGCTCTGCGAGCATGGTGACTACTCATATCATATGAAAGCCCATTAGTTATATTATTATATTAGGGGTAACTCGTACCTAAAGACACAGTACAATATAAATCAATATGAATTATTTTAAAAAGGATGTTGGTGATCGTTGGATAAGTCTATTTGAGACCATCGAATAAACTTATTCAAGCCTACCCTATTTTATATTAGAGATGTACTTGCACGAATGATTCGTAGTTGATTTTTTGTGTGAATTATATTACTATAGAGAGACATATATGGAGTTTATAGCATTTCGCCAATAAGATTAGATTATTATGAATAGTGAGATGAGATATTAGGAGAGCACTGCAAGTGCAATAGTTTTGGGTTTGTTAGATACAGGTCGAACTATGGTTTCTCAAGGACAAATTACACTTTGACCTCTTAAATTATGGACTTGGTTTTACTTTATTCCTTGAACTATTAAATTTTTGACATTGTCTCATTAACTACTTAAATTATTTCATATTGTCCTAAACACAAATGTCCGCTATTTTTTTAAATTGAAATTGCCACCGTATTTGGCCAAAGTGTAAAAGTTCGGACAATGTAAAATTAATAACATAATTGATGATTTAATATGAAAAATATAAAAGACACTGTGAAAAAAAGTTATAATTATGGGGAACAAATATAATTTATCCGATACTTGGGGCCTATTTGGTATGTGGGACAAGGGGGAATTTGGAAGATGGGTTGGGAATAAAAGTCTACAAAACCCATCAAACCCATGTTTGACAACTAAATGTCTAGCCCTGGTTACCCAACCCAGCCCACTTTATGCCCGCAATTTAAACCCATGTTCATGGGTTTCATGAAACCCAGTTGGGGGGGGGGGGGGGGGGGTTTCATATGGGGGTTAAAGGGTTGAACATACAAAATGACATTTATACCCCTATATAACTCATATATCCCAAATAATCAAATATTTATACCCAAAATAATCAAATATTAAAATAATCAAATATTTATACCCCAAATAATCAAATATTAAAATCATAAGAATACAAGAAAATGTACGTATACAAACATGAGTTTGAATTAGAATGGTTAAGGGGCACAATAGTCATTTATATACAAATATATTATCATAATATTGATATATCTGTGCGCATACCAAATATGGGTATGGACGGAAATGAATGCTGAATTCCATCTTTATAAAAAGGGGTTTGAGTTTGGAAGAGTTTGGAAGGGTTTGGACAAGCCAATCCAACTCCTCCCAAAAAACCAACCAAACATACCCTTAAAATCAACTTGTTGGAGCTTTTACCCCAACCCAAGGGGTTTTGAAATTTTTTTTCCAAATAATGGTTGGTTTGAAAGTATTTCTCAAACTCAGGCAACTTGTTGGAGCTTTTACCCCAACCCAAGGGGTTTTGAAATTTTTTTTCCAAATAATGGTTGGTTTGAAAGTATTTCTCAAACTCAGGTCCTTCTAAAAACGTCAGTTTGTCTGACGTTTTTAGGCCAAAAGACGTCATTTGGTCTGACGTTTTTAGCCTAAATAGCTTAACACTGTGCCCAGTATAATAACTTAAAAACGTCAGTTCAACAGACGCCTTCTAAAAACGTCAGTCCAAATGACGTTTTTAGTGAAAGTTTTCTCCCTCCTTTTTTATGAATAAAATGTTTAATGTTTATTTATTAAAAAATTTAATTATATTCAATAAATAAATTTTGATAATTTAAAAATACATAAATTTCGTTTGTCGTACTGACGTTTTTCTCCCTAACAATGATACCTAAAACTGTTTTGCTCCCTCTATTTTTTAGAGGATGAGTTCTTTTTTATTTATTTAAAAATTTAATTACATTCAATAAATAAATTTTGATGATTTAAAAATACTTATATTTTGAGCATATCAAACTTTAAAAATTGAAAATGTATACATATAATTAATTTTAATTTTATCATATAAATTTAAACGCATACATAAAATAAAAATAAAAATTTGTTTTTAATGTTGATCATGTCGACATTAATGTTTATTAAACTGTGAAACACGTCAGTTCAACTGACGTCTTCTAAAAACGTTAGTCCAAATGACGTTTTTAGTGAAAGTTTTCTCCCTCCTTTTTTATGAATACAATGTTTAACGTTTATTTATTAAAAAATTAATTATATTCAATAAATAAATTTTGATAATTTAAAAATACATAAATTTCGTTTGTCGTACTGACATTTTTCTCTCTAACAATGATACTTAAAACTGTTTTACTCCCTCTTTTTTTTAGAGGATGAGTTCTTTTTTATTTATTTAAAAATTTAATTATATTCAATAAATAAATTTTGATGATTTAAAAATACTTATATTTTGAGCATATCAAACTTTAAAAATTTAAAACGTATACATATAATTAATTTTAATTTTATCATATAATTTTAAACGCATACATAAAATAAAAATAAAATTTTATTTTTAATGTTGATCATGTCGACATTACTGTTTATTAAGCTGTGAAAAAATATAAGTTATTCAGAACGTATACATGTAAAAAAATAATGTCAATAACGTGGTTGATATTCAAAATACCATAAAGGATTATCGAGTATACATAAACATGATGGGATAAAAGTGTCAGACGCATCATCGTCCAAATCAGAGAAATCAGAAAGTTCAGGATTAGAAACAAGTAACGGATCCTCTAAAATTTCAATTTCGGCATATTCATGATCAAAATGCTCTATTTTTGCATAATCGAGTGCATGAAAACGATCAAGACGACGCTGCTGTAAAATCCGAAAAAAAAAAATTAATTAAATTAAATTAAATTATTATTATTATTAAAATAATAATTAAAGGGGTAAAAGAATAATTAATTATTAAAGTACGGGTCATAAATGTAAATTTAAAAAAAAAAAAGAAAATAAAGTTAGAATATATATATATATATATATATATATATATATATATATATAAAGTGGAAGACAAGTCTTCCACTTTTGTTCGGCTGGGCAGAGAGACAGAAAACGAGAGAAAAAAAGAGAAAAAGAAAAGAAGAAAAAAAAAAAGTTAGACCCCCTGACCTT
Source organism: Ilex aquifolium (assembly GCA_951799425.1). Taxonomy (NCBI): domain Eukaryota; kingdom Viridiplantae; phylum Streptophyta; class Magnoliopsida; order Aquifoliales; family Aquifoliaceae; genus Ilex; species Ilex aquifolium. The sequence goes on from OX637404.1 coordinate 23,044,528, forward strand.
CTTCCTCAGATCTACAAAGATTTAACCGCCTAATCACCTCAGGCCAAGAATTAAAGTTGCTCTACGCAACGAGAGCTACGCAACGATACCAAAGATCGTACTTTTCTCCAAAGATATCAAGTACGAAATTTAGACCTAAGACTTGAGAAGTTGAATTTGGGCTTTCTTTGGGGGCCTACTACGTGGGCTCACGCTACGAGAGGTAGGGTTTCCCCTATTTAGATGTAATTTCAGCCTAAAATATTGCATATGAAATGAGCAGGCTAAGGGTGTATGTCACATGTTAGATCTTGACTAGTGTAACTAGTGGGTCAAATATAGGATTTATAATTAATTTTGTAATTAATAAAATCCTATTTTGATTAACTTGGTGTAAGTTAATGTTAGTGGTTTAAAGCATGTTAATCGTACATTAGCATGACTTGATGTTTAATTGACATATCAAGTTTAATAAAATTATTAGCTTGTTATGTGATTATGAAATAATATGTAAGTTTAATGATTATTTAGCATATAATTATTGTGGTGGACTTGTGCTTATGTTTATAGAATTAATAAACATGTTGCCATGTTGGAAGTAATAAACATGCTATTTGTGTAAATTGATGTGCCCTCTAGGTGTTTGTTTAAATGCCTAGGTGAATACAAGTATGTTAATTGAATTGATTATCTTATATAACATACTTGGGACTGTGTTGAAAATGTCATTATATTGCATTCATTATATAATGAACATTATAAGTGGTACCAAAGGCAATTGCGCATTGCATTGCATTATGCATGGGTTGCACTACATTCATGGGCATTGACATGGGTGAGAGTGTGTGCATGGTATGAAATCAATCACCACATCGGTGGTTGATCGTGGACTCGGGAAAGTCGTATCAAGGTCCGGCTGAGTCGCACGGGAAATTAAATGAATAAATGTGTCGGGGATAGCAAGAAGGGCTAGATTCTCCCTCGGGTGCAAGACCCGCTTACTTGGTTTATACACTTCCCGGCGGTGAAATTCCAGAAAAGTGTAACGGCATAAACGGAGCCGCAGGTGGGATGTCCTGAAGATCCGTTGATGGTTGGTGTCCCATTGGTGTAATACCATAAATCATCTCCCCACAAAGACACAAGAAAATGAATTAATTAGTCATTGAGTGTACATAACACCAATGACAGAGGGCTTGGAATGCCCGGATACATATGCATGGTATTACATGTGTTGTGTGAGCCCGGGAAGGGGCTCGGTGTTGGTATTGCTTGCATGAGTCTCATCTCATGACATGACATGATTTATGACATTTGTTCATAATGGATATATTTGAATGAATGCTTGAATTGGTTGTTGCATGTGACATTTCATATGCATTTAGGTTGAGAGGAATTCTCTATAGGAGTTACCCTATTGAGCGTTGGCTCACCCTTTATGGGAACATTTTTTCAGGTATCGGTCAGGCATCCACTGAAGGCGAGGCCATGGGCCCGCTTTGACAACAGAGCCGATCTGTGGCTCTTATTTTGACTTTGCAGTCCCTTGTATATATTTACTTTTGGCCTTGTATAATTTTTGTAACAAAAACTTGTTTATATTTTAAAAGGCATATACATGGGACTCTTTTGGGACATTTATTCTTTTATGAATGAATGTACGTAGTAATGGTGATTATGGTAGTATTTGATACTATGCAATTAAGTATGGATAAATGGACCCGGTGTGGTCAATATTGTATATTGGACCTCGGATGGGTCATGTGATTGTATGATTATACAGGTTGTGTTTTGGGTAGAGTTCCCCGTACAAAGGAGACTCTGCCCGAATTTTGTTAAATTAAGGACCCCCGGTTTTTGGGGTGTCACAGCTGCATTTGATCATTTTCACGTTCAAGCCTTGATATGACCTCATCATGATTGTTTGAATTCTGTGAATTGTAAATATCAGCCGAAAGTGCATTTGGTACCACAATTCCATGCCAACGATAAAAAACTTCAAGGTCATAACGTTTGTCATATAACTATCGTCAACTTGGTGTGGGTTCGATATGAGCACATGGAGGTGGATAATCAGTTGCAGGCCCAACAATTACATGTTCAGCTTGACCGAATGGGTGATAAGGATAGATGAGCTTATTGCGGAATGCACGTTTTCATCCATACCACGTTATAGCACTGGAATCAGTATATGATTCAATAAAAAGAACTTTGTTCAGCGATGTTGATCTGTCCGTTGAGTGTTCACGTTTGTTAGACGAAGATGAACTATTTTGGTCATTACATGAAGAAGAACTTGCATGAGATGTGCTCCTATACATTTTGTTTGTTGGTGGTGCATTTACACAATTGTGAATGGTAGTATATATATGCTCGGTTTGTCAATTTAAAATTGCAATGAAACGACATCAATCTCATAGTTTGGAACTGATTTGACAGTGATGCAAAATGACAATTAAAAAGTTGGGATATGACAACACACTGCATAGACTGATAAAACCATGAGATAGATTAAAGTAAATAGGACATCAAACTGCAACATTGAGAATTGATTTGACAATGACAGGATGTGGCAATAAAAAAGTTGAGATATGACAACACATTGAATAAACTGATAAAACCACAATATTGATTAAAGTAAATAGGATGTAGACATAAACGTTGTATGCTTAATAAGGTGGACACTAATTATATTTGTTGATTTTCATCAGACATATGCTCATCTGATAGGTATTGTTCATTAGAAAATACATTAGATCGCTCAGTAGATGTTAACTCCCTGTCAAATGCAGTTGTCACCATGTTAGATGTTATTTGGAGCATATAATATCGGCATTTATGAAACATTATCCTATTATTCTCCTTTCGTACACATTTAACTACTGCTTCATAATTGACTCTATTCCTTCGCGGCATGGTAAGTGAAAGTCTATGTGGCACTGATATACCAAGTTCTCTAAGATTTGTGCATAATGATTGTGATTCATTAGCACGAAAAGCCCACTCTCGACGGAGTCCGGCATAATACTCATTTGGATCAGAAAATGTCTCACTCTTGTAATCATCATCTTGCTATTGTAATAACCATACTGGTTCATGCATACAGCTGGTATCACCTGCTCGTGCTCTTGAAGTAGACATAATGTTAAATACATGTTATATGAACCACCCTATATTATGATTTTATAGTGGTTTTCATTGTCTGAAATAAAAATATTTGTCAGCAGTGTAGTAGTGTGTAGTCACCTTTATGTTTGAGTTGATGGTCAAACAGTAAAAAAAAAATTGTGCAGTAAGTGTGACTACACTATTACTTGTAAGTGTAACCAGACACTGAGACTACACACTGAGAAATGTACTACATTGATTTTAATAGACCGTGATTCATCATGCATCATAGTGATTCACGACCGTGATACGTTTAACAATGTTAGAGTTTGTGGTTGTTAAGTACTGTGTAGTCACATGATGTTGAATGTGACTAAACACCAGTGCATTGAAGTGCAATGTAGGGTCTTCATTAACGTGTGCAGCTGAATTAGAAACAGGTACAATGAACGACAATTGCATCATTGTCAGTCGTTGTGACAACACACTGGGTTATTGTGACTAAACACTGGTTAAATGTCAGTCTGTGTGACTACACACTGTTTCACACTCACTGACTACACAATGTTGTGATGTCATTCATTTAGGTTGTAGACTGCCATACTCACATAAATAAATTGCCTATAAATTTGAACTCATGCGAAATGTTCAATGTACAAAATTCATCTCTAACCATGAATTTTAGTTTGAGAACCATATTTGAAACTCTAGGTTATCATTGGATTTTAGAAGATGAGTTCTTTTACCTCGCTTACGCTATTCACTAACAGCTACAAACACAATGATGGCGGAATGACAATATCGCTTGACGAAAAGAGAAAATCTAAGCTTAGATTTACGTTCTTGTAACATATGAAGGCCTCGACAAGTTGTCATTGGTATGCCTATTACCACTCCTCAAGAATTAGAGCGAGCATTGTTTCGCATTCGCGTTGAGAACAATAGAATGACTATCCGTTGCAATCGGTACAACCTGCGCCGTATTGCAAGTGACCGTGCTGCAGAATGGAGGATGCAAGAAGTAATTTTAAGCTACCAATTGAGTGGTGAAGATGAATGTATTTCTGATCATTACCTATCTGACGAAGATGAAGACCCATGAAGAAGTGTCATGGAAATCCTGTGTTATAGCATTTACACTTTGGTCGTCGTACTTGTGTTTTCAATATGTTTATGTATTATGTTTCAGTATTTTGTTTCTATGAAATATGGTGTACTACTCCAGTTTGTATTGCCCATCTAAATTTCAATAATTTATGTTATGTTATTCAACAAATGTTGGTTAGAGTATTGGATAACTAATCTAAAAGGCAGTAATGAATTAACATTATATGAAACTATGAGCCCAAAGAGATTTTATATACAACAACAATAGTCACAAAGTTTATACAAAAAAATGTAACACATGGACTACGCCCCACAAGGTGGTGATCTCATCTGTTGCTTGGGCCGTTGACCATTAGGCGGAGCCGATATATCTTGAGTCACTGCACCATCTACTGGATCATGTGTATGGTGTGTATGACGATCGACTCCATGCCCATCTCTGCCTCGACCTCTGTGTGACAGTGATGGCTCCTGTGTAACTCCCTCAACTGGAACCTCAGCATCATCGGAACAGTCCTCGTATGGAATAGGAGAAGTAGGTCGTGTGAGCATCGGTGGAACAATACGTGGAATACATGCCCTTGCATGTGGAAGTGATGTATCTACTGTACCAACTCACTTTGGTGAAGGTGTGAATGGAGTTGCCGATGCATCAACACCTGGTGAGGTCAGTGGTGGCCCACAAGAAGTAACTATAGGAAGATCTAGTGGTGATGTAGCAGCATGGAGAACGACCGGTGTAGGAATGTCGTAATCAACAACTGAGACATATGAGGTATATGGACAATCTGCAGCAGTCTGGGGAACAAATGCTGCCGATGGGCCTGCCTCTGATGATGTCACAACAGTACCCACGACCGATGGGAATGTCTGCCCATGTGCGCGTGCAGCTAGCCATCGAGGAATGCGTACACCACGCTGTTGTGCATGAACTGGGGCAGCAACAACTAGCTGCTGAATGTCTGTCGGAGGTTGCACAAGTCTTCGGTGCTCAGAAAGTGTTGACAAACACCGATAGCTTAGATCCCCCATCTGGCTGATGGCCGTCAAATATGTCCGCAAATTAGGCTCACCACTAACAATATCATGAGCTGTGATATCCCTTTGTCAGTGTCTGTTCATGCATCACCATAAAATAAGGATTTAAAACAAGATTACATAATTTCTATACCACATTTAATTTATCTACCAAGTAAACAACACATACCAACAGCTCGATGATACTGTTGACGGGCTGAAAACCAACGTCAGGGCGCGGCATTGGTGGTCCGATAAGTAGACGAGTAATGCGCTGATACCACTCCATGTAGGGATTAGTGGCATCCATCATGTCGAGCGTAGGCTCACCGTGAATAATAGAATCCCACTGTTGATCCCACATGCTGATGTACAGCTGATGTGCGATCGTCTAGTCATAACCATGTCTGTCACGCCTATTTGTGGCATGCAACTCCCGACTGGAATCACATGGCGCTGGTACGGGCTGCCTGTATCCAAACTGTTGTAGAGCACGGTATGAAAAATGCCACTCTACCACATCAAAACATATGAGCGGGGCCTGGGTAGTCCATAATTCTCGACCACACAAGCAATAATCAGGTAGGGTGGCCAGCACATCAGCAGTGAATGGCTGCTATATCATCTGCAGTATAAACATAACGATTTTTGTTAGATGTACAGAAAAATTAAAAATTTTGGCAGAGTTAACAAACAACATCATCCACAATTAAATTCGGCAGTTAACAAACAATAATAAGACCAGCGATCGTTTGTATACTTGCTCATCGTGCATCTGATCAAGCTAATCTCTGTTATGTCCGAGTACATGGGTAGGCGTGTGTTGTTTAGAAAATGCAACGTCCCAACTGCATAGCACAAAAATAAAATTAGTTAGATGTATTGTATAATACTAATGAATTCTAAAATGTTAGACACTAATATAGTCTTACCTACACTCACGAGGCCCTGCTGGAAGGTCATCATGTGTTGGTACATCTGGTGCAGGATCATGTGCCGCTGCAGGTGCAGGTGCTACACCATCTGCTGGGCTAGCGTTTGAATGTACATTTACTCCATCAGCCACGACATCAGGTAATGAGCCACGTGGGAGTAATTGTTGTGGACGTATATGTGCTAAACGCTCCCATGCCCACAACTATATAAAAAAATAAAACAGTTGTAGTGTAAGACATATATTTTACATTACATTAAAACTTATGAAAAAAAAACAAACAATTGAACAAACATAAAACATAAGTTTGCATGTACTTGTAGTAGAACAAGCAATCCTTAGCATTGCGTCTACTGGCGATGCACATCTCGCGGTAAAGCTATGCCAATGCCACGCTACCCCAGTTGTACTGACTGACAGTGGTAAAATCGACAAGCAAATGAATGTACATCAACTTCACTTTGCTAGAAGACTTGTCTATGAAAAGATATGAATCAATTAGTAGCATGATGTAGGCTCCAGCATAAGGCGCAATAAAGTCATCATCAACATCTACTTGGACACCTCCATCCAAATGCCCCCGCAATGCAGAAAGCCTGAGGAAAGACTCGTCGATAGCCCCTTCGACAGGTGTAAATCCGAGCAACTGCTGGTATAATGCTAGCCATGTCGTGTTAGACAGACAATTATCTCTCACAGACACTGCCATACCATGAATCGGTATGCTTATATGAACAACGACATCATGAAGAGTGATAGTAGCATTTCCCACAAGAAGATGAAAAGTATACGTCTCGACACGCCATCTCTCGACAAGCGTTGTGATGAGGGCATGGTCCAACCACTTGGACGCAATCTTGTGTGCCTCATAAAATTCGACTGTAACCAAATGACGGAACACACGCTTATCTGTGACATGTAATTGTCGTGCGGTGCGATCACTACACCTACAGTGCAAATGAGGCAGATCTATACCCTGCCAGATGTACTCTGATCGATGGTCAGACTGTAACGCAAGAACAAAGTGGTCATGTGGACCAGGATGTACTAACCGCCGTCCATCGGTATCCATGACGAAGAACTAAATGAATCTACAAAAATAAAATACAATTGAAAATACAATGAAAACATCCACCATCAGTAATTGATAGATGTAACATTTCCAACATTCAACATCAAACATATCATAATGATACCATTTCAACAAACATGTAAATACAAGCCAGTGTATCAACAAAATATTACAATATAAGCACAGTGTAAGGTCTAATACACAAATGATTATAACATACGACAACTTATCAAACTCAGAAAATAACAAATTACAATTTATCGAAGAGATGCTAGAGCCCGCGTATTTATGGATGAACAATTTCGACAACTGTGATCAAGTTCGCCGCATAGCTCACAATGTATCTGATTACGACCCTCTGGCGGGAAGTCCATCTCATTCTGTATACGCATCGTCCGTGGCCGACCAATAAAGTCTTGACGTTGGTTACGATTAGGGACTAATTTGGGACGTGGAGGATCATCCCAGTAATGCTTATCTTCCAGAGGAAACATTTTAGGCGCCCAAATTTTCTCAAAAGTGTCGATACTGTATATGGGATGTATGTATGACTGAAAATGCAGCTGATAATAAGAGCATACAATCAATACATAAGAGCAAGAAATTCTGTAAATTGCCCATTTTCTGCATGTGCACGAATGATCTTAAAGACATACAACTTGCTTATGACCACCGCCAGTTGTCACTTCAGCAAGACCACACTCCCTATGAAATGCCGGCACGCCGTGGACACGACTCATTTGTTGTGCATGTTGTAATCGTTCCACAATAGTTTTAGGAAACTCCATCCCATTTTCTTTCCATTTTACCACTTTGTCTCGATATTCAAAATGATACTTAGTGACCCGATAAAATATCAACTGCACACAAGCAGTTATGGGCAAATACCTAGCACCTTGGAGAACACTATTAAAAACCTCTGAAATGTTGGTTGTCATGATGTCATATCGTCGTCCACCATCATGGGCTAATGTCCATTTCTCCAATGGTATATCAGTCAAGTATTTATACGCTTCCTCTTTGACGTTGCGTATCTGGGTCATCAACTCATCGAACTTGCCAACCTGTCTTGCCTTGCCAGCCCTCCACATAAGATCTTACAAATGTCCATCCTTAAACTGCGTATCAAAATTACTACGAACATGCCGAAGACAAAATCGATGATAAGCATGTGGTGGATGCCACTTAGAATCTTCCATATTCATAACATAAAGGATCCCCGCGTGTCTATCAGAAATTAAACATATACCTTTTCGATGTCTAAGAACTATCCACCGAAGGTAACGTAGGAAAAAAGTCCAACTTGACTGATTCTCCTCTTCCACAATAGCAAATGCAATGGGAAACAACTGCTTATTAGAATCAAAACATGTCACCACTCACAATTTTTCCTTGTACTTTTCATGCAGAAATGTCCCATCGATACTGACAACAGATCGACAATATTTAAACCATTTAATGCTGGCCTTGAATGCCCAAAATACTCGTAAAAAAAATTATGTTAAGGGGATTCATAGTTGTACTGCCTCTGCACAATCGAGCCAGAGTTATAGTTCTTGATGACACCCAAAAACTTTGGCAACATGTTATATGACGAGTCACAATCACCGAAAATCTTAGCCAGCTTTGTTCCTTGCAATCCATGCATTCTTGTATGAAATATTATACTTAAACTTCTCCTTTATATTTTTCTAAATTGTCGACATTCTTGTTTGTGGTGTATCACCCACGAGTCCCAAAATATTATGACATATGAAGTCAGAGTCTAACTGTCGATAGTTACGACTTATTCTAGGGTAGAAGCAGGTATGGGGTCCATCATATTTCGTGGTCTGAAATATTTTCAGTTTTTTCCTAAAATAAGCACGTAGTCTTCACGTGTAGTTAGGTTGCATGTACATGCTGCACTATACAACCCACGTTGTTGTATTCGTCTCGACTATGACATAATCCTGATTCAGCTTGATGGAATACCATTTAACAGCCCTAATCAATGAAGTTTTATCCTGAAAAATTATGCCCTTTGCCAAGTCCATCTTCACCGGATCCCACCAATTCTGTTCAGATGACGGTACTAAGCTATCTGCTTCAGTATGCTGACCAAATTCAGTAGTTGTGAATGAGGTTGAGTAAGGCTTATGCATCTCCACCACAGCCTCAAAGTCTTCGCCATTCCCATCTTCGTCATCCGGCTCAACAATCAGTACTTCCTCAAACTCTTCTTCCTCGTCGTCATTATCGGAGACATCTGTACGATCATTGACACACATTTCTTCATATTCTCGAATTGGGCTTTGTTGCATTATTGGTTGATGAACATCATCTTGTTCACCCAACTCAATTCCCCCATTTGAAAATTCTGACTCAGTGAATTGTTGGCTGAGTACCCACCGTATGTTGCGGTTCCAGTTCTTTGTTGAGTGTGAAAATACTGCCCAGACTCATCCATTACATGCATCCCCACAGGAGTTAAACATTCATCCGTCACACCGAAAGTTGAAAATGTCAAGGTACCCATCTCTCGCCTAAGCAACTCAGAGTAAGACATGACAGTTGTTGTTATGCACCCTCCGGTCTGACTACTGCCTATGCCAGCATTGATGTCCTTCGTCTCCACGTGCAAAGCAACACTAGTAATGTTATGGTTGTCAAGTACCACATTAACCACCGAAGTCACTAGTTCATCGTTGACAATTTTCAGACCGACATATGTATTCATGTTTGGTCATGTTCCAAGTGTAAAAGGATATTTACAAGTCAATATCAACTTGTTATGCGCCCTGTCCAACCTCATTACAGTGTAAATTTTACTCAACAACTCCAGCAGTTGTATACCACTATTGATAACAATTCCACATTTGGGAGGACAATTGTATGATAAACCTTCCGATCCATATTCCCTTCGTCCACCTCAATATAGCACAACGATAACTTGTTTTCCAGCCATTTCAATTAGTTTCCGTTGTGGAATAAGTTATGAATTCAGAATAACCTGGGAATATATAGAAACGATTAATACTTGAGGAATAATAGATCAACAGTTAATCAAAATTTCATGTGAATATACCGCATGCGACATAGAAGAATTTATCAATTAAGAAACCTACGAGGATGAAGTGTACTTGTATGATACTAAGAAAGATGGAGATCCAACCTTTATATGGAAGTTTGAAAAAATAATCCCCAAAAGAGGGTATCTTCTAACATGTTATCATGTATTGAATCAGAAGTGAAACATGTTATCAAGAAGGCAAACAATGTAGCCGATTTTTTTTGGCTAAAAAGGCAGTAATTGAATTACATTTACAACTCCATCGTAATTATCGAGACTATCCAACTCAAGGATGATAATACTAGAGTAACTTGATTGATTCTAAATCAACATGCTTATTTTGAAGTAAATGTTGTATTTGATGCCTAAGAGAATTAAGTACTGAACTTTGATTAATATTGAGAGAGACAGACATGAAATATAGTTAATATGAATTTTTTTATTCTTTTAAATTAAAATTTTAGCTTCGTACAAATGTTGAATTAGAAAGGATTTACTTGAAATCCAGAAACAAATATCAAAGCTTTGAATGCATTGTTGGTTTCCAAGTAACATGCAAATAACCTATAAACTTCAGGGGATTTGAGTGTAATTTACTAATGAACATTGACGGCAGGTCACGGAAGGTCATTGCGTCATAATAAATTGGTGAATTTTTATGTAAGGAGTAAAAACACTACAGACTTGATTGTTGCAATTAGAACTTCTAGGACCAAATAGGAATTAGATGTATATTTTAAGGATGTAAACTTTAATTTATCCTATATATTTTTAGAATTTAAAAAAAAAGAGAAATTAAGACAACCCCCAAATAGAGAGTCTGATTTAATTTCATAGACTAAGGGAGATCAAGCAATCTTGGTTATTGCTGTGAGTCAAGGCGTGTTTTGAGCTTCATTGTAATATCTTTTTTTTTTCAAAATAAAATTTATTTACCTACCAAAAAAAAAAAAAAATCAACACAACCAAGACGGTAATAGTAATTCTTGAAATTTGTCTGCTTAAAAACTATCCTGATGGTTTAATGATAGATGCAGTAAGCTTTCAAGGAAATATTTAATCTCCCAAGCTAAGTATATTAGCTTGACAAGAACTTATACACAAAGACTCGACCTAATTCCTAGCTTATTTAATGTGGTTTTTTCTTAATAAAAATTAATTATACAAGATACTTCACCTTTTGTTCAACTTCTCCTTAAATCAACTCTCAAGAGAGATATATATTCAAAGATACAATTTTTAATTTTTTAGCACTATACAGAAAACTGAAAAAAAAACCCTAAAAAAATGGCAAGTTTTACACAAAAAAAAAAATTTAATCCAAAATGTGAGTGCACCCCAAAAATTAATGACTTCCACTGAAAAGGTAGTATAAATACTTTAAAAAAATTAATAAATGACATAATATCGGGAAAAAAAATTCAATACCGTGTGTTAAGATTAGATAACGTATCTGATGACATATGTGACAATAAATTTAGCAGTCACGATCTTGACACTAATATGATATTGCTGATGAGTATTGGAAGACTAAGATGGTCAGTAATTAATTATTCCCAAGAGAGTCAATAATAATTGAGAATATCCTAATAATATCTTACCATCCAGGAAACATTAGCTAAACCCTATAGAGTGTGCACACCCAAAATACTTCATTGTTGGCAACAATAAGTCAGCAAGCATCCCACACTACACACTGTCTAGCTCGATTGTCATACCATACCAACACAATTGTATGATGTCATTTTCTTTAATAAATAATTAAAAATAAAGTTTATAATACTTACCCAAAAAATTGACAATTTTAATATTACTTGAATCTATTTATATTTGATTAAATTTATTGTTGTCATTAGATCGATAGTAAAAAAGTAAATTCATAATATCGATGTTTAATTAATAGTTTTAGAAAGAAATACTTGTTGAGTCTTCTCCTAAGATCATATACCTACCTGGTGCATTTGAGATAGGGATAAGATCTCAAAAAATTATAACACCACAAACTGTGCATAAGTAGCTCCATTACTATCACAATATCTATACGAAAATATCACAATATCACCACCACCACCATAAAATTTCACAATATCACAATATCACCAGCACCACCCGAAAATTTATCACAATATCACCACCACCACCAAAAAAATTTATATTAACATTAAATTAAATTAAAATTATTATTTAACAGATAATTACAACAAATCAATTTAACTAATTTTGGGCGCTGATTAATAGATAATAACAACAAATTACAACAAATATAATGGTAAGGGATGACACTTACCTACTGTCAAAGATGGAAGAGTAGTAGTAATGGTGGAGCGGTGATGGTTGCTGGGTGGTGGTGGTCGTAGGTGGTTCGCCTGAAAGAGGTGTAGATGGGTTTTGGTGGCGATTAGATGAGGCTTGGGGTGCTCGTTGATTGCAATTTCGGTGGTGGTCGTCGCTGGTGTAGATGGGTTGCAGTGTGTAGTGGAGAAAGGGGTTGTTCCTCTTCTTTCGGTGGTGGTGGTCGCTGGAGGTGCGCTTGAAGGAGGTTAGGGGTGGTGGAGTTGTCGATGGTGGTGGTCGCTGCTGGGTCGCCTAAATGAAGTTAGGGCTCAGAGATTTTGGGGGAAGAAGAAAATAATGGAGAAGGAAAGAAGAGGGAAAGAAATTGGATTTCAGTTCAGCTAAAAACGTCAGTCCAATTGACGTTTTAAGCTAAAACGTCAATTGGACTGACGTTTTTAGCTGTTGAAATGGTCTACAGTGACTGACATTTTTAGGCTAAAAACGTCAGATCAAATGACGTCTTTTGGCCTAAAAACGTCAAACCAACTGACGTTTTTAAAAGGATCTGGGTTTGAGAAATACTTTCAAACCGACCATTATTTGGAAATTTTTTTCAAAACCCCTTGGGTTGGGGTAAAAGCTCCAACTTGTTGGTACCACATGTCGTTAAATAAAAAGTGTGTGGCGTGTAAATTATTTGGAATTGTTATTAATTACTTAAATCACTTTTTTAATTGAGAGTTGTAAATTATTCAAATTAAAATCAAGGGTCAGTTTCGACACTGTACTTCTAAACTACTAGTTTTTGGTTGTGTTTGTCCTTATAGGCCTTAGCCTATGGCATACCCCAAAGGGTGTGTTTGTTCACGTCATATCATTTATTGTTATTGATAAATGTTATTCAAAAGAAAATTAGTATCGATATTACTCTACAATTTAATATCACCTCTTATTTGTTTTTATATAAATAGATTAAGTGGGACATTCCAAAAAAGTGAATGTCGGCTGAGATATTTCATACAAAAAAATACTTTTAATCTTATTGTAATCTATTTTGCTATGAATAAAGGGTTATTATGATAATTATGTGATTTATATTGTCGGTGAGAATAATACTAATTCATTATACTAGCTAGTAGGTGGTATTTCAATATATTCATGTACATAGGTCTATTGTCACTGTTGCAATCGGGTCAGGATTGGAACCCAAAAAATAAAATAATATTGAACATAAATTACAAAATAAATAGAGTATGAGTGGATCTCATATATTAATTTATTCTATCCTACCACTTAATACCCACTTATCCGACAAACAAGGACACTCCAACAACCAAGCGTTTGTCTTTGGACTCATTCCACGGCCTGGTTGAAGGAGGACAGATGAGCTAATTTTGCCTTTTGGGGATTGCTTAGAGTCACATTCAATCTCTTTCCATACCCCAAGACTAGTCACCCTTGTCGTTCAAAGAAGTTCAAGTCGTGATCAGTTGCTGAGCTCAAAAAAAATAGTTCGTACAAATCTAAACACCATATAACTAAAAAAAAAAGCACTTAGAGTTTGCTCCACCGAATCCATGAGTATTATACAAATAACTATATAAAAAATATGATAACATGACAAAAACAACAAAAAAAGTTATCGAAAAAAAAATGGACATTTTATTTTGGACTACATTTCTACCTTTTAATCTAATCTAGAGTGTAATACAAAATTTTTAGTATTTAAAAGTGTAAATTGAGATTTGAAAAATCATTCGAGATGTCATTCACTAAAATCAGTCCCCAAAATCATAATAAAACAATTAAACAAAACCAAAATGGTGGAAGGGTCTCCAAGCTAGTCACACTTTCAATTTAATGATTACATTAAATTAAATCTCTAAATTAAGTCCAAACCCCATATGCTTAATATGTAGGCCATTAGAATTTGAGATAAATCTCCAATATTGTCCCTTGGCATCTTTCGTTTTCTACATATTAAATTTGAGTAAAAACAGATTAAAAGTAAATTTTAGTCATTTACTCAAACTCATATCTATACTACTAATAAAAGTATCATAACATGAAAAAATTTTCATTCTCAAATATGCCCTTGATTATTATTGCAATGTCCATTTAGTCCCTGATTCAATAATTAGCAATAATTATAATCAATTTAAGTTTTTGTCTCTACGTATTTGGGGACTAGATTTCTGATTGATGTATGGTTCAATTATCAATTACACTTGGATCACTTCATAGACTTTTCAAATTTTAAGAATTAATTTTTAACCAATTGGACCTTTTTATATTCTCTATTATTTCACACCACAAACCGATACAGACTTTATGAATTCTTTCCCATCAATGACCAATGTATTAGATATTAACTCGAGACCTTTCATTCAAGCATCAATATGTGGCTTCCTTTACAAAATGATAAACAAGGTAAACGGGTCTCTCTTCCAAAGTTCTCTGGTTTAATCTCCACAATATGATCTCTCATCTATGTATGCATGAGTGTTTAATTTTGTATGTGTATACACATGTATAACTGAGTTGTTTTTTTTATTTCAAATGTGACTGGCTTCATCTATGCATGCGCTAAGAGCATTATCTAATATCTAGCACAAACGAAATCAAGGATTGTAGTAGCAATAACAAAAGCATGTATCCTAAATAATTTTTGAATTGAGGTATACACTTAGTTCTTTTTTTTTTTTTAATTCATGTTAATACTGGTCATGCTTATAAACAAAGAGACCCTATCTTTTATATATTTGTGTCGAGAGCTATAGAAAGTTTTTTAATTTTTAAATTTATCCTTAATTAATAATATAAAGTTAATCATAAATTTTTCTATATCTTTAGAATGATTAAATATAATAGGTTAATAGTTATTGTCATATGTTCAATAAAGAGAACATATAAATTTTTTATATAATAGAAGGCTTTACTTAGTCTTTCCTCCATACACAAGTGGATTATAGAAATAAAACCAACCGTTTTGCCTCTAATTAGTTCATATATTGTAATGGTGGTAGTTAGTTTCTAATCATAATATTTTATCAAGACCCATTTGCTGATTAAGTATTGTCTGTAATTACTATAAAAATTAACCTATTAATTAACGTAATAATACGACAATGACATGATTCAATTAAATAATATGGTGTTCTTCAAAAAATAAACACCCATGTGGGTGGGACGAAACTGGCACCGGTATTGAAAATAGATTTTTAGCAAATAAAGTATACTAGAGCTCGTTCCATCGCAACCATTGGCAAGGAGGTATATCCTTATTTATCGGACCATCCAAAGTCTGCATGTTTTTTTTTTATGAACATATTAAGAAATATAAATAGATTTTAAACATATTTTATCTAACATTAAACTGTGTGATCCTAAGAATCCACTAATACCAACAAGCCCAAATCTAAACACCATTTCAAAAGAGTCTCATTCTTTTTCTTTAATTGTATGCTGGACTCTCCTTATACTAGTGAGTTTTTTTTTTTCTAAGTTCAAAAGTCAGGGGTGTCCGAATTAGTTTACGTGGAGCTCGATTAATCTTCTATCTGGTCCGGTCAAAAACAGATCATTTATGCTGAAACTATGATATTCATAAAAAATAAATTTATTATGACAAGATTCGAACCACAATACACGTTCGAGAGAATAGGGTCATATATTCAAATGTCAAAAGATCTATTAAAGGATATTGGAAATCCAATATGTGGATCTATCAAGAGATTGGATTTGAATCATCAATCTAAAAGCCAATCAAATTTGAGAACATGAATCTAAATCCGATTTGATTATCAGATGGATTTCGTCAATGCACATTAAAAAACTTGGCTAGAAATTCCACATTCATGCTCCTCAATGCACGCTTTTAATTAGAAGCTATTGTCAAAAGCTCATGAGCAAATAGATAACAATATACATCACAGAGAGATAATTTTTTTTTTTTGGGGGGGGGGGGGGGGGGCGGGGGGGGAAGAGAGAGAGAGAGAGAAACCAACTGGTAGCACTACAACACAGGCTAGATACATATAATACTCTGAATTTGATTCACAAATTCATCCTATATACACTTAGTTGTGACGCTTAGAGTCTGCTGATAGCAATCTGAACGCCATCAACTGGTTTTGGATGTGGAAGATACTTCATTTCTGCATTAGGATTGACCAGCTCCCACCTGAGATCCCATGAGAATTCTAGATCAGATATTCATTCATGTATTCTATCAAATGTATGCATAGTTCTTAGACTTGTTAGTTACTCCAAGAACAATATACATTCGTTATAAACCACGAGTCTCACTCAACTCGTGGTTAACTCGGAGATGTCACAGATGAATTTGCCTAGTTAGTCATCGTCATAATATCGCGATATTATCACTCGATATGGTTTCGTGATGTCGTAGCTGATGCGTTTCAATGGCTTTGGATTAATCTATGATTAATAACGCCACCTTGAACCATGAATCATTGGAAAAATTTATAAATGATATTATTCTTACTTGTAACCTACAACCAAATGATGAATAAAAATGGCAACTTGTAAGCGAGCAAGCATGTTTCCAGCACAGATTCTTGCTCCCCCGCCAAATGCTAGGTATGCTCCAGGCTTTGCAGGTTCCTGAGGAAGGACAAAGCATACTAAATTATCAAACAAATTATTTTTAACTAAACTCAGTTGCATATATATATATATATATATATATATATATATAGAGAGAGAGAGAGAGAGAGAGAGAGAGAGAGAGAGAGAGAGTCTTACATTCCATCTATCAGGATTAAAGCACAATGGATCCTCAAAGTTTTCTGGATCTGTATGGAGATATCTCGCCCAGAGTACTACTTTCCAACCTTTGGGTATTTTGTAACCTGCAGAATGTGTTAATTTAGATAGATGGGGGTGTGAACTTATATCAAACACACTTATATCACAAACAAATAGAATATATGATACTACTTGGTTGGACTTGAAAACTTACGTTTGGGAACAAAAGGGTAGTGGCAAAAGTTTATAATAAACGATGAAGATTAATTACTAGGAGTTATCTCAAACGAAAGCAAGAGAAGGGTCTCAAATGAATAGGGATCCTTGAATGAGTGAGTTCGTTGAAAAAAATTAACGGGACTCACTGATTTAAAGATTTCTATGATTTGAGATATAATTTGGGATCCCGAACATTATTTAAAATTAATTGGTTTAGAAAGTTTGATTTAGGCTACATATTTGGTCCCAAATTTTACTTAGTAGACAAGGCAAACAACACATCTCGACAAATAACTATCTAGGAATAAAGTTGAAAAAAACAAGAAGAATGGTTTGCTACCTTTGTAATCAACGTCTTTGGTAGCTGTTCGAAATGTAAATGCTGCTATGTTAGCCATTCTTATTGTTTCTTCCACCACCTGTACACAATAGTTTTGGATTTCAAAATAATTGGTGAAATTATAAGTTTACCCTTCATGTTTACATATATTATGGGCTGTCCCATGCAAACCCCAATCCAACCCAACCTAACTGTACTCTCTCTCTCCATTTCTATGTCCTAAGCTCCTCCCCCTCTCTCTTTCCACCCAACAAAAACCATTGCTAGGAGGTGTTGACTGACCACCCTTCTTGGCCTTTACAAAAGATAAACATTATATATAGCACGAGTATGAAAGGGTACCCTGTTCGTATACTGCAATTTTGAAATCTCATCACTTGTGATGAATTCCCCATTCTTGTTCTTGCTTAAAGGCATGTGTTCCTCCTGCATTTTAAAATGGAAAGGCTCATACGTGATAGTTTATTATTAGATAGTGATATCTGTAATAAATATTTATTTGTCTTAAACATAGAAGTTAGGAGGACATACCCGGAGCTTTTGGAGAACATTGGGGTACTTAGCAAGATAATAAAGGGCCCACATTATTGAAAGGGAAGTGGATTCGTAGCCTGCCACAACAAGGCTAACAATGTTATCAAGCACCTCAATGTCCTTTAATGGCTTCCCTTCATCATCCTTCAACGTCATCAATCTACCCATTACATCGTCCATGGCGCAGGCACCATCTCGGTTCTTCCTCCTCTTTTCCATCTCCGCCCTGAAAATCGCTAAGGCTTTCTTTCGACACTGCAAATTACAAGTATATAGTTGAGTTAGTTAAACAGTGTTTTCCAGTTTAACCTGCAGCATTTGCCTCCTAATGCTTAATCAACTTTTCGAATTTCATAATTCATTGATTCTCTATGTTTTTACTATGTTATGTGGAGAACTAACTACTTTTTCCTGAGGAAATAAAATCAGTTGAGTATCAAATAAAACACAACCTATGAAGCACGGATATTTTGTCAACGTCGGATATTCAAGGCTACATATCGGATACGGATCATACATATCAAATAATTAATAAAAAATATAGATACTTTGCTGATACTTTTATACAAGGAGCAAGATGTATAATTTTTAATTTTAATCTATACTCTCTCATTTGAGTTCAGATACAATACAATACATCAACAAAATTCTATTTGATTTTGAAGACATAAGAGTTTTTTAAGTATTTTCTACTATTATATGTCAAAAAGAGTATAAAGAAATAAATTAATTGCACTATAATCTTAAAATAAATACTTGTAAACAAACCAATTAATTAAATATGTTGGTTCTGATTCTTTTAATGAAACGAAATTACAAATTTTTCAAAGTAAAAATTGCTAATTTTACTTATTATTGTTAAATAATTATTAAAAATTATAATTTTTAAGTTGTTTAATAATAGTAAAATATAAAATATATTTTATTATAAACGTATCCTGGTCGTACCCTATCTTATTTTTTCAAATTTTATTATATCATCGTATTCGTATCGTATCGTATCTACTGTGTCTATGCTTCTTGTATCACAACAAATAATGTAAATCAAAGGAGCCGAGGCTGCCTAGCAACCTCAGCAAAAAGTATGCATGCCAACAAAGAAGCAAAATTGGTAAGTAGGTTTTAACAATTTGAAAAAAATAAGTCGGTTGTTATGCATTTCACATGTTCTTCTCCACATGGGTAATGCTCAATAAATCTACTCCCACGAAATAATAATGTTACACACAATATTTTTCTGCACCACTTTTATGCATCACTTTAATATGAATCATTAAATTAATGAATCCCGATAAAGTCATTGAATATTTAAACGTTGAGATCAGGCTACAACAAGTAGTGTAGAAAAGATGGTGCACATATTATTATTGGTCTCAAAAACCCTATAGTAATGATTGAGAAGAACCACCTAACGTTTGTTAATTATCAGAGAAATGCTATTTGAATTTAAAATGTGAACTTAGAACGTAGACTTAATTGATCACAACCATTGAATAGGTAATGAGTCCTGATAAATGTTGGGACCCATAATGAATTCAATATGAGTGATTGATCAAGTCCACATTTTAAGTTCATATAACATTACTCTAATTATAAAATAGAGTGAATACCTCGACACCATAATGATAAGCAGTTCCAGGAAAATTGATAGGATTAGCTCGAACTCCATTAAGCATTCCACCAAACAACTTGTCAAGGCTATCCAAAATAGGCCCAGCCTCCAAGCTGGCGAAGAAACTGCAGATGTTTTCAAATGTAACCTGCAACCATAACATGGTGGATTACTATATATTATATCATCCGAAGATACAAGATGAAAAGGTATGTATGTTGAGCACATCTTGTACATGCAATTTATTATTTTCGGGTCAAAATGTTATTTGTCAAAGATGACGTGATAATATCAAGAGAGTAATTGGGTATATTTTTTACTTGTCAGTTTTTTTTTTTCGGAAAGTTAAATGTATTAAAATATCAGAGAACCAAGGGTAATTACCCACAATTTGTACAATGAGACAAAACACAAGTCTGTAAGAGATGCCCTGAGTAAGGGTATCTCCCACAGAATTGTAGACCAAAACACATTGGATCCAAAGCAAATAAAAACAAGGACACTTCAGCTCCAGTACTCCACCAAGAGGCCAGCATAACAACCAAACAGAGCAAAACATAAGCATACCCCAAGAGTGTGACCATGCACCTGGACAGAAGCATCACAAACCAAATCATTCCAGAAGACCAGGAAGACTCCTGAAGCAGAATGCAGTCAGCTGGGAAAAATCATTCAGCAAAAGCAGTTCACGTGACCAGTAAATGCTGCCATACGGATCAGCCCATGTCAAGGAGAGACAACCCAGATCAACAGAGCAGAGCAACATTTACGCAGACAACCCCAAGAAAAAAACCTCCACACACAACCCAGCACAGCACAGAGGAACAAACACCATACCAGAGGAACAAACCCAGCTCAGCACAGAGGAACAAACTTACCAACCCAGCTCAGCACAGAGGAACAAACACCATACCAGAAAAAGAACCGCACCACAAATCAGAGCAAAACAAACGCATAGAACCAGCACACATCCCAAGCCTAGTGGAACCAGAGCACACAAAAAATCAAACAAGAACAGTAGATAGGTTCCAAGTATGCACTAACAGCAGGTTCCGAGGAATTGCCTTGAATTTAAGAGATGAGAGTCTTTCTCTGATAGTTGATTGAATTCTGAAAATCAAACTGTGTTGAGACGAAATCCGATTGTTAAAAATTCTATTGTTCCTCTCCCTCCACACGTTATAGACAGTGACAGAAAGACAGAGCTTGAGGAGAATAGACTTCAAAGATTTTCCTTTCCAGTTATCACTTGCCCAGGCAATGAGTGCATTCCATTGAAGAGCAAGAGGGATTTGGCAACACTGCTGCAACAATAGATTCCAAATATCTAAAGTATAGGGGCACTCAAAAAACAGATGATTGTGAGATTCAGGGCATTGGTTACATAATGAGCAAGTGGCATCCACCTGTGGAGCAAAAGAGGAGATCCTATCCTTTGTACTTAATCTATTTCTGATGGCCAACCAAAGGATGAGACTCATTCTGGGTATAGAGTGACCATACCAGACCAGACAGTACCAAGGGACATTAGTGTTCCGGGTCCTCAAGATATTCCAAGCAGAGTCAGTGGTGAACCTGCCATCCGACTTGGGGATCCATTTGATAATGTCTTCCTTAGTAGAATCTGGGGAGTAATTGGGCATAGCACGACTGATTCCTTCCAAGAACCTAGATCTACCCACAGGCCAACTCCAATTATTGTTATCAATGATCATAGACACTTTGGCATCCTTCGGAAGTCTAGATGTGTTGAATATGTGCAGGTCTCTTGCACCTAATAAAGGCCCATTCGGGTGCCAATTGTCAAACCATAGGGAAGTATTAGAGCCGTTTCCTATAATGTGCACCAGGTGAGGTTTAAAGAGGTCCCTGAGCTTGAGCATTTGGATCCAATTCCATGAGCTAGACTGTGATGGCTTTGCCTCCCATAAACTTTTGCCATGTAAGTGATAGGAATGAATCCACATACACCAAATATTCTGTTTATCCGTAAAGAGTTGCCATAAGTACTTGAGCATTAAAGCGTCATTAACCTGCCTCAGGTTCCTGATACCTAAACCTCCCTCCTCTTTAGGCTTACATACATCACTCCATGCAACCTTAGCACCAGATTTGCCGAGCTCAGTACCCTTCCACAAAAACCTTCTTAGAAGCTGTTCAACCCTGTCAAGAAGCTGTTGGGGAAGTTTCAGATGCGAGGCCCAATAAAGTTGTAAGCTATACAACACAGATTGAATCAATTGGAGCCTTCCTGCATAAGACAAACTTCGATTGGTCCAGTTACTAATCCTAGTTTCAGTTTTCTCAAGAAGGGAGTGACAATGGGCAGCTTTAAGGCTAGAAGAAATAAGGGGAAGACCCAAATATTTGATAGGCAAAGTCCCTTCCTCAAACCGAAAAATCGTCTTTAAAGAGATCCTCACCTCATCACTGACAGAGGACAAAAAAATATTGCTCTTCCTGGGGTTCGCTTGAAGACCAGACATAAATTGGAACAAGTCCAAGCCTTCCTTGAGTAAGCTAGCAGACCTGGGATCCCCAAAACAAAAAAGGAAGAGGTCATCAGCAAAGGCAAGCTGGGTAAGTTTAATCTTTTTGCATCTCCAGTGAAATTTAAAACCATGACAAGAAGAAATAATATGATGATTGATGAGAGTGAGAATTTCCATAGCCATAACAAAAAGATAAGGGGAGAGGGGATCTCCTTGTCTAATGCCTCTGGATCCGGAGAAGAAACCAACCAGTTCACCATTAAGGTTGATGGAGAATTTGGGAGTAGAGATGCAGACTTTGATCCAGGAAATAAGAATAGGGGGAAAATTGAAGCCCTCCAAAATATCAAACAAAAAATCCCAGTTCAAAGTATCATAAGCCTTCATGAGGTCAACCTTAACAGCACATCTGGGGGACCCATTATTCTTATGGTAGTCCCTCAAAATTTCCTGAGTGAGAAGGATATTATCCCCAATTCTACTTCCAGGCAAAAAAGCAGTTTGGTTGTTGCCAATGATATTCCGCAAGACCAACTTGATCCTATTTGCAATGATCTTAGCAATAGCCTTATAAAAAACGTTGCAGCATGAGATGGGTCTGAAGTCCCCAATATCAGTGGGATTAGGAACCTTTGGGACAAGAGCAATAATTGTTGCGTTGAATTCCTTGAGGAGCCTGCCAGAGGAGAAGAACTCCATAACTGCCCTTATAATATCTTGACCTATGACAGGCCAAGCTTTCTTGTAGAAACACCCGTTGAAACCATCGGGACCTGGAGCTCTGTTATCATTGAAAGAGAAGAAAACATCTCTAACTTCAATCGGCGTGACATCCCTCGACAGAAACAGGCCTTGCTCGGAAGAAATTTTGTTTTGGATAATTCTGTTCAACAAGTCCTTCCTATCAAAGGTATCCATAGTAGGGACAGAACCCCCAAGAAGTTGGGTGAAATAATCAACAGCTTCCTTCTTAACCTCGGACTCATTACAGGTAAGAGAACCATCAGCTCTTCTAAGGGACAAGATTTTCTTCCTGTTTTTTCTATTGGTAATTGACTTGAAAAAAAATGAGGTGTTATTATCCCCCTCTTGTAACCACTTGACTCTAGATTTTTGTCTATAGAAACATTCCTCTTCTCTGGCGGCTTTAGTGAACTTGAGCATTTGTGCTTGCTCCTGTTTTTTAATGGTGGTGTTGAGAGGGTCAAGAGCAAGAAGGTTTTGGAAATTGACAAGTTCTTCTCGAGCTGCATTCGTTATCATAGATACATCCCCAGAATCCTTACCCAATAACTTCAAGGTTACTTTGAGTTTCTTGAGCTTGGTGCAAACTTGGTATTGTAGAGTGCCTTGGACCTCCTCCCTCCAAACTTGGGTAATAATGTGATTAAAGTTCTCCCTTTCAGCCCAAAAGTTGAAGAATTTGAATGGGTATCTTCGTTTCACATTCTGGGGGCCAATCCTCACTAAAATTGGGCTGTGATCAGAGATTCCAGAAGGCAAAAACACAGCTTCAGAAACAGGAAATTTTTGGAGCCAATATTCATTGACAAGAGCTCTATCCAATTTCCTCCAAACAAGGCCACAATCATGTCTATTGTTACACCAGGTGAGAAAATGCCCAGAGAACCTTAGGTCTTCGAGGGCCGCACATTGCAAGCATTCATCAAAATCCTCCATGGCAATAGTTCTTCTCCCAGAACACCCCACAGATTCATGAACTCCTCTAACAACATTGAAGTCACCTAACACAAGCCAAGGAATAGGTGCAATAGTGAGAGCAAAATACTTGAGATCAACCAAAAGTCTCTTCCTTTCCTGGTCTTCATTGGCCCCATATACAAAAGCCACATAGAATTCAAAGATGCCTTCAATGGACTGTACATTGCATAGAATAAGCTGATCAGTTTCAGTAATTTTATTCACTTTCAAAACATTCGGGTTCCACCCAACCCAAATTCTACCAAAAGGATGGCTACTATAGTTGGAGATTGAATTCCACTGTCTAAAAACTTTACTCAAAACAAAATCCTTATTTACAGGTTTCACTTTTGTTTCCACAATGCTAATCATATCAAGCTTTTGATTACTAATGATTTTCCTTATTTCTTGCTGTTTAATAGGGTCATTTAAGCCCCTAATGTTCCAACAAGCAATGTTCAACATGGAGACTTCGGGATAGAGGGGCTAAGGGGGATCTCCATACTTCCACCCTTGATTTTTTTGTTCTTTCCTTTCTTCTTCTTGACTTTACCAAGTAGCTTCTTGGGGGAATTGGGAATCTCATAGGACCCTTCAGGTTTATCATCAACTTTAGGGGAGAGATCCACCACAATTTGACCTCCTTGAAGTTCCAGACAACCAAATTTGTTTGGAGAGGTGGGGGCAGGACAAATATCAGGTAAATTATCAACAACAGAGATAGAGGTTACCACATTCTCCATTGGAGGGGGTTCATTTGAGTGCATGTGGTCCACACCGCTCGATCCCGGAAGATGGATAGAACAGTCACCCTGAGGCTCGCTCACATTCGTAGGAGGATCAACAATAACCGTGGAGGAGATGGCTTTTCCTTTGCTTATGAGGTCAGAATGTTGTTTTTCACTGCTTGTCTGAGATTGTCTGGGACAAGAGGAGTTGTTATGCCCAAAAATCTTACATCGAAGACATTGCTTAGGCTTCCATTGATACTCAACTTTAATCTCAAGTAATTCACTCGAGTCACCAGTGCCCATATCCAAATCAAAGGAATTGACCAGCTGTTCAGCAGCATTAATTTCAACACAAACACGTGCAAAACTAATCCTTTTTTTAGTGGAGGTTAAGGTGTCAGCATATAATGGTTTACCCACAGCACTGGCCAGGTGACTAATTCCATCCTCACTCCAAAATTGGAGAGGAACATTAAGAAGTTTTACCCAAACCGGAAGGACAGAATGGTCCTCCTTAGCCATCCTGAAGTTAGCAGACCATTTCTTTAGGATCAAAGGTCTCCCAGAGAAGAGCCATGGGCCAGCTTCCACCACTTTAACTCTTGCCTCCTCATCCATAAATTTGAAGACAAAGAATCCACTATCATTAGCATAAACCTCTAACAATCCCAACTTATCCCACATCTTATGAGCTAGGAAATTCACATTAGAGAATGGAAGTTTTTTCTCAATGAAATAACCCACCAAGCAGGTTTGCCAATACTTGCTACCTTGAGTAGCTACTTCCTGGGGGGGATGAACAATAGTCCTGGACTCTCGTTTGATAGGCTCAATGTATCTGAGCTTCATTTGTTCCACTGGGAAAGAGGGTTTTCCCACATTACCATCTCTCACAATTTGGCTCCAAGGCGTACTATGTGCTCCTCCTGCAGTACCTCCCTCCTTTGCATAACTTTGGCCACTACTCCCTTTTACCGCATTGGCCACGATGGGACCCTTGACTGGTACCAGCAGTGACTTTGAGGAAACCTCCATAGTTTTGTAACTATCAGCTATGGCTATGCCGCCACTTTTTGGGTCAGGACCCTTAACGTAAGGGCCATTAGATCCGTCACCCATGAGTGGGTGAGGCGCAAAACAAAAGCGAGGGAGAGTAGGAAGGTATGTATAGATGAAAAAACGAAGATGGGAAGGTCGATTGATGTAGAATCAGACCGGAGAAGGGGGGGGGGGGGGCTTAGGGCAAATGAAAACAGCGAAACAGGGCAAATAACAGAGCACAGGTAGAAGAGGATGAAAATAGCGTGGAGAAGGTGGGTAGGGAGTTGAGATGAAGGAGGGTGGGTTGGTTGGGTATCAGGACCTAGGGTTTCAAGGGGGTTGGGATCGGAGCTTTCTCATTTCGCCGCTTTTACCTTCCTGATTTCAGCGAATGCGATAATCGTACCCTTCTCGGCCCACGATTGAAGGGCAGCCACCACTCGGGGTTGGACCATGAGGGCGATGCGGCGGAGAGCATCAGGCTGATTAATGGCTCTTGTTACCAAGCTTCTGATCCTGGTATGCAATGTCCCTTGAACAGCTACAATGGAATTGCGGCCTACAATATCTACAGTGGGCCATTCCGAGATCAACTCAGATTCCGAATGGAGGGCAATTCTGTTGAAGGATGGAGAGCATGATATGATTGCCGGTGATCCAAACAGATGGCTTCTGTAGATACCTAATTCTTTGCCGTATCTGATCACATCATGTAAGAGAGCGACTGTTATAACCTAGTTACATTAAAGTTTTTCATGTAAGAGAGCGACTGTTATAACTTAGTTACATTAAAGTTTTTCACTTTACAAGTATATTATAGTACAAATATGATACGTCTCCATACATAGGACCAGAGAAAAGTCCGAAAAAAAGGATTAAAAATCACCTAGGAAAGAGATAAGTCAGTAACAAATATTTGCTAATGACAATGGTTAATGCCCTAGCTGAAGTAAAAAGGGTTAATTGTTCAATCAAGAAACTAACCATGAATATCCTACGTCAATGGATCATCTACATAAATCACGAAGAAACAACTTACCTGCGACGCTTCGAATCAATGAACTCATCAGGGTTGCGGAGAAACTTGAAGTACCAAAGAAATGTAAGCATTTCTCCAAAAAATGGAACACCCATGTAGCCAGGAGGAAGCTTGGTGCCAGTATTAGAACATCGACTTTTAACAGATAAACCATACCAGAGATCGTTCCACCGCAACAAGAGCCATATGGCGAGCGGCACAACTCCTACAAACCATGTCAAACACATACCAGCAGTAAGTTCCATCTCTTTCTTCTACACCTCTCTTCTCGAGCAATTGTTGTCCTTGTGACGTGATTGATTCTACGTACAACCCACTTTATATATACTTTGCAAGAATGATTCCTTCTTGATTATTCGAGTGAGTGTTGCTACTACAAGACATGGATCGATATAAACATTGTCCAATAAGATGAGATTGAAAATATATGATAAGGTATTAAGAGATCAGTACAAGTAGCATATTTTTTGGTTGATTGGGTATATCGGAAATTCTTTTGGATTATATTACATAACATTACTATTACTGTTTGTCTTTTGGTATCATAGCCACGCCAGCTTAACGTATATGAGCTAAGTTTTCCTTTTTTAGTATTGCTTAGTCACAATCAAGGATCGGACTGGACCAGAGCCTACTTCAATATGAGCTAACATCCAAACAGAACTCACTCACCCTTGAGGAGCTTTAATTGCGTGAATTAGAGTTTTTTCGGGAGACAAATTTGTTGAAATATAAATAGTTAAATTACATCATCTCTAACACCTTTAATATGATATCAAAACAAGAAGTCATGTGTTCGAATCATTAAAAGATTTTTATTTGCTAGAATAAAAAATTAGCTTGCACGTGAAGGGACGTGTTAAAATTTAAATACTTAAATTACACCATCTCTAACAATTTAACAAAATTGTCACAATTTTTTTCTTGTTTTGACTATTTATTCAACGAAATCAGATCATCTTCATTTTATTTTTATTTAATTGGAAATCAAATACCGTGTACAGATAAGGGCTCCACTTATAAATAATAGATCCCACATATATTAATAATAGATGATCTATCAATGAGTAGAATTATAAAAAATTATAATCGATAAAATCTCAATCCTTTTATTTAATCACCTAAATTTTTTAATCGTGATCCACCTTAATTTTATATTCGAAGGTTTCAAAACCGGCTAAAATTTCTTACTGCTGCCTGCTGGGCAAAAGAACCGACAAATACCCAACTGATAGGATGAAAAGCCACCCAAAATAGAAAGAGGGGAGGACCCCTTGCGGGCCCCACAAAAGTACAAAAATATTGCACTTCTTTGTCAGGACCTACCGTAGCTATCGAAGCTTAACAGCATGCCACTAGAATTGACAACCCTAGCAACAATGCTCCTTGCTAGGGGTGCAAGTGGGATGAATTGGACAGGTTGAACTGTCAACTCTAGCTTAACTTTAAATATATAATCTTTAATCCTAATTTTAATTCTAGCCCTACCTCAACTTGAGTACTGTCCAAGTTTAATTCGGGTGGGTTCGGATTGAATTCGGGTTACTTAATTCGGGCTGATTTCGGGTTAAAAATTAGATTGTGTTTGAGTTACTTAATTCTGGTTGATTTTTAATGTATAGATTTGATTTTTTCAAGTGTAGATCTAATTTTTTTAAGTGAAGAGAGAAGGAGTGAGAGAGGGAGGAATGACGAGTGAGAGAGGGAGGCTGAGAGTCTAAGACAACTCAGACGAGTGACGATTGAGAGAGGGAGGAGTGACAAGTGAGAGAGAGATCTGAGAGTGATGGAAACGTAAGGGTGAAGACTTAAAGTGAAGTGAAAGTCTGAACTCTAAAGAATGAAGATAAATACTAACCCTAGTTAAATATATTTATATATTTATGTATATTCGGGTTCAGCCCGATTTTAATATTAGGGTTGAACCCGACAACTCGAGGCCTCAACCCAAGACTTGCCCAAATTCAATTCGGGTTGGGATCACACGTTCTCTCATGCGCCGTCGGGGTGCACTGGTGTACCTCCTCCTTCTTCATCTTCTTCCTTGGTCACCTTGACCAAAACCCTAGGTTCCTCTCACCAGCCCTAACCCCCTACTTCTCACCTTTATTTTTTCCTACTCAGTACACCTTTTTACCTAATTTTTGATCCTAAAGACTCACCACATCATTCTAACAAACCCCATAATTCTCAAACTTCGAATTAAGCTTAAACCCATCAAAAAAACCGGTCAAAGTTAATCAAAAATAATGTTTTTAGTTTATGGCCAGACCTGCAACTTGCATTTTAACCATCTTAACAACTTCTAAATCCATTTCTAAGGCCACCAATGGATTCCTTAGGTCCATTTTAGCTAAGAACAACCTTCCCTCTGAAGATTAACCCCCAAAACCAAGAGATCAAAAACCACCCTGACCGAAACTTAATCACCACCACCCCACCACCATTGACCATGGAAAGCTTTGAAATCACCACCAAAGTACTCCTCTATCTCCCCACAACACAACCATGCCAACCAATTTAACCAAGATGACCTGAAACTCAAAACTCATTTCATAAAACCTAGAACCTGAAAATTTAAAACATGAATTCGAGCAATTGTAGTGCATGATATGAAATTCTAATAATGCCAGGAGATTCCTAGCCCTCAAATTAGCCTAGTAGCATACCTCTAATCGTTTGAAGTAACCTCTTCCACAAATCTGAAATTCTAAAATTTAATTTTCTTTCTCTAGCTTCTCTCTTCTCCCTCTATCATCTCTTGGCGGTTCCACCTTATCCAAAGACATGTTGAATTCTTGAGCACCTCCTCAAACACTCTGTAACCTTGGAGAAGGCTGGGGAGAGCTCTTCTGCTGCCAAGCAACAGTTTGAAAGGAAATGCCATGCAATGACATTTCCGTAAATACCTTAAATTTGATTTTTTTTTTAATTACATACCTAATAAAACATGCACTATAAAAATATTTTCTTATTTTTTTCCCGTGCACATGCATGCTCGAGTTTTATAACTTGACCTAGTGAATTGGAGCCTAAACCGAGCCGATTCTTATTGGATCGTTTAATGCACTAAATCCGGAATAAACCCGTTAAACTGGAATAAATTCGCAGAACTGTTTAACCGGACGGTTTATAGCAAACCCATCGGATCAATTACAATGGTAGAAAAGCTGAGTTTTGGCCCTTTTCACATTTTGCCTTTGCCCTAAATCTTTTCACCACTTCCCACTCCCACCTACCCACTGCTCTGTGGCTCTACCTTGTCGACAGGCGATGACTTTCTCAACTCCCCTCTCTCTCTATGCATTTCGAGCCTGCAATCAATCAACGTGGAAATCGAAAAATTTTGAATAAGGGGGCAACGATCTCTGGGAGCTCCACGACGATTTCTTTACCCAATGCTCTGCGCAGAAGAAGGCTGGACATAGACACAACAGTAGATAAATACTCTCACTCTCACATATCAATCTAGTGTGCTATTATTATTTTAGAGAGATTTTAGAGTATACTAGTTGGTTGATAATTGATATTGTCATATTGTAATACATTGATAATGCTATATTTGATTTTTATACATTGAATCTATGATAATACTATATTTTATACACTGAAATATTGTAGGGCGCAATTTCAAAAATTAAAATTAATTAAGAGCATAATGTTTGATAAAAAATTATGCAATTAAGATTATGTAGGGCTTAAAATGAGGTATTTTTCTCTACTTAATGTTATAAGTTGTATTGGAAATTCCAAAATTGAATGTATTGGGATACTGGTTCAAAAAAATGTATTGGGATACATGTTTGATGATTTTGGAGTTTTTGTTTGATATAATATAGATTAAGTATGCTATTTTCATGATTATTATGATTTTTTAGTCTATTTATAATTATTTATTATTTTATTACTGTTTCCTTCAACCAATAGTTGAACAAATAACCCATTGATCCGAAAAAGTTGATGTTCGAACCGAGTTTTAAAAGTATGCTCCATACATACCTTTTTGATTTTGAACTGCAAAATACGTCCACCGTTTACCCTAAATCTGTTAAGCGACCATCAGCTCCATAACCATGACCTTACTCGTAGCCATTCAGCCCAAAATTGATGCTGATATTCGCAAGTTCTAACGGTGGCTCACCAGTGAGATGCACCTTTTTCTTGCTCTCTCATGAAGCTCAAAGAGAGGAGGTACTCAGTAGAGACAAAAAGCACTCGATCTATCAACAGTATTCAGATACGTATATTATTATATCCTTTTCTCACTCATGAAGCTCAACCAAGATTGGCAAATGGGTCGTATGGCGTTATATTCATGTCATGTCTAAGCTATCCGACTCAATAATAATTATGTATAATCGGGCTTATATCGTTTATAAAATTTATTTTGCTGGTTTGTGTCAGGTTTGATTGGATTTATATCAATTTATTTATTTATTGAGAGTCTCACAGATCCACTTGTTTTGTTTATCGACTCTTTAAGGCTAACCTCGACCTCAATAATTTCATATCAACTTGACGTTAGATCCCAAGTCATGCCTAGAGATGTGGGGCCTAAGCTCAACACCTTCCCTCTAATGAAGCTCGACCGATGGATTTTCAATGTATATAAAACGATTAATAATATTGTGACGTAATTTATTGACATAATTTATTATAATAATTGGATTAATTGTGAGTCCCATCAAATATTAAAATTTGGTATTAATTCAACTGTTATAAAGAAACTACATCATTAGTGA
Source organism: Ilex aquifolium (assembly GCA_951799425.1). Classification (NCBI taxonomy): domain Eukaryota; kingdom Viridiplantae; phylum Streptophyta; class Magnoliopsida; order Aquifoliales; family Aquifoliaceae; genus Ilex; species Ilex aquifolium. The sequence continues at coordinate 23,076,295 of OX637404.1, forward strand.
TGGTGCACAAATCTAAGGACGCACAATCAAATCAATCGAGTGTATGGAGCAAAATAATTAATAAGGCAATCAATGATAAAAGATAAAGATTGGGTGGTTGGGCCTGGGTGACCTAACCACTGAAGGCGGCAACGGTGGCCGGAGAACTGTGTTAATAATGGATTACAAGGTAGTGAGAGAGAGAGAGAGAGAGAGAGAGAGAGAGAAAGAGCGAGCTCAAGGTGTGGTGTGTGAGATCTTCTCCCATGTGTAGGAAGTTTACAATTTATAGACACAGAGCCCTAGTTGTGGCGGTGACGTGAAGGTCAAGCTACTAATTTATCGGGGAGGATAACTACAATTGGGGATAGACACTATTTTGGAGTAATAATTATCCCGATGATTACTCTCTAACGTGCATTGACTCTTCCTAGACTCTTGAACTTTGTACTGGGCTGAAGCCATAAACTAAGTCTAACTTGCATTTTTTAATGATTTGGGCTTAACCCTTGAACTGGACCCAGACATAGTTGGATCTGGGCTCGTCAATTAAATCAGGAGATTAGGTTAAATTTTTAGGTTCCAATAGCATTACTTATATTCATATAACACACGAGCAATGCTATTGAGACTTAATTTATCGACCTAATTTGTTGACCAAATTCATTATAACCATTTGATACACTACATGATAGTGTTTGATGTATATCACAAATAAAATATTATACGTTTTCTAATTAATAATTGCTACCTATCAAAATTTTTATTTTTGAATAAATTAACTTTTGTGTCCCAGAAGTTAGTGTTATGTCTGTTTCTCATCACTGTGCACACTGCCAGGTGACATGGATAACTCGGTCACAAAATTTTATATCCTAAATAGGATAACAGATTCTGTAGATGCCATTCCCACTTAAAAAAACAAAAAAGTAGAACTATGTTGGGTTAACGAAATACATCAGAAGCTTGTTTGCATGGCATCAGGCAAGTTTTCGATTGTGTTTGTCTTGATATGCTCATGACTAACACTAAGAACAAATTGTTTCTATTTGGAATCATGGCCCTTGCTTAAAGAGCATAATTTTTTGTCTTCTTGGGTCATCTTAGTCTCAATCAAGGATCTCACAGGACCCACATGAATAATTATGAAGAAATTCAAACCAAAATCTATAGTCGATAATATCTAGTTGATATGATACCAACAAATTATTTTCGGATGTCATAGACATACCCCAAACCCATAGTAAGGTTATGACAACAAAATACAAATCAAAATTCATAATCCCAATACATCCACTAATTTATTAAATAACACATAAAGCAAAATAATTAGATTAAATAAGTCATTAAATATAGCACACACCCAACACACATTCAACACACACAGCACACACACTCAGCAGATCAACACACACCGCACACATACATAATACACAGACTCACACACACTGACACACAACACACACACACACACACACACACACACACACACACACACACACATAAAAATAAACAGAATTTTTTAGGGAAAAAAGAAAAAAAAGAGGGGGAGACCTATTCAACTAAGCATAATATGCATATGTATACATAGATCTAAAAGTGTTTACCCTATTGTTCACAGCGAGAAAGAGAAAGATTGATGGAGATTATGTGAGGATGACTTCTTCAAATTCTGGGTTCAAAGCATCAATGAGCAGAGCTCCATCGTCTTCTTCGAGTGTGTTGTTCTTTGGCCTTCTGGCTTCTTCGTCGTCCAGAACACACAGATCAGAGGGGTGTATGTGTGTGTGACACCAGAGTGAGACGAGTGGAAAAAAAGACAAAAAAACCCATTATTTATACCTCCATAAAAAATAACCTTATGTTGTTGTTAACAATGATCATATAAGATTGAGGAAATCAACTCTCCTTTTCATATACATTTTGCAGTAATTATATACACATACAGGATAACAAACACTTGTTTGAAATCCTAAAATATAGAACAGTTTGAAACTGTTTCCTAACTCTAAGGAACAACTATTTCAAATGAATTCAAAATACAGAAACTAAGGGACTGTTACAATCCTGTGATATGCCCCCTCAAGATGGAGCTCGAGATAGAAGTCCAATCTTGGATTTTAGATCCAGAAAACGAACATGGTGAAGAGGCTTGGTGAGTGCATCTGCAAGTTGATCTGCTGAGGATACATGAGCACCTCGAAGGACACCATTTTGTACTTGGTCCCTCATGAAGTGATAATCAATGACAACATGTTTCATTCTGGAGTGGAACACGGGATTGGAGCAGAGTTGGGTAGCACCAACATTGTCGCAATATAAAACGGGACAACAAGGTAGTTTAACACCAAGATCAGTTAGGAGATAGCAAAGCCAGTTGAGCTCAGCAGCTGCATTAGCTACTGATCTGTATTCAGCTTCAGTGGAAGACCTTGCAACAGTTTTCTGCTTCTTAGAACTCCAGGAGACTGAATTGCAACCAAGATAGATGACGTAAGCACTGGTTGATGAAAAATCATTCTTGTCACCTGCCCAATCGGCGTCTGAATAGGCGTGTAGATTTAATGGGGACTGGCGATGTATTTGGAGGCCTTCATTAATAGTTCCACATAGATAGCGTAAGAGACGTTTAACAAAGCTCCAATGGTCGGTTGTTGGAGTGTGCATGTACTGAGAGAGCTTGTTAACCGCAAATGCAAGGTCTGGTCTTGTAATCAAGAGATATTGAAGGCTGCCAACAACTGTTCTGTACTCGGTGGGATCAGACAAAGCAGAGCCCGATTTTAACAAAGGTGGACTAGTTGGAATGGGAGTGAGCACATGTTTGGCATCAGTCATATGAGTTCTAGCCAGAATATCCAAAATGTAACGCCTTTGAGATAATAAAATACCTTGCTGATTTGGGACTACCTCCACACCCAAAAAATAAGATAGCTGTCCAAGATCCTTAATTGAAAACCGATGAGCAAGAAAATCAACAAAGGAGCTGATCATCTGAGTGTTGTTTCCAATGATTATTAAGTCATCCACATATACAAGTATATACATACTATGGGCAGCAGTAGTGAGAACAAATAGTGAAGTATTTGCATGAGAATTTTTGAAGCCAGAGTAAAGAAGAAAAGTGCGAAGTTCATGATACCATGCTCTCGGTGCTTGTTTGAGGCTATAGATGGCCTTTCGAAGTTTGCAGACATAAGATGGATGATCTTGATCAACAAAATCTGGTGGTTGTTGCATGTAGACATTCTCGGAGAGGTGGCCTTGGAGGAAGGCATTGTTGACATCAAGTTGGCGTAAGGACCAACCCCGAGATACTGCAAGGCTGAGGACAACACGAACTGCTGTTGGTTTTACAACAGGGCTGAAAGTGTCTAGGTAATCGATGCATGGTCTTTGATGAAATCCTTTTGCGACCAAACGTGCTTTGAACCTGTCAATAGAGCCATCAGAGTTACGTTTAATTCTAAAAATCCATTTACACCCAACTATATTCTGTGTAGAATAAGGTAGAACAAGTTCCCATGTTCCGTTTCTAACTAAAGCATCACACTCATCAGACATGGCTTTACGCCACTTTGGATCTTTAAGGGCATTAGTCACGGTGGTTGGTTCAAGGTCGTTGGATTTTGAGAGTTGGGTATGAAGGTGCAGTTTAGTTATGGGTTTATGAATGTGGTTCTTGGCTCGGGTGGTCATTGAGTGAGTTGTAAGGGGATGAGTTTCGGGTGGGTTAGGAGGAGGTGACGTTGGGTTATGTAGTGGTGGATCGGTTGAGGATGTCAAGGAAGGTGAGTGTGAGTGGGTGGGCTGGTTTGTGTTGGTGGATGGAACCTGTACTAGAGTATGTTTTGGAGCTGCACTTAGAGGTTGCTGAGAGACGATGACTTCAGATGGCATAGTGAGTGGTGGCTGGGAAGAGGGTGAGAGAACTCGAATTGGTGTAGGAATCCAAGTGGCAATGGGGTTGGGATGAGGACTAGAGGACGGACTAGACAGTGAAGAGTAGGGAAAGTGAGATTCAACAAATTTGACATGTCGTGAGACATAGATTTTTGAGGTTGAAGGGTCAAGGCAATAGTATGCACTTTGAGTGAGAGAGTACCCAAGGAAAACACACGGCTTGGACCGTGATTCAAGTTTGTGTGAGGTGTAAGGTCTGAGCCAAGGGTAGCATAGGCAACCAAAGACCCTTAATTTCGAGTAGTTTGGGGCTGTCAGAAATATTTTGTGGTAGGGTGAGGAGAGATTTAAAGTGGGAGTGGGCATTCTATTGATGAGGTAGACGACTGTGGCAAAGGCATAAGTCCAATAGGAGAGGGGTAAAGAAGCATGAGTGAGGAGGGCAAGACCGGTTTCTACGATATGAAGGTGCCTTCTTTCGGAGTAACCATTGTGTTCAGGTGTGTGAGGGGGAGTGGTGAGATGAGAGATACCATTGGTGGAAAGAAAATTAGCTAGGGAAATGTACTCACCACCATTGTTAGAATAGAATGTTTTGATGGTTGAATTGAAGTGTTTTTCTACAATGGCTTTGAATCTTATGAAGACTTCTTTGACATCAGATTTGTTTTTGAGTGGGTAAAACCAGATATATTTAGTGAAATGATCAATGAAGATTACATAATATTTAAAGCCATTATGTGAGTAAATTGGAGAGGTCCAGACATCAGAAAATATGATTTCAAGAGGTTTAGTATAGACAATTGTAGAGTTGGAGAAAGACAATTTGTGGCTTTTATTGCAAAGACAAGCATTACATGAGAAATCAGAAGATAAAGAGGAATATAAGCCTAAGTAATTGCTAGTAACAATATGTTTGAGAATTGGAAAAGCTGGATGTCCTAAGCGATGGTGCCAGTCGAAGGTCGTGGTCTTTATTGTGGAGAAAACAATTAAAGGGGAGGAGGTTGGCCACTCATATACACCATCTTTAGTTTGTCCCTTCAGCAGTGTTGCCCCAGTTTGAAGTTTCTTCACAAGAAAAGTGGATGGTAAGAACTCTATGGAAACATTGTTAGAAGTGCAAAATTGTGAAATGGAGATTAGATTCTTTTTCATAGATGGAACACAGAGAACATTGTTTAATGTAAAGTTATGGTGAGGGGTTTTGAGAGAGGTGGAACTAGTGTGGGTGATGGCAAGATTGGAGCCATCTCCGATCATGATGTCATCAGTGCCAATGTAGGGAGCATGCAGGGAGAGGTTGTTGAGATCAGATGTGACATGGTGTGATGCACCACTGTCCAAAAGCCAGGATGGCGTGGTGGAAGGATGTGTGGCAAGATGAGCTTGTGGTTGCCATGGTGTGCCTTGTGGGGAAGAGCTGGAGGTAGGGGAAGGCTGAACTGGTGTGAGGCGAAATGAAGGACACCGTTTGGCAGTGTGACCCTGAAGCCTGCAAATTTGGCAGTGACCAAGGTATGGCCTGGGAGGAGGACGAGTGCCCTGTGATGAATGGGGTCCTGCAGTGGTTGCAGCAGGTGGGCGGTTGATGGAGTTGAAGGATGGGCGCCAGTTGGTGGGGGTAGTGCCTTGTGGTGCAGAAGGACGCCAGTTTTTGGTGTTGGTTCTGTATGTGGGATTTGCAGTAGCTGGAAAATGGTGTGGCTCAGGTGGGATGCCTTGAAGGCAGGCTTCAAAATTGAGGAGTTTTTCGTGAAGTTCTTCAAAGGTGATAGAGGTGTCTCTTGCTTGGACAGCACGGACTAATTCTTTGTATTCATCACCGAGACCATCGAGAACTTTGTCTGTGATTTCTTCTTCATCTATTGGGGCGCCAAGAAGAGCAAGATCATCTGCTCGAGTTTTGATGGTTTGCATAAACTCAGTGACGCTAAGGGAGCCTTTAGTGGTGTTTTTGAGTTGGTTTTTGATTTGTTTGATGCGGCCACGAGAGGGTTTAGCATAGGTGTTGGCTAGAATTGTCCAGGCTTGTTTAGAGGTTTTGGCTTGAGCTATGAAAGGAATAATGGTGGGTGAAATGGATCCAATAACAACGTTGAGGATCAGTTGGTCCTGTCGGTTCCATAGAGTGTAACTGGGATTGAGTATGGTGGTATTTTCTTGGGTCAAGGTGGTTGACGGACATGGTTTGGAGCCATCAATGTAGCCAAGAAGGTCATAGCCAACGAAGAGGGTTTGGAACTGCAGTTTCCAGGAGAGGTAATTGGTAGATGTGAGTTTGAGAGGGGCTTGAGCAACAACGTTGATGCTGATGAGAGTTTGGTGTGCTTCATTGGTGTTGAGGATGGTTGCAGGGTTAGACTCGGTAGCCATGAGTGCCGAAGAACAGGGGAAAAGAAAAATTGAAAATGGATCGGCTTAGAGCTCTGATACCATATAAGATTGAGGAAATCAACTCTCCTTTTCATATACATTTTGCAGTAATTATATACACATACAGGATAACAAACACTTGTTTGAAATCCTAAAATATAGAACAGTTTGAAACCGTTTCCTAACTCTAAGGAACAACTATTTCAAATGAATTCAAAATACAGAAACTAAGGGACTGTTACAATCTGTTACAATCCTGTGATAGATCAAAGTGGAGACCTCATTAAAAAATTTTGAGGCAAAATCCGCGTGTTTCGATTTTGTTTGTTTTCTGAAACATCATTTTTTTGTTCCCATGTCTTTAGCTTGTTTCCAAGACAACTTAGATGAAATAAAAGCAAAAACAATTACCACACACATTTTTGTTTATTTTTTTGGCAAAAACATAAAACAACAAACAAAAACAACAAACAAACAAACAACCCCTTGGTTTTTAGGTCTCATTTTTAAAAAAAGACCTAAATTTTTAGATATTATAAATAGTTCATATAAAAAAATTAAATTCATAAATACTTTAAGCCCTACAAGAAGGCCTTGTAAAAACACAAGCCCAATTAAAAAAAATTAAGACATCACTTCAAGGAAGACCCTATAATTTATAGGTGTGTAATAATAGTTCAAACAAAAAATTTAAATCCATATTCAAATAAAAGATTTCAACTTAAGTAGATTTGGCCTATTAATTCAACCGTGAAATTAAAAGGCCCTTAAATTTATTTTTTTAAAATAAATAAAAAAACTAACAGTAAAACTAAAACTACTAAAAAATCTAATTTTAACCCCCAAAAAAGTCAAGTTTAAATTTACCATCATAAATTTTCAATCATTCTTTCTCTCTCTTGCAATTAAGTTCAAATATAGTAACAAAACTTGAATATAAAAAATTAATTAATATTTTTGTATTTAAAAAAATTAAAAATTAGATTTATTATTAATATTAAAAATAAAAAAATCTTTATTAAAAATAAAATCGTTTCCACTTTAGGCCCAAAATGTCTCATGCCCACTACCAGCTGGTCATCGTTTGGTCTTATTCTGGCGTGCAATTAATCATAAGATCTATTCGTTATATGTAACAAATGATTACCAGTACTTACCGAAAAAACCAATGGATTATTATTACAACTTACAATGAAGATGAAAAGAAATCTAACAGAATAGCAGAATATAACCCACAACTGGGAGTCAATATTGGCCGCAACGGTGAAACTACGTTATCATTGACACGTGATATCACCATCTAATAATTATATATAATAATGTACAATATAATTCAAATCTTAAAAAATAAACAAAATGACTTTTGCTTTAAAATTAATCAGACGGCTAATATTAAAACCCCAAATTTAATAGGAAAAATAGGCCACTAAGGGTGTGTTTGAAGTAACTTTTATAAAGTGTTTCTAGGAATTATTTATCATAAATACTTTAAAAAAAAAAAATAGTGTTTGGAACCGCTCCATCACTACCTCTACCACCACCACCACCACCACTGCTCCACCACCACCACTCCCACTGTCACCACCGTCGCCGCCACCATCACTATCGCCACCCTACCACACCATCGCTCCACCATTGCTGCCACCATCACCACCACCACCTCTTCTACCGCCCCACCACCACCGTCACCACTGCCCCACTTGCACCCCCACCCAACCCTCACTGCCCCACTGCCACCACCACCACCACCACCATCATTATCTTATTCTTATATTTATTACTATTATCACCATCATCCCACTACCATCGTCGCCCACCATCAGCATCCACCACTACCATTGTTGCCCACCGTCACCCATTACCACAACCCACTACCACCCGTCGCCGTCCACCATCGCCACCAACCACTATCACCCACCCCCACCACACCTACAACCACCACCACCCGTTATCGCCCACCACTGCAGCCACCCAATGTCACCTACCCCCACCACACTTACCACCACTGTCATTCACGACCACCAATCACACTGTCGCCTAGAAGCACCCATCGTCGCCCACCACCACCACCACCTTCCACACTCACCGTCGTCCACCACCTTCCACACTCACCACCGTCGTCACCACCGTCACCCACGGCTACCACTACCATCATCGTCACCCAAAAGCCCACCACCACCATCACAGTTGTCACCCACGACTGCCACCACTACCACAGTTGTCACCACCCACCACAACCATCACCGTCTCCCACCATCACCACTGCCGCCCACCACCACTAACATTGCTCACCCCCATTACAATCAGTACTTAAATTTGTTTATCTCTCCTTTATGTTTGTGATTTAATTTTGAGTGTGAATACAAATATGTTTATTATTGACAATTTTTTTTATTACTTCGTATCTTCAGACACAGAAAATAACTAGTAAACTTACAAATAGACTAGATGAACCCCACTTTAAGTGGTTATTTAATGACATTATAGGGTAGTTACTATAAATATGTGAGATGCACCTGTTTATTTGTTATGTTTTTAATGGATGGTTACACCCAATATTTTTTTTCCACAAAAGGATAAGAAAGAAAAGGATATTATATCCTAGAAAAAAGGAACGTAAGAGATGTTTTGGCCAAAAAGTAATCTCCTAACCATATGGTTTAGAGTATGAAGGGCAATCAATTAGACTAGACCTAGTTAGTTTATAATTAATTATACTAGACACATGCCTAGGGGCGGAGTTAGAATTTTACATTAGAGGGGACAAACTATAACCCAAAAAAAATTCACCACTTTATATAAAAACATTTTCAAGCATGTAAAAAAATACTTTATGATGCAACACTAAATTATTATTTAAACATGGTAAAATCAGTTTTCATTTAACTTAAAACAAAATATGAACAAAAAACCGCAAAATAACATATGTTATTACATTTCAACTCAAGCGCATACTAAGTAGAATACGACGTTAAAATCTCAAAAAAGTTAGAACCATTGTAAATATTTCCAAAAATCAAGGGGACAAATATATTAAAATAATCAAACTACATCCCTAACAACACATAAATGGAGGGATTCAAAAACTTGGGAACAAGTGCCCACCCTCCTCCCTAGTGTCTCCTTCCTTGCATATGCCCGTACCTAAAGACACTATATAATAAAACAAAATCGATAGTTAGAAAAAATATGAATTCATTGGAAAAAGTTGAACCTCTATTCAAGGCCCAAAATACTTTAATTGTTTTTAAAAAAAAAAATTGACAAAATTTTCTCTAGAAATAGAATCCCAAATTTTTTTTAACACGCATGTAAAATTCATCACCATACATACCAAAAAAAGCAACCAAATTTATCACAGAAAACAAGCCTATGAAGCAACGAAGTTAGCTGGTCACAGAAAACGTGACTGCTCAATAAGGTTCATTTACTATTTATTCTGTACATAGGAGAAACGAAGTTACTAGTCTCTCAGCCAAAAGTAATCCTATACTAGTTGATAACTACCAGATCTCCTATGTCTACTACAATAGTTTAATCAGAGAAAATAGCTCAATAGCTCTTGATGATAGATATCTAATGGACGGATCACCAGCTCTATCAAAAGTGGCATAGAGATAGCCGAAACCTACACGAGGTAGTCTGCCACAACGTCTACTGCTCCTTGGAGTCATCTCTTGGGTCATCTTCTAAAAGCTTTAAGTCATGAGGCAAATATTGATTGGTTTTATCAAGATGAACTGGACCCGAATTTGCGTTCAAGCTTAAACTCGATCCAAACTCTAGTCAAAAATCAAATTCGGCTTGTTTATCTATACATACATGTAGCATTATTATATTTTCTTATAAACGATTTCAATTTGTTTATGAGCTCAACGAGTTCAACAAGATATTATTCAAGCAACTCCTTATTAAATGAGCTTTGAAATTGGGTTTGAATTCGGTTATTTTATAAAAGGCGAACTTCACTTTACCTCTATGTGGTATGTTCTAAAAGTACACATCCTTCATATTTTATACTACTTATAAATGTACATATCCTTCTTATTCTATACTACTTATAAATGTCAGTATCTACTAAAAATATTTGATTTCCTATTTATACCTAATTATTATAATACAGTCAATTATACCCACATATATACTTTCATTTAATTTATATTTTTTTACACTTATTTAACTTTCAACTTGTTTTTGACTCTTTTATAAGGACTTCTAAATATTTTTGAACTCATTTATTAGTAGTACAGTTACATACAATTATCTATATCTATATGAAGAAGTAATGTCATATATATGTTAAATTATTATACACATGTAATTACCAGAATGAATTCCACAATCCAATATATGTTATATTTGATTTTTTTTGTATGTAATAATATAATAATATTATAAACGATCTAATCAATCTATTTAAAAAATAAAATTTAATAATTTAATAGTATAATTAGATATAAAAATGTCTAAAGGGGTCGAAGAGATACCTAAATACATGACAAAGTAAGTATTCAAAATCTTATAGAATAAATCAATAATTAAAATACGGATTAATTATTTGGTGCATAATTTATTATTTAATTTAATTACACAAATAATTCATATTTTTATAAAAATAATATTATTTTTTTTATTTTGACCAAAAAAAAAAAATAACAAGTTGTGTTAGTCATGCATTGGAAGTGAGAGTAGGCATAAAAAATTATTTTAAAGTGACAAACGTGCCCCTCTCTCTCTCTCTCTCTCTCTCTCTCTCTCTCTTGCTTCAAACGGCCACCAATGGCGCAAATCACCCCCTTCTCTTTTCTTCTTCCTCTCTCTTCTTCTAGTCTTTTGTGTCTTTCCTATTCTCCAACAAGTCCACTACTAACAGTCACCATTAACTACTTCTTCCTATTTTTTTGCTTCTTTTTTCCTCTTAATTAACCAGCTAGCCGCTGACAACCACCACCAATTCATCTCTCTCTCACCAAAACAAATCCTTCAATTCTTATTGCCCCTCTCGAATAGTCTGAAATTTTTGTTCGATTCTTATTTTTGTTTGCAATTATGGTGCAACTCCAATTTTAATTGATTTTGATTCGATTTGGTTCGAACCAATTTATAAACCACTTTGAAGCATACCCACTGAAATTTGAGGTATTGCAGATCATTACAATGAAGGAATATAACCCAGTTGTTCATCGCCATGCACTGTGAATTTTTCTACTGTTAATTTTCATAAAAAATTATAGTATAAAATTCTAAAAATTGTGGTTGAAAATTTCTAACAATTTTTCAACAGAATTATATGTTGAATTAATTCGTATTGAAGCATGTGGTTGTATCTTTCTGCTTAAGTTGATAGTGTAATGGTAGTGGCATGGTGGTGTTTGCTACAGAAATGAAGAAGGGCAGTGTTGTTCTACAAAAGTAGTGTTGCAATGGTGGTGAGACAGTGGTGTTTGCTTCAGAGAAGAGGAAGGAAGAGAGAGATATAGAATTGGTCTGTACTATGTTGTGCGGCTGTTGAGGGAATGGTGCTGGGTTTTAAGAAAGAGTGGCGGGGAGAATATCAACGGGATGAGTTTGTTTGAGAAGAAGAAGGAGATAGGGGTGTAAATGTCATTTTATCTTTTCTGTGAACAGAGTTAGTATTGCAGTTTAGTCCACAAACCATGCAAGGGTTATGTCAACATTTATAAATATGTTGTTCCAAAATCTATTGTTATCGATAAAAGAGACTCAATCGACAAATGATTTTTAGGTGATTGTTAGTGATGAGTTCAATTGTCTTGTTTAAAGACTTTATTGGATGAAATTTAAAGCACTAAACATACAAAATTGTGAACTAATAAAAGAGAATCTCTTTATTAATTCAATCAAAGGGTTTTCAGTTACAGAAAGACTGAATTAATAGTTTTGATTATAGCAGTAACTACTTCATAAAAACTAACTTAACGCTACTCCTAAATATGCCACGATTGTGAGTCTTTTGGGGTTTGAACGTGTCATTTAACTTCTTTCTTTTTGTGTTATATGTGCTAAACAGGTTAAAATAACATGTGTGCTAACCCGAAAACGACCTGTTTATTAAACGTGTCAAACAAGTCGGGTTCGGATAACCCGTTTAATAGTCAGGTCAGGTTAGTGTTTACACATCTCGACACGATTATTAAACATGTCATGTTCGGGTTTTGAAATTTTTGACATAAACTCGAAATCAACCCGACACGAAATGACCCAACCCGACGCATTTGACACCCTTAACTATGTATGGATGAAAGTCCACTTATAAATAGTAAGTCCCACATATATTAATGATAAATAATCTATCATTGAGTAAAATTACAAAAAATTATAATGAAAAAGATTTGTATTCCTTTATTTAATCAATTAAAATTTTTAACTTTTGTGGACCTTAATGTCATATTCAATGTTTCAAAACCGACTGAATTGGACACTACTGGGCAAAAGAACTGACAAATTCCCAATTGATGGGATGAAAAGCCCCTCCCCCCAACACAAAAGTATAAAATATTGCACCACTTTGAAACTTGGGCAGGACCTACCATGGCTATCGAAGGTTAATTGGAGGCCAATAGAATTGACAAGTCTAGCAACACCACTCCATGGCAATAAAGATTAACAGTTTGCTTAATAACCACTGCTCTTTTGTTAAACCTTAAAAATTTATTAATCCTTTGGAGACTTATGATTGAAAAGAAGGACCGAGAGCAAGGCTTGAACCCGAACTAGGTATGAGAATCAAACCCTCTCATCGGTGGAAGACTCGATGGCATTCTTAATGTCAGAAGGAAATCGTGGAGAGAACGGGATGTTCGAAGTCGAAGAGGAAGCAGTTAGTTGAGTCAATTGTTTTTTTGGGTGGCATTTGAAGGTTTAAAAGAGAGACAACAAAGGATAATGCTGAGGATGACAAGGAAGAAAGAAGTGCAAAGTAAAGTAAAACTGATGGTGTGGTCTTTAGGCATTTATATAGTGTCTAAAAAAAACAGTTGTGCATGTTCAGATTTCCACATAAAGTTAATTTATTTATGTTATTAATTAACTCCAAATAAATAAGCGAGGCATTGTGTGAACCAAATTTTATATTTTTTGTGAGCAGACGATGAATGACACTTGTCTAGTAAACATGTCAGTCAAAGAGAGTTACCACGTGACATTCATTTAATCAAAAAATAGATATACAACTAGTCCATGTGGGTTGTTCAAATTCAAGAGCAATTATAATCCTTGTAACAGAGGGAATGAAATGGTTATTTTAAAATTTGAAAAGGCAACAGTTATCAACACTGAATGAGCTCTAGGAATTTGAAAAGTAACAGTTAAAATAAAGAATAAACTGGAAGGGAACTACCTGAAAAGACTAATGTAATTGTCAATGGGAAGATGCCTATAAAAGAGGCGTTAATTGCAAAGAAAACACACGATCAAACTCATCAAAATCCCACGACTTAGGCATTTTAGGAGTAGTTTTAAGCTAGTTTTAGAATTATGATTAGGTTCAAAGACTGTTTCATCCGTCTGTTGTATCCGAGAAACCATTCAACATTAATGAAAGTGTCTTTCTTTTGTTAATCCTTTTTATTGTCATTTTATTTGCTTTAAATTTGTCGATTGTAATCATTCAAGAAAGTCATGAGACAAGGCAATTGAATCTAATATCAAACAATCGTCTAAAATCACTCTGTAAAGGGATTGAACCGTCGATGGCAAGTGAAATCCTTTATGGAGACCAACACATATAAGATTTATTTAGCATGCATGTTCATGTCACGTTTGGTTGGATTTATGTCTATTAATTTATTTGATGGGTCTAATGGATCCATTTATTTATCTCGACACATTTCCTTTAATGAAGCTCATCCCATTGAAGGAAAAAAAATTTAGTGTATATATGATATCACATGACAGTATCAAATGATGTTTATCACTAATAAAATATTTCAAATTTCCAATGAATGGCCGTCGCCTATCAATTTGTTAGAATTTTTTTAAAAAAACATAACTTTTGTGTCCCAAAAATTAGTGTTATGCCAGTTTTTTATGGAATGTGTACACCACTTGATACTCTCATGTAACATGTATAACTCACTCAAAAAAATTTATATCCTACATGGGCTCACAGATTCTGTAGATGCTATTCCCACTAGAAAGACAAAAAGTAGAATAATATGTTGGGTTAACGAAATACATTATAACCACTGAGTATGGTGGTCTAGTGGTGGTATTGGTCTTACTCCTCATCCAGAGGTTGGGAGTTCGAGTCCTAAAGTTTCCATTAGGGCTCAGGGTTGGCCGTTATGCTAGCCTAGCTAGGTCTGGTCCTTAGGGGTATTCCAGGCGCGGTCAGGGGCCTTATCATCCCATCGGTGAGGGTCTAACGAGATGGTCGTTGGGTACTCTTCCTTGCCCCCACCCTTTTTCTTGAAGTATCAAAAAAAAAAAAAAAAAACGAAATACATCATAACCTTGTTTGCATAACAGAATACAAGTTTCGATTGTGTTTGCCTTGATATGCTTGTGACTAACACTAAGAACAAACTGCTTCTCTTTGGAATCATGGCCCTTGCTTAAAGAGCATATTTTTTTGTCTTCTTGGGATATCTTAGTCTCAATCAAGGATCTCACAGGACCCACACAATAATTATGAAATAATTCAAACCAAAATCTATAGTCGGTCATACTTAGTTAATATGTGTTAGATCTAAAATATGTTGTTATTGATGGAAAAAATTCAATCGACAGACAGTTCTTAAGCGACTGTTTGTGAGGGGTTCTAATGTCTTATTTCAGAATTTTTTTTGGATGAATTTTAATGGACAAAACACACAGTACAAGAGATTAATAACAAAAGTTTCATTTATTAATTCAGTCAAAAGGATTTCGGTTGCAGAAAAGACTTAATAACCTTGATTACAATAGTCACCGCTTCCTAAAACTAATCTAACACTATTCTTAAAAATGTCCAGATCGTGGATCTTATAGGGATTTGAATGTGATGGGTCAAGCCCAAATAGACCAATTTATGTGAAAAGGCCCAACTTCGATTGAAGAGCCCAACCATGCGAAGACCCACCAAGTCCAAGTTCAAGTCCAGTTCAGTTGGGGCCCTCCTCCGAACGAATTGGAATACGAGGGAGAGAAATGCGGCGCACAGAGAAACCCTACCAAATTTGTAATTACCAAAACAAGTAGGAAACTTCTTCCTCACATCACCGCCTCACCTCAAAACCCTAACTCTATAAATGTAAGCCCTCTCATCATCGAGGGCACGCCTCCCAAAAAACCTCCTCTCATACATTGCACAAGATTGTTGTTCCTCTTCCCCTCAAAGCCCTGTAGCTTCGGTGACGATTATTCATTAATGAAGAACACCAAGACCACCGTTGTCATTCAAAGTGGATGTAGGCCACGGCCGAACCACTATAAATCTCTGTGTTGATCCTTATTTGCTATTTTGGTCATTGATTGTTTGTTTACTGCATTTTTTATATTATTTACTTGACTGTGGTGCACGAAAACCAATTTGTGCATCATCATAATATATCATTTATCTTCTCCACTACATGTCCTTTTATAGTCATTGTCCTCGACGATTTTTCTTCTATCGATGGTTACTGAATAGTAACCTCTAATTAATTATTTTTCTTTTCTAACAAGGTTGTGGCTGATTATCTACCGTCTTTCTTCAGTTTCTATTACGTAACATCTTCTTATTGCGTCCAAATTATCAAATATTGATACATTAAATATTCGTAAGATTTATTTATTTTATATCCAAACAATATGATACCAAAAAATTACGTTTAGATTCCGTAAACATACCCCAGCCCCCATAGTAGGCGGGTCATGGCACCAACTACATCGCATATACATCCGACAGTTAGCCATCCCGACGCATGATGGCTACTTCTCCTCCAACCATTGGATGCAATAAAATCAAGCTCTTGCAACCCAAGCACAAATTCGAGCTTCTTCAATCTCCAGCACCATTGAGCTTCTTAGGGCAAAACACACAATTCAGAATTATATTTCTACTTTGATCCCTTCAATTATGATACCGATCTCATTTTTTGTTTTCGATTATCATGTTTTCGATTATATTTCTACTTTGATCCCTTCTTAGGATAGCCGACTTGACTATGTTTAGTTCGTTTATAATTAGATTTATAAAAGAGATTAAATTTTTGTGAAAAAGAAAATGAGAAATGATTGAAAGAAGTGAAATTAAAAGGTATCAACAAAAATTTAGTTCTAGGGAAATAGTATTAGGGTATCTCCAATGTTGACTCAAATCAAACTCAAATTTGAATAAAAAAATGAGTAAAAAGCTTGATTTGGTATGAACTTCTACAATGGACAAAACCAAATTTTTACTCATATCTTTTTAAAAATTTCCATACTATCCCAAAAGCTCATTTCTTTATGCCAAATTCGGATGGCATCCTCAATTAGAATGCTTGCTTATGGAATACCGACAGGTGTTATGGATGATTACATCCGAATTTGGGAAAGCACTACAGTCTTGAGTTTTAAAAAATTTTGTTACTCAATTATTAAAATTTTTGGAGGTGAGTATCTTAAATCTCCAAGGAAAGATGATATTGTTGTACGTGTGGTATTTCAAGTATAGTAAAATCACTTATTGAAACTTCTGATATGAAACATGTAATGTATAAGGAAAAACAGTAGCAATCAAATCCTTCAACTTTGCACAAAATATAGTTTGAACGAAACAGTTACAGTAAATAGTTACACCAGTTTTAATGAAACAGAAACAGTTACATGAAAGAGTTACACGTAATTATTTGTATAATCCAATATAATTACTAACCCGATTGCAGAACAGGAACTGATATTGAACTTTAGGTAGATCAAGGCTAGTGTTTGACATTATGTCCTTAAGACAGATTTCGCCCCCACACACGGTGCTTATGGAATATCAAGCGTCTGCCTCCCAGGATACAATGATCTTTACACGGATAGAAGTAGCACTCCAATCTATCCGTCCAGCGAACCAAACTTGTGTTGTGTACTCTCCAAATGCACTGCCTTAATACCGAAATGCAGACTGCCTTATTGTAATGCATTGTCTGCCTAAAAAACACTAATGAATGACCGAATGAATTAAGTGTATATATGAATGGTAATGATCCTGGGTAGTTATTGACTCTTTGGTGACTTTCCGGACAGTCACCTCACAAAGACGCAACCTTGGAAGACAACTACAACAGCCAGTAGACACCTTGAATAACTGTTCACCATGAACAGACACAATCCAATTTCGGAATAAATCCGAACCATTGCGATCCACGGATACCCAAAATTAATTTCGGGTTGCCTAAAAAAGATAGGGCTTGATCTAAACCACACCCATACCCGGCCCGGCGGGCGGCGCGCGCGTGTGTGGTCGAACCGAATGGCATGTAGGTCCTCGCTCCGCTCATAAAATTGTGGTACCCCTTGGGGCCCAACTCATGGAGCAAACTTGGCCTATATATGCCCATGTTGGATCCCTTCCTCAACCAATGTGGGATTGGTGTCAAATCCCACATTAGACTTTGCTTTATTTTTCACTCTTCAAGAGAGTCACTTTGGAACCTATTTTCTCATTCATTTCTTACTCGATTTGAGCAAATGAATATACTACATTATTCTCCTCATGGAGTAGAATATGAACCCACGAAATATTATTCAAAATAATAATCGGGTCCCACTTTAATTTAGGCTCAACGTCGACCAAAAACTCAATTTTTATAATTAAAATCTGATTTTGTCCAACAGATATTACTAGACTACTTGTTGTTGGAGAGGCACGTGAGTTTCCTGGAATGTTAGGAACAGGGGCGGAGCTGTTATTGGGCTAGAGGGGACAATTGCCCACCCTAATTTTTTTATTTTATTTTAATTACCTACATATATTTTATTTTGACAGTTTAATTGTTTCAGTTGTGGCCACCCAAAACAAAAGAACAAAAGAGATGTGCCCACCCAAAACAGAGAGGAAAAGAAGTGGGCCCACCCATTCCTTGTTGACGTGAAGGTTGATGCCTTAGACCAAAAACTTTTTTTTATTGCCTTCATCTCCAAAAAAAGATTTCTCAGTCCCTCATGCCTTTTGTTTTGTAGGCAGCATTAGCATTTAACACTTAAATCATTGTGCATCTGATGCAATTGGGGAAGACATTTCAATTCAATCCAAAGTGAGAAATGTTATGACCGGTGGATATGGTTAATGGTTGGCAGACTTACGCCCTTCAGGTGCGGTTTATTGAGTCAATAATAACAAGTATTTTTTCGATAATTTTTAATTAAAATTTATTTACAATTCTTTGAAATTACTTGATTTTTTTTAATAATGCTTGAATTTCTTCAAATTATGGATTGGTCGGAAATTAGTTATGATATTTATGTGCTTTTGTATTTTAAATTGCTTGAATTTTTTATATGTTTTGTACTTGCTTTTGCTTCACACTACAATATCTTCTTTAATATATATGGTAGCGAGAAAATTGACAAAATAGTTTCTCTAATTTATATGTCATTAACTTTAATCGGTAGAGAGCTAAAAGTTAAAACTTGTAATCAGTGCCCACCCACAGAGTAATTCTTGGCTCCGCCCCTAGTTAGGAAGCTTAGATTGCATGTATTGGGAATGGAAGAATTGTCTGACTGCCTGACAAGGTCAATATTGCGGTCATGTTAAAAAAACCTATCATAATTCTTGAAGTACGATTGTATGCATTGGAAATAGAAGAATTATCCGACTACAAAGTCAATATTGCGGTCATATTAAAAAACGTACCATAATTCTTGAAGCTGTAGCTTCATATGACTTATGGATTTAGGGGGGCAGAGGGAGGCTTGGGCCAGGGTGAGCAAGCCTCCCCTCAATTTTTTTTTCTTTTATTATTAGCTATAGATATATATTATATATTTGTATAATATATTATTTGTGCCCATCCAAAATTTAAGATAAAAATGTTAAGTCCACATTATTTACCCAAAAAAATTAAAAAATTAAGTCCATTTAAAATAAAAAAGTTTGAGTCCATCACTATCTACCCAAACTTATTAAAAAATCAAATATTTGACATATCACAATCTACCTAAACATATTAAAAAAACAAAACTTTTGGCCCACCATATTTAATTGTGTCCACCATAATATTGTGTTTTGGTGATATTGAAATAAACTCATACCTAAATAATTGTTAACTTTTTGAACAATGTTATTGAAACCTAATATATTGCGATATTAAGTATAATAGTGAGTCTTAATATTTAATAAACTCTACTGTATATCCAATGGTCACAAACCATTGGGTCTTCATCAATTAAATCTCATTAATATTTAATAAACTCTACTGTCTATTCAATGGTCACAAACCATTGGGTCTCCATCAATTAAATCTCAAATTAGGTATAACTAATATAATTGTTAACTTTTAGGCATGTCCGAATATGTTTTGAACATATTGATGTTATTTTATAATTTTTTTAAATTATAGGATTATTTCGTTATTATATAAAAATGTGTGTCGTTAGGATCATAAATGGAAGATTGTTACCGCGATTTTATATATAAAAGAAATATTATTGATAAAATTAATTTGTAACACTTTCAAATAATAAAAGTATATCAGGGTCAATTGTAAGTAATAATAATTAGTCGCATTCTCAATAAGAAGTTTTAATTATTATTTTTTTGTTTATGAGTGTATCGATTTTTAATCTTCTATGTTTAAAAAGTATTAAATATAAATTTATGAATTTTTACGGTCTATTAAAAAAAATTAAAACATACTAGTGTGCCCACCGTAAAAAAAAATTCTGGCTCCGCCCTTGGATTTGGCATACTTTTTTTTGGAATGCCAGGATCTCGTAATGATATTAATATCTTATATGGCTCTCCTAATCATACATAATTATGAAACACATAAATCTGACCATAATTTTGAAACACAATAAATCTGACCATAATTATCTAAACACATAATTCTGTGTGCCTACTGAGTAATGTAAACAACGACAACAACAAAATGATTTCAAACTACTTGTTTCATTCTCAATGCAAAACAAAATGCAGGCAGCTCACAGTTTGAACGAAGGAGAAAAAATCAGAGATATATGGAGGTAGGACTAACCTCAAAAAAAAAAAAAAAAAGAATCAAGCATTGTACTACAGACGTAATCTGGGAGAAAATTACCGTGGGAGGTCATTGTGGGTGAGAGGATTACAATATCTGTCCAAAAGCCACACCCGCTGGAAGCCGATGTTCCCTAGGGTTAGAACTTAGAAAGTTACCTTTGTTGGTGACTGAAGGGAAAAGAGATGGAGGATAGTTCAGTTTTGGCGGGGATCCCTTCTTCGCAGACAGAGAGAGGAGGTTCCATGGTCGTTTGACAGAGAGAGACGAAGGGTCTATTTTGGCTCTAATTAAAAAATGAGTAAAAGGTTTGGTTCTTCCTCAATTTGAGTTAAGGTTTGATTCTCCATTGATTTGATATAAGTTTGAGTCAATGAATAGAGAGATTTTAAAGCTTCTTTTACTCAAATTTAAGTTTGAGTTTGAGTAAGAAGTGAAAATGACGTTAGTAATGCTTCAATTCATTTTAAAATACTGTGAGATGACAGAATATCGATCTTTTTTTTGATAAGAGCACAACACTGAAACAACTCCTTCAAAGGACAGAATATCGATCTTTGGACATTCTCAGAATGGTAAAACATATTTCTGTCATTTCATCAGTCAAAAGAAAAAGAAAAAAAAAGGGAAGATGGAGTGCCTATAATATTTTGTGAAGTGCTAATAGCATCACTCATTTGATGCACAGTTACAACATAAAAAAAAAAAAAAAACAAACCACAACCTAATAATTTGATGCAGTCTACTACTACGTACTTTTGATTGATACCCTCTACTTATCAAACGACAGCAATGGATTTTATGGACAAATCGGGTCAGATGATTAACATCGACTAGATCTGATGATGTATAAAAATAGATTTATGTAAGATCAAATCAGTTGAGTGTATAATGCAAGTTAGTTGATGGAGTAATTAATAATAAAAAGCAAAGATTGAGTGGTTGAGCCTAGGTGACCTAACTACTGAAGGCGACGACGGTGGCTAGACAACTTTATTAATGAGAGTCGAAGGGAGAGAGAACAAGAATACGCTCAAGGTGAGATATGTGAGATTTGCCCCATGTGTAGGGAGTTTACAATTTATAGGCACAGAACCCTAGTTGTGGCGATGAGGTGAAGGTCAAACTACTAATTTATTGGGGAGGATAGCTATAATTGGGGATATGCACTATCTTGGATTAATAACTATCTCGATGATTGCTCTCCCATGTACTTCGACTCTTCCTAAACTCTTGAGTTTTGGATTGGACTGCAATTATGAGCTAAGCCTGACCAGCATTTTGATGATTTGGGTTCAACACATGAACTTGGCCCAGACCTAATCTGGATCTGGGCTTGTCAAGATCAATGTCCAATTTTTTCTTTTTTTCTTTTTTCGTCCTATTGTCAAGTAGTTTTGGCACATTAACTTTTTGGTTTATGAGGCAGACCTTCTGCAACACAATAGCAAAAAGCAACTTAGACTCCCAAATCTCAACGAAACCAAGCCCATTCAAACATTATATCAAACACATTCACTGTAAATTTACATATAGATGCTATTCAACGCACATTAAGAACAATTATATCATAAGCTCATCACGTATACTATAGAATGATGACTATTATTCAAACACTCAACCTACAACCATTATAGAGGTACTTAGTCTTTTTGCTCAGAGTCTGCTGATATTAATCTCAAGACCATCGGCTGGTTTTGGATGCGGAAGATAAGTGACTCCTGCATTTGGATTGACCAATTCCCACCTGACATTCCATGAGAACCACATTTCATATAGCTACGCTATTATATTCAAAGAGAATCAAACTGGAGAGTTAGATATTGCGCATACTGCTTCTCCGTTGACTAGCTTTCGCATCAAGCACTCCTACTTGAAAGAAACAACAATGGAGTTTGAAAAGTTTTCCCTCTGTATTTCTTGATTTCTTAGAACTTAGACTTATTTGAGTCTAAGATATGGTTTCATCCAATCAAATACGTCCAAATTACGCAATCACTCCCACCACTATCACCCATGTAACAATTCATTTGAAATTTGGAAAATTATTTATTCCATCAATGGTTTAGTTTTTCATCGTATCAAAACCAGGGGAGGGGTGGGTGGGAATTTTAGGGGTAGCAATTTCATCCGGGGTGGATAATCCAACTTATATTTATGTAGAACCCACGATTTATAAGCGAGTTCTCCAACCATGTATAGTGGGTGAATTGACATTGAATGAAATTGAGGACGAAAACGTTGAAGGGAATTTAAATTAGAAGAAATTAAAATAATTATTTACTCTATCAAAGCTTAAAGCAATGAAAATAATTAAATGACACTACTTACTTATATCCAGTGGCTAAATGATGAATAAAAATGGCAATTTGTAACCGAGCAAGCATGTTTCCAGCACAGATTCTTGATCCCCCACCAAATGCTTGGAATGTACCAGGCTTTGCAGGTTCCTGAGGGAGTTAGAATATTGCAAACTCCATAAGCTAATTAACAAATCATCTTTTATCAAATCTTAGTTGCATATGTTGATTGACTTACAGTCCATCTATCTGGGTTAAAACACAGTGGATCCTCATAATTTTCTGGATCTGTGTGGATATATCTAGCCCAAAGTATTACTTTCCAACCTTTTGGTATTTTATAACCTGCATGGAATCTCAAATTAGATAATTAACAAATTATAAAGGTTGCGCTTGAAACTAATTACGTCGAGTGGTACATATACTCAACTTAACTAAGCTTAACTCAACTCAACAAAGTCATGACTTAAAGGTTCTACACATTGGTATTAACACAATGCAAGAAAGATAACTGTTTTCTACCTTTGTACTCGATATCTTTGGCCGCTGTTCGAAAGATTGTTGCTGTTAGGTTAGCCATTCTTATTATTTCTTCCACCACCTGTGTGCATGCAGGCAAGAATTTTTACTCTAGAAAAAACTGCTGGAGAAAACATGAACTGGGACTGCAAATAACTGAATTAGACTAATCCATTTCTATTTATTGATTATGGAAAATTAGACTTTGTCCCACCCCTCAACTATAAACTTTTTCTCACATTATCCCCTCAATTATCACGTTTCTCATATTGCACCTTCAATTATGTTATTAGTTCTCATTGCTCCAGTTATCAATGTTTGTTATAGATGTAGCAAAAAGTTGGTTTACTCCCCCCCACCCGCCCCAAAAAAAAAAATTTATTTTTTTGTTTCACTTTGCCAATGACACATTGATGATTTCCATCAAAAAGGTAATGGGCATTTGTATTTGGGGCAGTGTGAAATTAATTCAAGTAGTTGAGAGAGTCATGTGAAAAATGCAATAGGTCAAGGGGTAAATAGCAATTAAGTCCATTGTTAAAGGGGTCAAAGCATAATCTCCCCTATTAAATATCAAGAAGTTTTAATTTGCTCATCAAACACCCCCCTCCCAATCCCCCACAATCTTTGTTAAAATAGTAATTTGTAATTCCCTAGATGTGTCTAGTTGGTCTACTTGCTGGAAGTGTGTAGAATTATGCATTTTGAGTGCAATTGACTCTATTTAGCAAGAACACTATGTGAATGCTTACTTATGGCCCTATCCTGTCTCACTTATTGTTTGCAGATGACTCTATTTTCTTCTTCACATCAACTCTGAGGGATTGTCAAGTGCTTACTGATGTGCTGAATCAGTACTGTTATGCTACAGGACAGCTGATCAACTTAAATAAATCAGGTATCCAGTTTAGCAAGAACACTCCGGTGCAACTCCAGCAGGACCTGGCGTTCTTTATGCGAATGCCTCTTCTCCGAACCACAGGAAAATACCTTGGATTACCGACTGAATGGGGCAGGTCCAAAAAGCAAACCTTGGTATGGTTGAAAGAGCGAATCTTGGGCAAGATTGCGGGGTGGAAAGAACGGCTTCTAAACCATGCAAAGGCAAGAAGCTTTGATTAAGGTAGTGGTTCAAGCTATTCCGTCTTATGCTATGACTATTTTCAAGCTCCCAGTTACACTCTGCAAAGACATTTCTGCTGCAGTCTCAAGGTTTTGGTGGAGTAAATCAAATGGGGAAAGAGGTATCCATTGGAAGAGTTAGGAGATGATCTTAAGAGGAAAGCAAGCAGGGGGACTGGGATTTAGGGATTTGGAAAAGTTTAACAAGGCAGTGTTAGCAAAGCAAGCTTGGAGGTTATATGATCATCCAGATTCCCTATGGGGTCAAGTGCTGAAGGCAAAGTACTTCCCGAATTCCTCTATATGGAAAGCTCATTCTAAGGCTAATAGCTCATGGATTTGGAAGAGCATTCTCACGGGGAGGGACTTGTTAGCAAAAGGTATCATATGACAAGTGGGAAAGGGTGACTGCATTGACTGTTAAGAGGATCATTGGGTTCCTGGCTTCAAGAGTGTTATTAACCACACAGGCAGTGCTGTAAGGAAGGTGCAAGATCTTATTAATTGTAATACAAGGAGGTGGAAGGAGGACGTGATTAGAGAGATATTTCCAAATGACATGGTCACATCAATTTTGGTTGTACCATTGTCAGCTTATGAGCATGAGGATAAGGCTACATGGGAAGCCTCAACTTCTGGTCATTACTCGATGAAGAGTGGATACCACTTGGCAGTGAGGTTGAGTGAATCTTAGAGAACCAATGGACACGCCTCTTCTTCTTTTTCTCTTCCTGATGGTTTTTGGAAGATGTTATGGACGATTGAAGCAACGCCTAAGATAAATTCCTTTTTATGGAAGGTGGCGGTGGGAGCTATTGCAACTAGACACAGTCTATGGAGAAGGAGATTATGTCAATCTCCTGTTTGTCCGATTTGTGGAATGGAAGAGGAAGCAGTGGAACATCTTTTCCTTTTATGTCCTTGGGTGGCTGAGGTTTGGAGCAATTCTCCACTACAAATTCAAGTGGATAGATTCAATGTCTCTAGGATTGAGCTTTGGTTGATGGAACATTTACATAATAGTCTTGGGGGAGGCTAAAGTGCAAAAGAGTATCGATCTTTCATTGCCTATCTGTTGTGGTTCATATGGAAAAGCATAAATAATTAGTGTTTTAATGCAAAGTTTGTGGATAGTGTGACAGTCGTCAAATAGGCAGAGATGGCAATTACAGAGTTGCATCCTCTTCGAGCGGATGGGGCTGATAACCTAGGTAAGCAGGTGGTTGCAGCAACTTGGTCTGCCCCACCACCTGGATGGGTGAAGGTTAATTGTGATGGAGCATTCTTTGCAACAAGGAAGCGAGGTGCGTATGCAGCTGTGGCTAGAGATCATACAGGCCAAGTTATTGCTGCTTCGTCGGGAAAGATGTGTGTTGCCTCTTCGTTGGCATTTGAAACCTGGGCAATCAGGAAGGTGTGCTGTTTTGGCACTGACTCAAGGCTGGAGGTTTGTTATTTTTGAAAGTGACTCAAAAACTCTCATTGATTCATTGGTGTTGGGGCCTGCAATGTCATTGAGGGAGGTTGAACCACTTCAGCGTGATATCTGGCATATGTCTTCACAGCTCATTTCTGTTAATTTTCTTTTTGTCAACAGATCAGCTAATCATTTAGTTCACATGGTTGCTCATCTAACCAATTGTGGGAGTCTTCCTACTGACTGGTTTTTGAATCCTCCACTTCAACTGCTGCAACTGATCCAGAATGATGTTCGTGTGGGCATAGGATAGTTCCAGTTGCTTGTATTTTTTATTGTAAGTATATTCCTTTGTAAGTTTGTTTTATGGCTGACCAAAAAAAAAATCATCACAACTTTAACGTAATAGCATTTACATCCCTTGCTTTTCAAAACTGACACTTTATATTTCTTTGTTTTCAATATTAACACTTTTCACCCCAACAATCTTAGCCTTAAGAAAAGCATAAGGATTGTAACATGATCGTGATACATACCTTGGATGTATATTTCAATTTTGAAATCTCATCGCTTGTGATGAACTCCCCATCCTTGTTCTTGCTAAAAGGCATGTGCTCCTCCTATAAATTGAATAGAAATGTTCAAGTGAGTGAGTGTGAGAGAGAAAAAGAGGTGAGGATCCTCTACTGTAGCATGAGAGGTGTTGTTGATCAAAATGACATCGTTTTATTAAATAGAACGACGTCGTTTTAATCAACAACACTCTGTTGTTAAAAATTAATAGCAAAGGAGCCAGACCTGAGAGAGACCAAAAACAAATGTAAAGGAACAAAACTCAACTCAACTCCATAAATTAATGTCTTAGACATACCCGGAGCTTTCGGAGAACATGGGGGCATTTAGCAAGATAATAAAGAGCCCAAGTTAAAACAATGGTGGTGGATTCATAGCCTCCAAAAAGAAGACCGATTATGTTATCAATCACCTCCATGTCATTTAATTGTTTCCCTTCATCATCCTTGAAGGTCATCAGCCCATCCATTACATCATTTGTAATGTTGGTACCCTTCACCTGCTTCTTTTTTCTCCTTTCTAGCTCCTCCCTAAAAATCCAGGTAGTTTTCTTTCTACACTGCAAATTACATGCACACAGTTTAGCTACATAACTTATTGGATTTGTTGAGTGGTTTTAGGGCGGCTTTCACTTTGCATCCCGAAAGATTTAAAAATTCTCATTTTTCATCCTCAAAGATTAAATTCCTCTCATTGCATGCTTATAGTATTAAAAGTGTTGTAATGTAACTCTTCTATTACTTTCTATTGTTCATTCTGTGAACGTCACTGGGGTGATTTCTAATAGAATGAGCAATGAAAACTAACGGAAGGACCACATTGAAATTATTTTAATACATTAATGATGCAATGGGAAAAATCTAATCTTTGAGGGTGAAAAATAAAATTTCTTAAATATTTTGGGATGCAAAGTGTGATTCCCTCTTGGTTTTAATTCTAAAATATATGAAATAAATGTTCTACTCCTGGAGAACTGTGAATAACCTGGACACCATAGTGATAATCAGTTCCCGGAAAATTGATTGGATGTGATCTAATTCCCTTAAACATGCCAGCAATCATCTTGTCAAGGGTTTCCAGAACAGTACCAGGCTCTATGTTGGCTAAAAGCTTGCCTATGTTTTCAAGTGTCACCTGCAAACATGACATGATAGACTAATTTATTTCATCATTCAAAGATAAATTTGTGTGTGTGTGGAGAGAGAGAGAGAGAGGGGAGAGATCAAGTGAAGTTTCACAAAAATATTTGAAATCAGAAGGGATATTGGACAGGTTGAAAGTTTTTTTGTTAGCGAAACCTCTTTTGACCGGAAATTTAAAATGTTTGTGCGACAAACAAGTAATAAATAAATCGTTAATTTGATATGTGTCTTTGTAGTTGGGAATGGGATTTGTCATGGTTTTGGTGAGAAACAACAATGGAGCTTTATCAGTTTACCTTCTTGGCTTCAGTGTACCCGATAATCGTACCCTTCTCAGCCCAGGATCGGAGGGCAGAAGCCACCCGGGGTTGGACCATGGTGGCAATGCGACGGAGGGCATCAGGCTGATTAACGGCTCTTGTGAGAAAGCTTTTGAGTCTGATATGTGATGTTCCTTGAGCGTTCATCGAGGAATGGTGGCCAAGAATATCCATGGTAGGCCAGTCCATGGTAAAGTTAGCTTCTGTTTGGTAAATAAATTTGGTGAAGGATGGAGAACAACATATGATTGAGGGTGATCCAAATAGATGGGTTTTGTAAATTCCCAATCCTTTCCCATACCTGATCATGATCAACATGTAAGAGAGAGAATCACTATGATCATTCCATAAAAAATTTAACAGTTCGTTCATGTAGAGATCAAAATGACACGAATTAAATACTATAAAAACCGACCAAAAGTGTTATTATTCTTAAAAAATATAATTTAGTAAAGCAAATCTCACTTGCGCCGCTTAGAATCAATGTAGTCATCAGGGCGTCGGAGAAACTTGAAGTACCAAAGAAAGGTGAGCATTTCTCCCAAAAATGGAACACCCATGTAGCCCGGAGGAAGCTTGGTGTCGTTATCGGAACATCGATGTTTAACAGAGAGACCATACCAGAGATCATTCCACCGCAACAAGAGCCACATCGCCACTGGCACAACTCCAAACACACATGCCAACCATATAGCCACTGTCACTTCCATCTTCTATAACTCTAATTCTTTCAGTAATGGTAGTCTTTGTGACAAAGTGTTTGCATGTACCTACCCCTTATATGTACTTGCTTGAGTGATTCCATATTGGTTATGCCAATATGAGCGCTGCTGCTACAAGACAAACCCTCCTTAATGAAGAATAGTTTTTCTAAAATAAATTTCACCAATAATTTCTTTTCAAATATATTTTTCAAAATACTGTTGTTTTATGAAAACGTGGTTCACCTATACCATCCAATTATTCAAATATTTCGACACTATCCGACTCTACCTTATCCTACTGATCGACTACCGCAAAAAATGGGGTTGGCGAACAGAAGAAATTTTGGTATTTCGTAAAAATCGAATAGGAATGCAGAATACCCATAACATTTTAACACTGTTAATGTGTGCAAAAACCACAAACCAAAAACACTTTTAATGTGTTAAATTTTTAACACTTTTAACATTATTGTGTTAGTTAATTGGTGTAGACTACTTAATTGAATTGTTAAAATGATTCAAAAATTAATAACTAATACCCGATTGTTTTGGACGAAATACGGATAGGAATAATACATTTGATCGGATAGGATAAGCCAAGAAAAATATCTTCCGCAAAGTATCAGGTAAAAAGATGAAATACCATAATTTCTTCCCGTAGTAGGGTAGTGTGAACACCCTTACCTTTTAATATAAAAACGTAGCACTATGGATAAAAAAAAAAACTATAAAAAGGTGCTTTGCAAATTTTACTCTACACTGAAAAACGTAAGTTTGAAACACGATTTTATGAAACAATGATAGTTAAGAAATAAATTTGAAACTGAATAATTCATAAATAAATAAAAAATGGCAAAACATAGTGTAGTGGCTATTGATTCCCTTGCCGAATGTGGTTAAAACTAAGTTGTAATTGCATGAATGATTCCTTGTTGATTCCTCCAACAATATGATATATTAAATTATAATGCTATTAGCTAGGACAGCAGCATGTGGATAATATATTGTTCTTATTTGTTGGGTTAATTAAATAAATTATAACTAGTTCAATATGGACAGCTGTCTGTTGGTTAGTTAAGTATATACAAAGGCTTTATCCATTCACTAAGGCTTTATCCATCTTTCTTGTAATGTAGTCAGACAAATGTAAAAGATACCAATGTATCTCCCCCACGTTACGAACATAAAAGTGGGGCTGCGCTCCAGTTGTACACTCCCTTCGTTCTTTATGTTTAATGACATCACGTTTGATATTTAGAAATTCACTAAAAATGTCAAAAAGCGGAAAGCACGCTATATAAAATCGAAAACAAAAAAAAAAAATACTAATTATAAGCTTTTACAAAAAAACTGAGATTAATTGAAGTTATTTATAATTTTCTTTTTGAACTGGAAGGACCGATGCCCGACTCCCCGACCCATTACTCATTCCTTTCCGACTCGATAGGGATTGCAATCTCGAGAGAGGGAGCAACGATTGACCTCCGACAATAAGTAGATGGGGGTGGGCTATGATGGATAGAGTGAAATCAATCTCTATTCCACACTCTCTCTCACCAGCTTGGAACTACTATAAATCATGAATATGAAGAGTGAGTTGGATAATTTCCACAAGAGCTCAGGCTAATTGGACTTAATAGTTATTTACAATTTAGACCAATACATTTTCCTACTTCGGAAGTGAAGCGTTGTAGTCACTGTTTTTACTAGTTCTTTTCCCCTGTTTCTCTTTTCTCCCTATATACTATGTCTCAAAGTGCTCATTGTGTAGTTAGCTTCAATGTTGTTAATAAGATGAATGGCAGAAAAAAGGAGTAACTCTGGTGTGGGTCATGGGTGGGCACCACTAGACAGACTAAAACAATCTGAAATTGTGTACAACATATATAGCTGATTTTTTTTTTTAGAGTGGGCTAGTGCCCCTCCTAGGCTAGTGTTGGCTCCACTCTTGATTCTGGGCATATACAATAGACACAACAAAACACAGTTTACTCTCCAAATGTTGCACCTAGCAATGGACTACCTGGTCAAATTTATAGGTTTTTGTAACTTGGAAGGTTTTAGGATTCCACCCTATCCAGATTCTGTCAAAAGGGTGACTCAAGTATTCTGACAAAAGTCCTAGTTTCTAAATAGTTGTTGCATAATCCTATATTTATTATTGATTATCCTAACATTAGTTTCAATCACACCAATTAGGTCAAGATTTTGTTCCCTAATTAACTTTTTCACTTCCTCCTGCTTAGCGGTGTCATTTAACCATCTGATGTTTCAGCAGGATATATTGATCATGATAACATAACTTTGCTGAGCCTGAGGTACTCAGCACTCCTACCCTTCCCCTGGTCCTGAGGTCTTTTCTTCATTCTATAGACAACTTGATACTCACCCATAGGTTCACTTGGAACCTTCAAGTTCTCTTTACTTGCACCCACCTTATCAATAATAGACAAAGTAGGCTTAGGGAGTCCAGGACCAATATCCACTACTAAATTGCCCTCTTTATCAATAAGGCACTCAAAATTTGTTACTACTAACGTTTATTACAGGTTTCAGATCCACCAGCTTGGAGTTGTCAGGGTTTATAGAGGATACCTGGCAGTCCACTTTGTTTTATGAGTCTCAGCTGCACCAATCTCTTTTGCATTTTTTTTTTTTTTGGAAAGGGGAGGAGGACTTGAACCCTTGAATAATACCATTGAACCAAAGGCCCGTTGGTAATCTTTTTTGCATTACTAGTGCCTTCTAAGGGGCATCTAACCCACAATAACTTCACTAGTCTCATTCATCGCAGCCTTGCCCTTATCTAACACACCAGGGGCTAGCCTTTGTGCAACCACTATCGACTCCTATTGACTACTCTGTTTTGCATAATTGGTATTAGAATGTCCAAAAACTTGACAAACTTTGTAAACTTTGGGTCTTCATTGATATTATACCCCAATGACCGCACTCATAGGCTCTCCTTAAACTATCGGCCGATACCGATATGAGTTGGTCGAGTTGTATCCGACTCAGCACCTCCCGAGACGATATTGTTACGACTCGACCGAATTAGCCGACTTGTATCCGAGTTAATTCCGAGTTGTCGAGTTATCGTCACCGAATCGGCAGATATGATTCTGTGACGCTGCAGTATGACCTGAATCTCTCATCATGTTCAACATTTTTTTTTAGGTTGTATCGCCCGATACCGCACTGCGACGCCCAGACCAATGTGTCTCAGAGCTCTCCGAGTCGATGGGCGATACCGCGACCTTGAACCATGTAGTGATTTCCACACAAATTTGTGCAAAGCTAATTATTTTCTTGCTAGCACTCAAAGAATTAGCATATAATGGTCTGTCTACAGCACTGGACTATAATGAGGGTAAGTTCATTAATGAGGGATGTCTCAATTCCAGTCTTACTTGGTTGGCTGGCTTCCTTAACTTTAGATTGCAAGGGCCCCAAAGCCAGCTTAGTGGCCACAGAACCTCTAGCATTTTCTTGACCCTCCACCGAGGGGCATTCACTAATAGAGGCTCTCATAAGAATGAGATTACTAATTGGAACAAATCAAGAGGGAGGTGAGGGTGAGGGAGATGGGATGAAATCAAAGGGAAAAATGTGTGTGTGGTGAGAGAGAGAGGGAGCATCTCTGCAAACCTAAAAATCCAACTCTTCGGATTTTATGTTTCACTTTGTGTTTATGCATGCGCTGGTAATAGTGGGTGTCGATCTGAGGCTAGTAGAAGATAATGTTTGTTACGAGTGAGTTAATTTTGCAAGTCGTGGAAAAACGAGTATAAGAACGAAGTAATGTGTTAAGGTAATGATTGTGCAACAAAAAAACAGGAAGCCAATTAGACAGCCAAATCTAAACTACAATTAAACAATCGAGACCAAGCCGTACGTATGTAAAAGAATACATCAAACACCTTTGGTGCACATCCCATATATATAGATGCTCTTCAATGCAACGGTAAGAGCATATGAGAACCCCATCACACTATAATATGATGACCATTATTCAGACCCTCATCACACAACCATTATAGAGCCTGCTTAGTAGTGCTGCTCACAGTCTGCTGATATTGATCTCAAGACCATCAGCTGGTTTTGGATGTGGAAGATAAGTGACTCCTGCATTGGGGTTGACCAATTCCCACCTGATATTCCACGTGAACCAAATGTCAGATAATATCTATTCAATTTTGTAAAAGACTTAAATTAGAAGAGTTGGTGATTTATCTAAGTCATTTCAAAGTCAAAATTTGCTTAATTCATGCACAAACTATGTATAATCGAGTTCATGATATGTCGGGTTTATGTCGCGTATAAATCAAGTTTAACAAGTTTATGCCTATGATTTAGTTAAAAAGTCTAACAGTTTTATTTATTTTCCACCCGAACTTGGTAACACTAAATCTAAACCTGCTAATTTTATGTTCATTTCATTTTTGGTTTGCAGGTTGTGTTTAAAACTGGTATGCTTGCTTATGCGCCCTTTAGATAAATTATTCAAAACTGTAAACATTGCATACTCGATGAAATGGTAATTTACTGATTAATATAAAAAACGAATCAAATTGGAGCCAAGAGGGTTTTGAATACCTTCTTTCCCTATTTTGTAATTTTCTAGAATTTTTACTTATCTTGCACAAAACATGATTTTATACAAGCAAATTCCTCTAAGCCCCGGACACCCCTGACAGTTGAACTAAAATATATATATATATATATATATATATATATATATATATATATATATATATATATATATATATAGATAGTTAAATGACACTCTTCTTACTTGTATCCAGTGGCTAAATGATGAATAAAAATGGCAATTTGTAGCCGACCAAGCATGTTTCCAGCACAGATTCTTTCTCCTCCACCAAATACTTGGAATGTTCCAGGCTCTACAGGTTTCTGAGGGAGCAAAATGGATGCTCAATAAGCTAACAAAATCATCTTTTATCAAATTTTAGTTGCATCTACATATATATATATAGTATCTTACATCCCATCTATCTGGGTTAAAGCAGAGTGGATCCTCATAGTAATCTGGATCTATATGGAGATTTTTAGTCCAAAGTATTACTTTCCAGCCTCTCGGTATTTTATAACCTGCAAGATGTCTCAAATTAGATAAACAACAAAAGAAAGCTGCACCAAAAACTCATATACCCAACTTAACTCGACTCAACTCAATAAAACCGTCGTCCAATTTTATTTTATTTTCGTCCTAATATCTTATGTGTAAATTTATACAGTGATGCAGATCCATATTGTAAACAATAAAAACACGGGAAGAACCATTGCTAGACCTCGGTTTTTAATGCAATGTAGAAAGATAATTGTTTTCTACCTTTGTACTCGACATCTTTGGTAGCTGTTCGAAATATAGTTGCTGTTAGATTAGCCAACCTTATTACTTCCTCAACCACCTGTATTCATGCAAGAATTTTTGAGCTAAAAATAAGTTTCTAGAGAAAAAACATGCAAGTGTGACTGCTACCAACTGTGTAAGACTAATCCATTTCTTTTCATTTTCATAAGGAATGAAACCTGATCATAATACAAACCTTGGATGTATATTTCAATTTTGAAATCTCATTGCTTGTTATGAACTCATTGTCCTTGTTCTTGCTAAAGGGCATGTGCTCCTCCTGTAAATTAAAACACAAATGTTCAAAACAGGGACAGAGCGAGGATTTCATCTTTAAGGAGCGAAATAGTTAAGTAATTATATTCTTATTTAATGTGGGTCATTTAATAAACTATAGTATAATGTAATATTTAGATTGTAGAACTCGATCTACTGATAAAATTAATTCAAATTAATTAAAAGTTAAAAATTCATAAAATTCGTCGAATCAGTCATTAACTTCAACTCAAATTCATCACATACTCTCCAAAGTTCAATCAATTTTTATCATACTTTTGTGAAATGCAGAGAGAGAGAAGGGGGGGGGAATGTAATGGAAAAAAACATACAGCTGCACTCTATAATTGAATGTCTGGTGGACATACCCGGAGCTTTTGGAGAACATTGGGGCATTTAGCGAGATAATGAAGAGTCCAAGTTAAAACAATGGAGGTGGATTCATAGCCTCCCAGAAGAAGACTGTTCATGTTATCGATCACCTCGGCGTCAAGTAATTGTTTCCCTTCATCATCCTTGTACTTCATCAGCCTATCCATTACATCATTTGTAGTGTTGGTTCCATTCAATTGATTCTTTTTTCTCCTTTCTAGCTCCTCCCTAAAAATCCTGGTAGCTTTGCTTTTACACTGCCAATTACAATTACATAGTTTAACTAAACTGTTTTTTTTTTTTTTTTTTTGCGACGCAAAAAGACCATTTGTGGACGAACAAGTTATTTGACTCTGCAAACAGATATTTTGCATCGACAAAGGCGAATGCTTAGAGACGCAAAAATAACCTGGACACCATAGTGATAATCAGTTCCTGGAAAATTGAGCGGATAAGATCTAACTCCCTTGAGCATGCCAACAACCAACTTGTCAAGGGTATCCAGCATAGGACCGGGCTCCGAGTTGAGTAGAAGCTTGCCTATGTTTTCGAGTGTGACCTGCAAGCATGCATGGATAAACTAATTATTTTCTTATTTTAAGAACAATACGAGAGAAAGAGAAATTACTTTCATAT
Source organism: Ilex aquifolium (assembly GCA_951799425.1). Classification (NCBI taxonomy): domain Eukaryota; kingdom Viridiplantae; phylum Streptophyta; class Magnoliopsida; order Aquifoliales; family Aquifoliaceae; genus Ilex; species Ilex aquifolium. The sequence continues at coordinate 23,111,464 of OX637404.1, forward strand.
GAATTTCTTTCTGTTTGTACGTGTTAGATAGCAATATGATCTCACCCAAATTTTGCAACTATAATATTTTGTCCACTAGACAAATTTAATCTCTCCATGATCTTCGGTGGTTGATAAACACGTATTATTGGGATGGGGCAACTGGCAATAGGGGTGCAACTTGGGCGGGCTAACCCGATTTCAACCCGAGCCCAACCCGAAAAAATTAAGGTTTGGGCTAGGATTTTTAATATTTGGGTTGAGCTTGGGTCAAAAAATATTAACCCGAATTCAATTTGAGCGGGCCTAGGATTGAGTCATTGGGTTCAACCCGAATTAATGCCTCACTTTGGGATTCCATTCTTGGGGCATGTAGTAACTATGACAATATGTCTATTGGAGAAATTGCAATCAGACATTTATTTAATATAGAACCTGAAAAGTCAGTAAATTATATGGTTCTAGCAAGCATGTATGTTGCAACTGAATTGTGGGACAGTGCATCAGGTTTAGAACAACAAGCCTATTTTGGGCTTAACTAGAACTCAACCCGAATTGAACCCGTAAAGTAACCCAAATTCAACCCGAGCCCGCCCGAATTAAACTCGGGGAGTGTTTGGGTTGAGTTTCTCAACCCGAGGTAGGGTTAGGGTTAGGGTTAGGGTTGAAAATTATATACCTAGAATTGAGTTAGGGCTGACTGTCCAATCCGCCCGAGTTGCACCCCTAACTGGCAATGAATACCGATCGAGCATGGATCTCTTCTTGAGAGAAAATTTTATTCGAAACAATAAGAATATTCGCATCTAACCCTTTTGGGATGTTGTAATAACTAAAGTATCGTGGACCGAGCCATATTTTTTGTTTTATAAATTTCTACTTGCATTGTCTTGGGTTTTGTGATACACTATAAATGAGCTTTATCAGTTTACCTTCCTGACTTCAGTGTATCCGGTAATGGTACCCTTATCAGCCCACGATCGGAGGGCGGCAGCGAGTCGGGGTTGGATCATGATTGCGATGCGAGCAAGAGCATCAGGCTGATTAACGGCCCTCGTGATCATGCCTTTGAGCCTGGTATGTGATGCCCCCTTGGCATTCATCAAGGAATAGTGGCCAAAAACATCCATGGTAGGCCATTCCACGAGAAAGTTATCTTCTGTTTGGTAAACAATTTTGTTGAAAGATGGGGAACATGATATGATTGCTGGTGATCCAAACAGATGGGTTTTGTAGATTCCAACTCCTTTGCCGTACCTGATAATCGCCATAACTATAAATCTGCCTTATTTTTGTTATTTGAACTAAATTTACTGACTCAATCAATCACAATATTATCGTTGAATTAACAATCAATCACAATGCTGACTACGGCCTGTTATCAATCCAAGATCTATAATACATTATATTAATAAATTAAGTCTAAATAGAATTATTCTTTTATTTAACCTATTTTTTCCTACAAAAACTTCATATCACTGCAATTATTTTGGAAAGTGTTTGTATCTAAAATACAAAATTACAGAAATATTCAATGTTTGACATCTGGCTAGTCTGAATGTATTGAAAAGACGCCACGTGACAGATTCTAAAGAAAGACCGGAGATAACCAGCCATAGACACATTCGAAAAGGATAAATAACCGTCTAGGAATTGTCAACTAGATAACTGTCGACAAAAGCAAACCATCGAGAGTAGTGGCTATACAGCGGAGAAAATAAATGACACATTCAAACAACAAGACTCACAATCCGGGTATTTTTAAGAATAGTTTAGTTTAATTTTAAGAAACAGTTACCACTGTAATCAAAGTTGTTAATTCAGTCTTTTCTGTAACCGAAGTCTTTTCGACTGTAGTGTGAGATTATTCGTTAAAATTCATCCAAAGAAATCCTGAAATAAGGCACTTGAACCCAACATAAACAATCGCCTAAAAATTATCTATCGATCAAGTCCCCTCCATCGATAACAACATATTTTGGTAAGAAGAAAAAAAAAATCAACTAATTAAAGAGTTAAAAATCTTACTTGCGCCGCTTAGAATTAATGTAATCATCAGGGTGGCGAAGAAACTTGAAGTACCAAAGAAAGGTAAGCATCTCTCCAAAAAATGGAACACCCATGTTGCCCGGAGGAAGCTTGGTGCCGGTAGCGATACACCGATTCTTAACGGATAAACCATACCTGAGATCATTCCACCGGAACAAGAGCCACATCGCCAATGGCACAACTCCGAGCAACCATGTCGCCGAGCATATACCACCCATTAATGCCACTTCCATCTTCAGTACTTCACGGCTCACCAAGTGGTTGTCTTCATCTCCAACGTGTATATATATATATATATGAACATGGAGTCATGGATGAAGGATTCCTTATTGATTATCCGGGTCTGTTAGCTTCTGCTACAAGACAAACCCTACCCACCCCCAAAACTGGAAACAATATTTATTGGAACCGTCGTACCAAATCAGCATTAAATATTTTCCTCCAAAGATGCTTGCTATGGGGTCAAGTTATACTTTGAACCCCTCAATTATGGATTGGATTTTACTTTGTCCTAGAACTATTGATTTTTTTCACGATGTCCTCTCTCAACTACTTAAATTATTTTTCACTACCTCAAATACAAACGTTCGTTATCTTTTTAGATAGAAATTGTCAACGTATAAGATTAAAGTAAAAAATATCATATAGTTTATAGGGCAAAATAAAACAATTTTTTATCAAATTTGTAGTGAATGTTAATAATTGAGATAATGAAAAATTAATCAAATAGTTGAGGATATAATACAAAAAATATGATAGTTGAGAAAATAATATACAAAAAAACCTAATTGAGGAGTCAAAGTGAAATTTTATTGTACTTTTAATACGCTTAGTGGGGTTTGCCAATTAATGATTAAGGAGGCTGAACTGATTTCTTTTTGTCTTTCCGGGATAATTTAGTCTAGCGTGCAACTCGGGTGAGTTGGATAGGTTGAGAGGTCAATTATATCTCAATTTTAGGTATATAATGTTCAACTCTAATCCTAATCCTATCTCAACCCGAGACACTCAACCCGAGTACTGCCCAAGTTTAATTCGGACATGCTCGGACTGAATTCGGGTTACTTAATTCGGGCTGATTTTCGGGTTAAAAATTGGGTTGGACTTGGGTTACTCAATTCGGATTGATTCTTTGAAGTGTAGATTTGATTTTTTCAAGTGATCTCAGATGAATGGCGAGACGCAGATGAAGAGAGAGGGAGGAGTGATGAGTGAGAAAGGGATCTGGGAGTGGTGGAGGCGCAGAGATGAAGACTTAAAGTGAAGTGAAAATTTGAACTCTGAAGAGTGAAGATAAATATTAACCCTAGTTAAAAATATTTATATATTTATGTATATTCGAGTTTAACCCGATTTTAATATTCGAGTTGAATCTGAGGCCTCAACCCGAGACTTGCCCAAATTCAATTCGAGTTGGAGTTTTTTTTCTCAAACCCAACCCAAGTATTAAAAATTCTAACTCAATCCCTGTTTTTTTCAGGTTTGACTCGAGTTGAATTCGGGTTTGCTCGCCCAAGTTGCACCCCTAATTTAGTCCTTTTTAAGGATCTCACCATACACACAAATAATTACTCAAATATGGACTAATATTTTTAGAGTAATGTTATTTGGACTTAAATATTTGATCTAATTTGTTAACATATTGAAGTGACTTTCATAGGAATCATTGGATCAACACCAAATTTCAATGTTTGATGGGGCCTACAATCAATCCAAAGATCACAATAAATTAGGTCAATAAATTATGTCAGTAAATTATATTCCAATAGCATTACTCATATTTTTTAGGATTAATTGTACTGGATGTGCTCAAAATATGGAGTTTGTCTCATTTTGATCACTAATATTTGAATTGCATCATTTTAATCCATAAAAAATATTGAATATCTTTTTATATAGTCCCTCAAACAAACAGTATCCAGATTACTAACGATTTTTTTATCATAAACTTGTCAGTTGATACTTAAATATGGACAAAAAAATAATTTAAATAACTTTTGACCAAATTTTTACTCAAATTTTGGTTAAATAACTATTCAAATTACGCAATTTTAATCATGAATAATCCAAATTTTAGTCAAAAGCTACCCATATTACACATTTTTTTGTCAAGAGCTACCCAAATTTTGTTTAAGAGCTATCAAAATTATTTTCTATCTATATTTAGGTATTACATAATAAGTTTATGATAAAAAATCGTTAATAATTTGGACATTGTCCGCTTGAGGGACCATATAGAAAGATATTCAATATTTCAAGGACCAAAATGATACAATTGAAACATCAGGAACCAAAATGAGACAAATTTCATATTTTGGGGACATCCGGTGCAATTAACCGTCTTTTTTATTAATTAATCTAATTTAAATTCTAATCCCAAATCAAATTTTGCATATTTGAATTTGGATGTAGCTAACATAAAGTATACACATATATAACACTAATGCTATTGGGACATAATTGAAGGACATAATTTGGGGACATAATAACTTGTCACCAATGAAATGATAGTCAAATATATTTAATGATGAGTCTCATTGTAGTATTAAATGAACACTAATGCTATTGGGACATAATTGAGGGACATAATTTGAGGACATAATTAGTTGTCACCAATGATATGATAGTGAAATGTATTTAATGATGAGTCTCATTATAGCATTAATGAATTCATTATCATCTCATTGGTGACAACTAATTATGTCCCCAAATTATGTCCATAAATTATGTCTCAATAGCATTGCTCTTAAATGAATTCATTATCATTTCATTGGTGACAAGTCATTATGTCCCCAAATTATGTCCCAATAGCATTGCTCCATATATAAACTAAAAATTGTTCGTGCATAAAGGCACGTTTTAATACCAAAAAAATTTGATAATGAAAATAATAGCATCTATTGAAAATTAAGATTAAAATTAAACAATTCTTCATTAAAATCTTACAATCAGAACAACAATCTGATTCCATTTCAAACAACCCGACGAGCTAGCCACGAGATTTCACAAGTACATTCAAATAGATTTCAATGTGTATGACTCGATTTCACAAGTACATTCAAATAGATTTCAATGTGTATGGCTCGACTATAAGTGCAAAGTAAAGGATAAACACTATATAATGGTGATTATCATTCAAACATTCATCACACAGGCACAGCCACTACAGAGCTACTCAATTGTGCTGCTGATCAGAGTTTGCTAATAGCAATCTCAACACCATCGACTGGTTTTGGATGAGGAAGATAAGTGACCTCTGCATTAGGGTTGACCAATTCCCACCTGAGATTACAGGAGAACCAGCTCATATTTCAGATATTCATTTACTATATAGCAAAGCAAAAGCATTTAAAATACATATGGTTAGACGACATTGTTCTTACTTGTATCCTACAGCTAAATGATGAATAAAAATGGCGATTTGTAAGCGAGCAAGCATGTTTCCAGCACAAATTCTTGATCCCCCACCAAATACTTGGAATGTTCCGGACTTTGCAGGTTCCTGAGGGAGTAGATTGCATACTCAATAAGCTAACAGATCGATCATTCTTTTACCAAACTTTAATTACTTGTATTATAAAGGCTTACATTCCATCTTTCTGGTTTAAAGCATAATGGATCCTCAAAGTTTTCCGGATCTGTATGGAGGTATCTAGCCCAGAGTATTACCTTCCAACCTTTTGGTATTTTATAACCTGAGATAATGAGCAAATTAAAGCAAGTTGCACCTAAAACTTGCAAGTAGGTCATGTACAACTGCTAAATATTCGCATTATTACATGCAAAGCATAGCTTGTTCGCGCTACATTGTTTTAATTTTAGCGAACATTTCAGCAAATGACTCGTTATTTCATCATGTTATCGATTGCTTCCTGGGAATGTCGGAGTTTGTAGATCAATACGAGAACCTTACCATTTTCATGCAACTCTCAGAAAAACAGTATTGAATCCTCCTCCCACAAAACAGAATTTGACTTGCCTATTCGTTATCCAGAGTAAGAATGTGAAAAAAGATGAAGGTTTTTCTACCTTTGTACTCGACATCTTTCGTAGCTGTTCGAAATATAGTTGATGCTATGTTAGCCAATCTTATTATTTCTTCCACCACCTGTACGAACAGAAATTTTGAGCTAACAGTAATTTGCAAGAGAAATATACATGAATTGGGACTGAAAGACCTGTGTAAAACTAGTCCATTCATCTTCATTCATTTGGCAGCAAGTTTTAATTTTCTCACCAACCAATTAAATTGTAACATGCTCATCGGATACAAATACGTATAATACGGATACTGCAATACGACAAAACTTAAAAAAACATGATACGGATACGGTCAGGATACGTCTGTAATAAAATATGTTTTATATTTTATTATTATTTAACGACTTAAAAATTATAATTTTCAATAATTCTTTAACAGCAGTAAGCAAAATTAAAAAAATTTCCTTCAAAAGGATATAATATCGTCTCATTATGATATACATAGGGGTGCAACTCGGGCGGGTTGGGCGGGTTAGACAGTCAACCCTAGGTATATAATCTTCAACCCTAACCCTAACCCTAACCCTACCTCGGGTTGAGAAACTCAACCCGTGCACTGCCCGAGTTTAATTTGGGCGGGCTCGGGTTGAATTCGGGTTCACTGCAAGAGAGACAGAGAGAGGGGGAATAATTACAAATTCATAAAATAATTCATATATTTCATTCAGTGCACGATTATTGATCATCTGCTTTCACACCAAAAAACTAGTGATCTCAAAGCACAATCCCAGAAAACATAGAAATTAGACCCATAAAAACATTAAACTTAAAATATCACACTATCACCACTAATCACGCATAACAGAGTAGCAAGCAACAAGAAACAGAGGACGATGGAGTAAAAATGAAAAAAAGTGCTAATGCTTTATATATATATATAATTATTTTTTAATTTGTCGGGTTCGGGTTGAAATCGGGTTGCCGATGCCTCAACCCGAGCCCGGCCCAAATTGAATTCGGGTTGAGGTTTTTTTACCCAAACCCAACCCAAGTATTAAAAACTCTAACCCAAGCCCTAATTTTTTCGGGTTGGGCTCGGGTTGAAATCGGGTTGCCCAACCCAAGTTGCACCCCTAGATATACATGCATAAAATAAGGGTGACCAATTAAAGGAATCAGAATCACATTTAACTAGTTGGTTTGTTTACAAGTATTTATTTTTAAGATTATAGTATAACAAACTTAATTTTTTTTAATATTTTTTTGACATGTAATAATAGATAATACTTAAAAAACACTCGTGTCTTCAAAATGAAATGAAATTTTATAGATGTTTTGTATTGTATGTGAACTTAAAAAGAGAGGGTATAGATTAAAATTAAAAATTGTACATCTTGCTCCATATTTAGAAGTATTCGCGAAGTATCCACCCATTTTATTAATTATCGAATAATTATAATGCGTATCCAATACATCTATGAAGTATCCGTACTTCATAGATGATCACAATATATATACCTGGTTCGTATATCTCAATTTTGTGATCTCATCACTTGTGATGAACTCCCCATCCTTTTCCTTCCTCAAAGGCATATGCTCCTCCTGCAAAATCAGAATAAAAATGTTCAACAAGAGAGAGAGAGAGAAATGTAAAAGGAAACATACTGCTTCACTCCATCCTTTAATGCCGAATAGACATACCCGAAGCTTTTGGAGTACATGGGGGTATTTAGCAAGATAATAAAGAGCCCAAGTGATTGAAATGGAAGTGGTTTCATAACCAGCAACAACAAGACCGAGAATGTTCTCGATAACCTCAATGTCATCTAATTGTTTTCCTTCATCATCCTTCAACAGCATCAGCCCATCCATTACATCATTCCTAGTGTTGTCACCCTCCTGGTACATCTTTCTCCTTTCCAACTCTTCCCTAAAAATCCCCATGGCTTTGTTTCGACACTGCCAATTACAAGTACATAGTTTAGCAAAACAGCTTCTGTTCAGTTTAACCCCCATTCACCTCCTGCTAACTAGATCAACATTGTCAGTTTCAGAAAACGCAGCTAAAAAGTAATACTAGAGGCAAAATGAATCAGACTCAGAATTCAATGTGACCGGTGGTGTTTGATCTAGGTCGGGCGAGCATTGCTTTGCCATGAACGCCTTCGTTTTGGGTCGAATTTCATTGTTTAGGCCTTTAAAACTCTGTTAAATTTTAGGCAATTCCGAATTCAATGCCGCCAGTTTTGTTAGACTTCAGACGACAGGAGATTTTATGCTAATTAGTTAGATTGCAATTTTTAGTAAATATTTTATAATTAGAGATTTTTATTCTATTATGAGGACAATTAGAGTTTTGATTGTTCCTATATATATTTCCTTATGTAATACAAATTAGGCCGTCAATAACATATATTTTCAGAATTATTCTCTTGTTCTTCTCTGTGGATTGAGAGTATTCTTGTTCTTGACACTTGGGGACGATGATCTCTTCGTGTTTTATTAATTGTTACCGCTGCGTCAATGGAAACCCAATCTATTTTGTTACCATTGTCTTGGGACTTCTTCCAGTTAGTTTATGCATGTAGTGAAATACAGTTTGCTCGTGGTGTGTTAATTTTAGGAGAAAAATATGGATATATCAACAAAGAGAGAGGTCAATCTTAATTACTAAATTGGAAATAAAGATTGGAGCACAGTGAATAACCAACCTGGATACCACGGTGAAAAGCAGTACCCGGAAAATTGATTGGATAACTTCTAATTCCCATAAGCATCCCAGCAAACATCTCGTCTAGTGTATCCAGAACCGGACCAGGCTCCAAGTTGGCGAAAAGCTTGCCGATGTTTTCAAAGGTTACCTGCAAGCATAAGACCATGGAAATGAATTAGCAAGAGACGAAAGATGAGAGATTAATTGGAATACATGTTCCATTGATCAGTATTACCTTCTTGACTTCATTGTAAGCAACAACAGTACCCTTCTCGGCCCACGATCGGAGGGCAGAAGCCACTCGGGGTTGGACCTTGATGGCAATGCGACGAAGAGCATCAGGCTGATTAATAGCTCTTGTGATAAAGCTTTTGAGCCTAGTATGTGATGTCCCTTGAGCAGCCAGAATAGAATTGCGGCCTATAATATCCATGGTAGGCCATTCAGTGGTGAAGTACTTGGCTTCTGTTTGGTAAATAAATTTGTTGAAGGTTGGGGAGCATGATATGATTGTCGGAGATCCAAACAGGTGGGTTTTGTAGATTCCCATAGCTTTCCCATACCTAACATTCAAGAGATTGGTACATAAATATTTATATACTTCAACTTGCCGACACCCCCCCCACCCCCCTCTCACATGTGAGCAAGAATTTTGGACCAAGCAGGTGCAAGGTTTTTAAACATCTGTCTTAAAAAGCTCAAGTGGTTAGAGAGATATTGATATCCTCTCCATTATACTTTTTTCTCGGTTTCATTCAATGGTAGACCATTCATCATGTATGAATGAGAGACCACTACTAAATGATGGGTTCCATGTGTATTACTCATAAATGACATACTGTTGAGTGAAAGTGTAATAAAGAGAATTTAAATCCGTTAGAGCCCCTTCTTCTCTATTTTTAAGGATCCCTCATATTGAGGAGGCTTTCCAGACTCATAAAAGAACAAAAAGAGAGTCATTAGTCTCTGTCGTTGCAAGTCCTTTTTCTTCCACTGAAGAGAGGGTATTATAGAATGCGTGAATTAAATTACCCAATTTCAATATTTTTTTGTATATACTTCGTCACTTATAAATAACTCGATTTCAATATTCTTTATATTCTTATAATTATCATTATTACCTTAATTTCAACAAAAAACATCAATAAACAAACTCAAAAAAAACTAATGAAGAATATCTTACTTGCGTCGCTTAGAATTAATGTAGTCATCGGGCCGGCGAAGAACCTTGAAGTACCAAACAAAAGTAAACATCTCTCCAAAAAATGGAACACCCATGTAGCCCGGAGGAATCTCAGTGCCGGTGCCGGACCACCGATGCTTAAAGGACAGACCATACCAGAGATCATTCCACCGCAACAAGAGCCACAAAGCCAATGGCAAAACTCCTAAAACCCATGCCAAGCACATTCCCACTGTCACTTCCATTTTCAATACCTCTCTTCTCTCTAGCAGTTGGTACTTGACTCTTTGTGACAAACTGTCCAGATGTATCTCCATTTATAGGTATTTGATCGAATGATTCCTCGTTGATTACCAAATCTGAGCCCTTCTGCTACAAGACAAACACTTGCACTTTCATGAATGATTCCTTACTGATGAGTTTGATAATTAAAATACTTTGGGAAGCCGGTTTTGATTGCGTTTGCCATGACATTGCTCATGAGTCATGACAAACACTAATAATCAAAGTCACCTCATCCTCATACTTTGTCCTTAAGCAGGAGCTGTGATTCCGAATATTAAGGTTAGAAGGTCTAGCTCGAAGTAGCTGGGATTGGGCCCATTGAAATCCTTGAATGTGACTAACCCTTTAACCTTAATATTTTTTAACAATTCTCTTAGTTTAAATATGAATCCCTAAAATCAAATTTTGCGAATTCGGATTTCGTAGCATCAATATTCGATCCATTATTTCATAAAATCCGAGTCTAACCCGATCAGTCGGTAGTTTGATGAAAATTTTTATTAATCAGGTAAAATGGATAAAAATATTTTAATTGGATGTAAATTCAATTAATACTGCAGTTGGGATATGAGTTTTTAACCCGATCCAAAACAATTAATTTGGGTTCAATCACAATTAATTCGGGTTCAGCAAGGTGAACCCCACTTTCAACTCAATTGTTGCATTGCATTAAGTTTTCAAATTAGGTCCCCAAATTAAATTCAAATACCATTTTCCAACAAACATTTTGAAAATAAGTGTTAAGATAAAACTCATAATTGGTCCTTGAACTTTGCTTTCAGTTTCAATTTAGTCCCTAAATTTTCAATTGTCTCAATTTAGTCTCTTAGAGCAACTCCAAGGGGAGTTGCCAAAAATGGAGTGTCAAATGCCATTTTGCAACCTTGAACAGTGTTTTAGCACCCCTGAACAGTGTTTCTGTTCCAATGGTTAGTGTCAAAATAGGGTGTTATTTTAATATTTCAATGTTTTTTATTAAAAAATATAATTAAACTTAACGGTTATATTTTAACAGGTATAGTTTTCATAACGATCGCAATTTAACGAATATATTTTTATAGTAAAAATTTCAAATTTCAAATTTTGTCCGCCGAAATTCAAATTTCAACCGTTGAAATTCAAATTTGAAAATTTAATCACCAAAATAAAAATTAAAAAAATTATAATTCGTCTATAAATATGATCATTTTTCTCATGTTTTCATCCATCTATCTTACATTCTCTCTATAAATTCAATATCTCCTTTCTCTTTGACTATTTATCCTTTCATATTTTCATTCATCAAGTTATATGAATTGTTATCCTAATATTTTAGGAGAGATCCTCAATATTGAAAAAAAAAAAGATAATGATGACTTGGATATGTTGTATGCTGCAACTAGAAGGTCAGAAGGGTCTAGTCAAGAACGGATAAGATTGCATCGTGGTTCCGTTCCAGGCCACAGAATAGTTAATCGTGGTAGAGTTGAAGGTCACGAAAGACTCTATCATCACTATTTTGCTACCTCTTGTGTATATGAAGGTTTTTCCGAAGGAGGTTTTGAATGAGTCGTACTCTTTTTCTCCGAATTGTAAATAAGATTGAACAATACGATCCATACTTCATCCAAACAACAAATGCCGTTGGAGTTCTCGGTTTGTCATCCCTTCAAAAGATAACAACTGCTTATAGAATTCTTGTTTACGGAACACCGGTAGATTCTGTGGATGAATACATCAGAATTGGAGAAAGCACTGCCATACAGAGTCTGAGAAGGTTTGTAAAAGTTGTTAGTGCAGTGTTTGGCGACCATTACCTGAGGTCACCAAATAACATCGATATTGCTCGATTGCTACAGACGGGGGAACAACTTGACTTTCCCGGCATGTTAGAGAGTATTGATTGCATGCATTGGAAGTGGAAAAATTGTTCTACCGCGTGGCAAAGTATGTATATTGGTCATTGTCATGAACCAACAATCATTTTAAAAGTTGTGGCTTCTCAAGATCTTTGGATATGATATGCATTCTTTGGGCTTCCTGGTTCGCTGAATGACATAAATGTTCTAGATAGGTCTCCTGTTTTTGCATTATTAGCAAATGGGCATGCTCCTCCAGTCAACTATATAATTAATGGTCATGAGTATACAATGGGATATTATCTAGCTGATGATATTTATCCAAACTGGTCGACATTTGTAAAAACAATTCCCTGTCCACAAGGTTTGAAGAAAAAATATTTTGCTAAAGCACAAGAGTCGGCAAGAAAATATGTAGAGCGAACATTTGGAGTACTTCAAGCCCGTTTTGCAATCGTGCATGGACCAGCACGCTTTTGGGATGAAAAAACACTTGCTGATATTATGAAAGCGTGCATAATATGGTCATTGAGGATGAAGGAGATATTGGTAACAATGACTTTGATGGAAGTGATGCAAATCCGCCTGTAGAAGTGTCGCATGCGTATACACCAGAATTGGAAGACTTCATGCAAATCCATTGTCAGATCAGGGACAATTTTACTCATTCTCAACTGCAGTCAGATCTTATCGAGCATTTGTGGGAACGACATGGCGACTAATAATTTTCTCAATTTCAATTTCAAGTTGTATTTTCAATTCCAATTTCATGTTGTATTTTCAACTCCAACTCCAACTCCAATTTCAATTTCATATTGTATTTTCAATTACAATTTCAATTTGAAGTTGTACTTTCAATTTTCATACATAATAGCAACATAATAAATAATGACTACAAATTAAAAAATAATAGCAACATAATAAATAACGACTAAAAATTAAAACCCCGTTTTTTCATAATCTCTATCTTCAGGTTATTTCAATATGTTGCAAAAATTGGGTCCATGCCAGTAGTGTCAGTTTCCATGATTTTTATTTCATTCTGCATTTCATTCTGCCTTTCAATTTCTTGCACCTGCCTTTCTTCAATTTCCAACTGTCTACGATGTTGCTCCAATGCTATCTCCTGTTGAGCATAAATTTTGTCGTGTCGCTCAACTTTTTGTCGTTCCATTTCCATTCTTTCATTCCAGTGGTGATGATCTAGTGATGTTTCAACACCGGTTTGCTTCTCTTTGTTTTTAAGTTGTTTCTTCGAAGCCTTTCTACCCAATGGCCTATCGAGGTTAGGAGTGGATGATGATTCAGTGTCATCCCCTAAATATGGAGTTGAATAGCAAGATTCGACATAAGTTGATTCAGCAGGACTACCACTTGAATGAGTTTTTGCTCTCTTATTGCTGGTGAGATTATCAGTCCATTTTTAATATATTCCAACAATGCTCGTATTGAAATGGTCTTCCAATAATCTTAGCAAACATTTCTTTTGCGTCATCAACCTGAAAAATATATGAAATTATTCAGTCAATAGTTCAAATATCAAATCATAGTAGTGTCTAAATTAAAAACTTAAGCATTACATTATTTTGCTCGGTGTGTCCACTTTGTCGCAGTCTTTCAATTTGACTATAAAAATTGACAAATTTGCTGCATTTTGCATTTATATCAGTCCAACGACTTTTAATAGAAGATTGTGAACGCTCTTCTTGATTGCCTCCATGAAGTTCTAAGTATTGTAATATTCTTTGTCAGAAAGCACCACCTTATTGTTCATTCCCAGTAATTGCATCTTTACTCGTGTTAAGCCACGCAGACACAATTAATTTATCTTCTTCTAGAGAGAAATTCTTCGTCCTTTGCGATTTTCTCACTCTTGGAACAACTTCATTTTGTACTGGCATCAATACTGTGGGATTGATCTGCATAGCATCATCATATAAATCGGTGTCATTCATAAGCAAATCAGTGAAAGAACCGTCAAATTGCGAATCCATCTACAAAAAAAAAAAAATTATAATCAATTTAAAGAATGATCATAAAATAATCAATTAAAAAATAAATAAAATTACCCTTAATTAAAACAAATAAATTTGCCATAAATTATAAACAATTTATAAATTATAAATTATAAATTAAAACAAGAATAAGGGAGGCAGATGTAATTATAAATTACAACCCCTTCCCCTTCACCTAAATAAAACGGTTCCTACCTCTTCCCTTACCAGATCGTTTTCTTCCCCTTCCCCTTCCCCTTCATCCCCTTCCCCTGTGCCTCTCTGCAACTTATAACGGCAACAGAGCTATGCGAACAGCACACCAACGGTAAGGGTTCAGGAAAGCTAGGGTTTTCGATATCAAATGCAAGGATTCAGGAAAGCTATTTTTTGGGAGCAGTACAAAAATCGATTTTCAGGTAAGTCTCTTTCCCTTTTCCTCTCTCTGTATTTTTATAGAAATTTTGGGTGGAATATAGCCATTGAGATGAACAGTAGCCACCAACGGCTATTTTGCAACCTCTCAATTCTCTCTCCAAAGTTACCAAATATGCCACCCCAAAATCCTAGATGTCATTTTGCCACCTCCGTTGGAGTTCGAATTTTTACAGTTGTGGTGCCATTTTAGCGGTTATGGGGATGACACCCCTGATGGCAACTCCCGTTGGAGTTGCTCTTAACTATGAATTTCGTCTCATTTAAGTCCTCCCATTTATTTTTACCTTTAGATCAAATGAAGACTAGTCTGATCTGATCAATTTATACCGTCAGATCATATGTTTTCATTTAATCTAACAGTGAAAATTGACGAAATGACTTAAATTAGGATAATTAAAAATTTAAAAACTAAATTAAAATTAAAATTAAAATCAAAGTTCAAGGACTAATTATAAAATTTATCCTAAATCCTAGGTGTTAACAAATATTTATAATTAGGGTACTGTAAACTCATTGATATTGATAGTTTAAGGAATGTGATTGGAATCAAAATTAAACACACATACTTTTGACACTTGGCAAAGGGGTTCTAGAACAGCATGCATCACCAGGGAGATTAGAATCTAGAAAGGCATCAAAGTAATGTCACACTCTCACTTTATGTTGATAGAAAGGCATCATCCACCCAGATGTGGAATGTTAAAAAAAAATTTCAAATTATGAGAGTGGTTGGGAAAACTCTTTTTCTCTAAATGATTAATTAGGAGATTTTTAAAATATTTATTTAATTTTATCCAATCAAATAATTATTAAACTTTCACACATACACACACATATTTCTAAATCCATAGTACATCTCTATAAACAATTTTCAAAATTAAATAATTCGGTGAGCAGTTTAATACATATAATTTCTAGATAGAGAAAGATGGGATGGAGTGTGTAGGAATTAACTACAATTTGAAACTTATCTATTAAACTACCATTTTTTTAATGAAAACATATTTTTGAAACATGCTTTTAAACTAAAAATGTGTTACAGAAACATGTTTTTAATGTAAAAACGTTGAAAATATATTATTTTGAAACTAAAAATGGTTATTTTGTAACCTCTTTTTTCTTTTCGTATGATTGGAACCAATGCCAGGGGTAAAAAGTTCACTAATATAACCAACACGAGCCCCTACCATGGACCAATGGGTTAGAAGCTTCAACTGATAGCCAAGGAGTTATGATAAGAATCCAACTACAAAATGGTTCTTACTCTCACTACAAGAAATTTTTTTACAAGATGGTATAATGAAATCAAAGTAGAAGACACAATAAATATAAGAAAGATAGGAAAAAGTCGTTAGGTAAGGCGTGACACTCACTATCTTCGATATAGTAATTTTTCCACTATGATGCAGATGGACTCATGAAAATTCTATTCACAGAATATAATGTCTAACAGTTAAGATCATCAAAGACCGCATTTCTTAATACTCATGAAAATTCTATTCACAGAATACTATGATGCAGATGGACTCATGAAAATTCTATTCACAGAATATAATGTCTAACAGTTAAGATCATCAAAGACCGCATTTCTTAATAGTCTTGCAACCAGAACTCAACCCGAATGAAACTCATAAGATCAATCACAAGAAAATATGATAATAGAATTATAAATTAACAACTGACTTCTATGTGATTTCTACTTCTGGCCAATGAATAGGAACCCTATATTTATAGTGTTCCATACACCTATTTACAAGAGTTGTAACTCTTCATTTAAATGACAATAGATATCTTTATTTGGAAGGTTATAACTCTTATCTTCAAGAGTCGCTTTAACTACCAATAAATAATTAGATTATTAGTAAATATTAGTATATATCTACATACAATCCCCCACTTATTTACTAAAAATGATATAATAGAGAAAATATTCGGGTACAGTATAATGCATGTCCTAGGTGGACGATCCCTTGAACCTAGAGTTGAACATGAAACTATGAACTTTAAATGAATAAGAGAATTAAGTCTTGATCTTGATACATTCAAAGTTTAAAAAACATATTCGCACCTCACACAGAGTTCATGGTCCTCTTAAGGTAACGCATTAATAGACCATGCGCTGATCCCGCTTAGCAAGTATTCTAAGGTTTTACCGAAAACCCGTAGGAAGCGGTCTTTACCTCAATACTCACAAAGGCAGACTCATCAAGCGTGTTCCACAACCACTCTATTACCCCCAAACAAAGCTATGAGTTCTGTTAACGACAAAGTCCAACCTTCTTGTTGTGGAACAAAACAGTGCATTAACTAGATATGAGACTTTATGTGGAATACGCGTGTAAACCCCCCATACTATTCCTAAAATAAACAATGCACCAGAAACTTAATCTCACGTTAACATTTCTTAGATAATGCTTAACTAAATTTTCTTTGAACTCTAATCAAGAGATTTCCAAAGTGTCGGCATCAACTTGTTAAAGTGGGCTACAGTCAAGACTATCTCTATTGAATTGGTAATAGTCTCATATCTCCCGTGGTTTAACTGCTCATTTGACCACTTAGTGATCAGTAGGTAATATTCAAGTATAACTTTAACTTTTTCCTCCCAAGCTTTTTGATATGATTTAATGTTGCTTGGGTGTCACAATGTAAAGTCACTGATCCTCAAGTATATCAGTAAATAAATGCATTTTATAAAATTCCTCATCCATGAAATACCTTTACTAGATATTGATAAAAACAGTATAATTAGATTTTATGTATGAATGATAATACAACTCAAGAATACTTCTTAGAAATCCAAGCACCATTTTTAGCGAATAACAAATCACTATAGATTTAAAATTTGTTCTATCACAAGCCAAGCTAGAATGACTATTGCATTCAAGAATATAGCCTATGCAATAATTATGTAATCCACAGTCCAGAGAACATTATAGATTGTTCTATCACAAGCTTAATTAGAACATTCTACATATATCAAAATATCACTAAGTTCTTTTATATATTCACAACTTGGATTACTTGTAATCTACACAATATCCGCATAACACAAGCAATAATTTAAGATGTATATTTCCTCACCAAAATTTTCAATTAAATTAATGCTATAGGCAAAAGTGAATCATACTCCTTATGATTAAGATATTTAAATCTCAAAAACACTTCTAAAACAATGTGTTTGAAATAACGTCTAGCCCCCACTATATTCTTCATTTGACACCTAGTATCGTATCAACTTTGTTGAGCACATTATAATTTCGATTCCTCTTCAAGTATTGTATCAATTTGTTGAATTTCCTCTTCAAGTATCGTATCAACTTTGTTGAACATATTATAATTTCGATTCCTCTTCAACCAAAGCAGGTTATTCTCAAATATAGGAGAGCCATTCAAACAAGACAATAACAGCCATTTGTGCATCATATTCATATGCTATTCACTGCACACATTTAAGAACAGTATCATGGTTAAAGTAATAGGATATCATCACATAATTTTGTTTTCATTTCCATTCCATAAGTCTATCTAGCAAGATATTAATTGTGTTAAACTTGTCTGTCTATCAAATCTCTACATGAATGCAAGATCCTAGATCCACTTCCATTTCATTTTTTTCAATAAAACTATATAAACTTGCACTACTGCTCATGTGTGATATTCAACCCAACACATATATAGTGTCACACATAATATACCATATTATATTCACAAATATAATAATTTAGTGCAGTAATCAAATATATTCATCACAAGTCGTAGGATGTACAATCTTACTCAAATACCCGATTTAAATATCATTTATAGAGTAGGCTTTCTTCACGATATTCATATATATGATCTCGTGATTCTTTAGCAAATATCAAATCCATTTCAAAATTGCTGCTGTAGTTTTATTTGGAAAGCAATGGTGTGTAGTGTGCACTTTCAACAATGTCAGCCCAACCAAAGATTTAAAGTTCTAAGCATCCAAATATCAATGTAAGAAGCCTGATATCTCTTGCAACTTCCTTCTAGCAAAACAACACAGTCGCCGCAAGGAAGAAAAGAGCATTCTTCCATTTCAATTTCAAAATCCCTTGAACGGTGAGTATGCCAATTTTGAACGTTAATCAATTGATCAAAGCACACACTGCTTCAACTCCAAGAGTGATTTTTCTAAGTAAATGAACCGATGCTAGGCGTCTTCGTTTTTCCTGCCGCTTGATCAAACGATGGCTTGGCATCTTTCTTGTTGCTGCCTGTCGGTTAAGGAAGCAAAATTCCTCGAAGACCAAAAATAAATTCTGATTCGAATTCGAATGCCACCAAAATTACTAGATGCCGAAACCCAGTTGTCTTCACCCAAAAACATAGAGAAATTTGGGGCTGCTTCAGTGTTGTCTCCTTGTCGTAGATAAGCGGTGTATTACCCAAATGGCTTCCAAAGTTCCAAACTACTTTATACTCCAATTAGAATTCCTGTCACTGTAAAAATGACTATACAAGGATTTGCTTCTCTCATTTGAATTCCAATGAAGACGGTGAATTTCAACGAACACAAGTGGTCGGCAAATTTCAAGCGCGACAATAACGAGATTCCGACACTCTCAAAATTCTACTATCCTCGACTTCTCCATGAGCAGACACCGTTTGGACCAATTACCGATATTCACACAGTGAAATCCACTGTCAAGAATGCTTTCAAACTTGGACCTATTTTTCCATTTCTCCTTGACCACCGTTAATGCGTTGGAGAGTAATTACTATCTCGAAATTATTGTAGAATAACCGATGGTATAATGAAATCAAAGTAGAAGACACAATAAAGCTAAGAAAGATAGGAAAAAGTTGTTAAGCAAGACGCAACACTCGCTATCTTCGAGATAGTAATTTTTCCACTATGATACAGATAGACTCATGGAAATTTTATCCCCAGGATACAATGCCTAACATTTAAGACTATCAAAGACCGCATTTCTTAGCAGTCTTTCTACCAGAACTCAACCCGAATGAAACTCAGAAGATCAATCACAAGAAAATATGATAATAGAATTAGAAATTAACAACAGACTCCTATATATATGACTTCTACTTTTAGCCATTGAATAGGAACCTTATATTTATAGTGTTTCATACACTTTACAAGAGTTGTAATTATTCATTTAATTGCCAATAGATACCTTTATTTGGAAGGTTATAACTCTTATCTTCAAGAGTCACTTTAACTACACCAATAAATAATTAGTTATATAATTTATCATTATTAGTATATATTTACATATATATAACACCAACAGCAAGCAGTAACTATTAGACCAACCGTTAACCTTCAGTTAAAACTTTAAAGACATGAGTGAGACAAATGAAACTTCTAAACATCTACCAAAGAAGTGGTATCTCTCTCTCTCTCTCTCTCGCAGTATATATATAAGAATCAAATTAAAGGAGAAAAGAGTTAGGAACCACTCTCCTCAAGTCTCCCACCATCTAGGCTTCTTATCCTCATTTAACTTTTGTCAATTCTACAAGATTTTTATATCAAAATTTTCTCGTCTTTCTATGGTTTGTCATTTCAATTTGAACAGAATATGTTAAAGATGATAGAATGGGATTAAGTATAAATTCCGAGCATAGCTAGCATTGAGAATAAATGAAATAATGATATGTCAATTTTACAGTTAGGGGCCTTTGGTAAAGTTTGTTTCTGTAATCTTTTATCACTGAAGTCTAAAGTAAAGCAGTGGTTTGAAATTCGAACAGTTGGTTGCTAGCACTTTATGTTTAGTCAATCTTGTAATGATCGACGACTTGACAAGACCACCTTAATTGAGACTATAACAACAACAAAAAAATGTAATGTCACACAAAGTACTTTGATGGAAGGTTCTAAAAAAGTTGTTTTATTCTTGAGTTCGAATCTTGATAATTCTTTAATGTCAGACTTTCCTGAATATCTTAGTCTTGACGTGAATGATTTATCTTTCATCAAATCAGTAAAGAAATTAATCGAAGTGCGTATAAACTGACCTAGATAACTCTAACCGTTAAACCAATAAAAAAATAGATGCTCTATTATATATATAGCTCCACTCTTGCCTTCTCCTTTCACATTCTCTGCAGTACTCAAAACCCTAGAGAAAAAGAGTGAGGAGGGAAGTCTCTCACTCATTAAAGATCGATAATCTATAGAGAATAAAGGTGGTGAAAATAAAATTATTCGAAATTCATATCCCAGTGATCGAGATAAAAAAATTCAACACAAATAGTTATTCGACAGATGGCATCACGACCATTGCACATGTGGTAATGGTTAGAGCATCCTTCGTAGTTATGTTTATATCAAAATTGGTTTACACTATTGGACCTAAAATTTTATTTAATAATTGACATAATGATGTCACAGTTCTTATGGTCTTATAATATTTATGTAATTAAAATTATTAGACTTTTTAATAAGACGATATTACACCGTATTATTTATTCAGAATATTTAATCAGATTTTTCAGTCATAATGATCTGCAGCTAGCGTTTTTTTTTTAGACCTCTCTCCGATGATTACATCCATTTTCTATTGATAAAAAAGTCTCGTCTACCATAAACAAGTCATGCCCACTAAAACCTACTGATACTCTACTTTCAGCTTCTTATTCTAATTATTGAAACTATCGAAAAAGTATCAAATGCTGATGGTAATGAAGATAACTGACTTTTGATGGACACAGAGTCCACGAGTTTAGTCGAACAACGTAAATAATCTAAGGTTAAAGAAGCGTTCACCAACTTTAATAGGCATAGTATTGCAAGCAAATAGCTAGAATAAGTTTAACAATTGGGCAAGTATTGGGATTAAGTATCATTCTCGGTCACAGAAGAAGCGAGGACAGAAATATTGTACTAATTAAGCAGAAAGACCGATATAACCAAGTCACAATATTAAGAAACGAGCTCCAAGACCAAAGAAGGTGTAGAATTGCTAAATGAATATGAACTGTGGCTAATATCCGAGCCATAAAAGAAGCATTTTTTATGAGATCCCGAAACCACCAACCTCCCTAACCTAATTTATGATAAGCCTCGGCAATTTATATATGAATTATCACTCTATATTCTTTTTTGACAGACTATCAATCATTAATAAGTGAGAAACTTACTTATATATAATAAATTCCCACTTAAATACGGTCCACATAATAAATGTCGGGTTCTCTCTTCTTACTTTTCTCTTTCTTTGACTTTACTCTACATGTATGGAGTCTCCCCCCCCCCCCCCCCCAAAAAAAAAAAAAATTTGCACCAACAATTATCAGATTAATGTGAGCCTCACATGATTTAGAATAGAATAATGTTATTTGTACCTAAAAATATGACCTAATTTCTTGACATAATTACGTGGCTCAGTAGAACCATTGGATCAACACTAAGTTCCAATATTTTATGAGTTTCACAGTCAATTCAAAGATCATAGTGAATTAGGTCAACAAATTAAATCAATAAATTAGATTCTAATAATATTACACTTTAGAATATGATTCTTACTAGCTATATATGCTTCACTTTCAAAAAGTATGACACATAGTTCTAGAATGATCGGCCCACGCATGACT
Source organism: Ilex aquifolium (assembly GCA_951799425.1). Classification (NCBI taxonomy): domain Eukaryota; kingdom Viridiplantae; phylum Streptophyta; class Magnoliopsida; order Aquifoliales; family Aquifoliaceae; genus Ilex; species Ilex aquifolium. Next base: position 23,133,511 of record OX637404.1, read on the forward strand.
AGAAAGCTTAGTCCACTAAATTCACCTAGTTGGTCGACCTTTTCACCTTCTAGAAAATGGCATTCCTTAAGCTAATCAATTTACTTAAGAAACCAATGCATACCATAGATTTAAATATTGGGGTTAATTATAAAATATCCCCTTTAAGTTTGGATGCTTTTCTATTTACTCCTTCAAGTTTCAATTTTAACAAATAGTCTTCTTTAAGTTTGAATATTTTAAAATTAACTCCAACAATTAATTTTAGATCATAAAAAATGACAGAAGTTAAATATGAAAAATTTACGTAATCTTTATTTTGTTGAAAAGTCATAACTACCCCTAGAAAAATGTGTGTCTGTTTGTGTCTGTGTATGTTGGTGTTAGGTGGAGGAGAAGGTGAAGGTGAAGGTGAAGGCAAATATGTTGTGTAGTGTGTTGGTGGGCTGAACGGATATACTATTGTTTTGGCTTTTTCGTTTCTTTATTTTTTATGGATAGAATTAGTATTTCAAGAAAAAAAAAATGAAAAATAATGTACAAGATAAAGAGTGTAATGGTAATTTTATGTTTCAGTTACTGCTATCAATCAATTTAGTCCATTTAAAACTTAGAGGAGGCATATTGCAGCCTCTGAAACCACAAAGAACTTATTGCAACTTAACCTAATATAATTATGTACACATTTGGTGTGCCGAACCTTCTTTAATATCTAGTCAGCCCCAACATATTAACCAAAATAGGAAAGAAAGAGAGCAATAAATAATCTATTCATAAACACTAAACATCTACCAAAGAAGTTGAATCTCTCTCTCTCTCTCTCTCGGTGAAAGACTTGGGCTGCTTAACTTCCCTCTCAAATTTTAATTTACAGGACTTTGATTTAGTAAAAAACAATAAGCTTCCCTGCAGTCTTCGTCTTTTGCTTGATACATCTATATAATAAAACAGTTAGAAGTTTGAAATTTTATTTCATACATATTTTTCTTCCCAAAATCATCTTATCATCCATTTTTATCACATGTTTAATCATTTAATATTTAATTAATTTATAGTTTAACATAATTTTTATTTCAAATATTATCCATACACGATAGTATATACATGTTGAGAAAATTTGTCGGATTACGTATTTTTGTAGTTATTTTTAAAAAAATAATGGATAAAAATAAATTCCAAATAATGTAATCAAATAAATGAAAGAAAGAAAAATTATTATTTAATATAGTGTAATCGATTTTTTGAATGCTCGAATTTTATATTTCATCGTGTCTTCAGACACGGGTTATAACTAGTATATATATATATATATATATATATATATATATATATATATATATATATATATATATATATATGTTGACCACTCTCCTAAATTCTCACGTTTTTAACCAACTACTAATTCTTTGTCCTTTTTTAATTTATCCAAATTTTATAAAATTTTCAAACGAGTTCGAAACTTATATCGAGAATAAATGAAACAATAATCTATATAATAAAACACAATACAATTCAAATCTCAAAAAATAAACAAAATCTTTTTTGTTTTTTTGCGGTTGAGATCTCTTTAAATTTTAATTTAAAGTTAATCCGACGTCTAATATTAACACCTCAAATTTAATAGGAAAAATAGGCTCCTAAAGGTGTGTTTGAGGTGACTTTTTAAAAGTATTTCTAAGACTTTTAATTTCTTATAAATACTTTAAAAAAAAAAGTAGTATTTGGAACCACCCCACCACCACTACCAACACCACCCTCACCGCCCCACCGCCATCACCACTACCACCACCAAACTACCCCACCACCACTACTACCACCACCGTCGCCACCCCACTACCACAACAACCATCACTGTTGCTGCCACCACCAATGTCGTCACCCCACCACCACCACCCCACCCATCGCCTCACCACCACCATCACCTATACCACCACCCCACTGCCCCCCACCACCATCGCCTTCGTCGCCGCCCTACCACCACCTCTGCCACAACAACAACTACCATCACCACCACTGCCCCCTATCATCACCACCGCCGTTGTTGGGAATTAACTTTGTAGCAATTTGGTCAGTACAACGACAAGAAAATAAATAAGCAGAATAAAGAAAATCAAAACACAACTCACAACACCAAGATTTACGTGGTTCGGCAAAATTATTTTGCCTACGTCCACGAGATGTGATCCGATCTCCTTTCTTTACTATTGAGAGAAAATGGATACAATGATACAAGTCTCACCACCCAGGTTTAAATCCCAAATACAAGCACTTAATCCCTTGTACAACCCACTCAACCTTACCCTCTCAAACCCCAAGTAAATAAAATCTCTCGTACTCTCAACAAGAGAATGGAAATTGAACAAATACAATTTTCGGGATGATCTCAAAACCAAGAGACCCATGCCTATTTATAGGCATTTCAAGGTGGTGGCAGATGAACTTCTTTGCATTTAAGCAATGCATTTGATTGTTCCACTTGTATCCTCCAATAAGATTTTAGCAATGACATCATCTAACTAATTACAAAGGAACTTTAATCTCATTCAAGCAATGAAATTGTTCCACTTGTATCTTCTAATCAAATTTTAGCAATGACGTCATCTAACCAATTATAAAGGAACCCTCATCTCATTCAAGCAATGAAATTGTTCCACTTGTATCATCCCATAAACTTTTAGCAATGATGTCACCTAACTAATCAAAATAGGTTTTTTTAGCAATGATGTCACCAAACCAATCAAAACAAAATTTAAGCCACTGCCAACAGCCACCACCACCACTACCGCCACCCCATCACCACCACCACCATCACCTCAACCCCACCACCACATTACCACCACCGCATTTGTCCTACTATCATCCCTACCACCATTACCCCTACCGCCCCACCACCCCGTCCCCCACGACCATCACCACCACCACCACCACCACCACCCCACCATTGCCACTACTGCCCACCACCACTACCATCGCTCACTCCTATTACAATCGGTGTTTAAATTCATTTTTCTCTCCTCTATGTTTGTGATTTGATTTTAAGTGTGAATACAAATATATTTATTATTGACCATTTTTTGTTACTCTGTACCATCAGGTATAGGTAATAACTAGTATATCATTTCCTTTTTTTTGTAGAACAAGAGAAATTTTATTCCAAAAAAAAAATTTACACGAAGCAAAGCAAACAAAGCTTTTAACAATAGAAAGCTAAGCCACAGTTGGCTTTACACATTCAATATTAAAAAATCAATAAAATCTTCAATTTGAGTCAAAAACTGCACAGCACATCTCCAATACTCTACCTTAATTTCCACTCCAGAACTCCAATGCAAGACAGCAACAATGCAGCTCATCAACAAAAAGCATCAAAGTTGCTACAACAATTTAATACCTCAGCACAATACCACAGGCAGCAAACAGCAAACAGCAAGTAGCACCAGCTTCCAGATCAGACCCAGGCCAACAAGCAAGAGCTAGAAGGCATTAAAACAAAAACAAGGAATTAACAATCCTCATTTCTTTTCTCGGTACCTTGCAGCATCATCCATAGTCATCAAACACAAACTTCCTACGTTTCCTTAGCACAGGCAAACAACACCTATTTTGTGCTACAACCATTTTCACCTCCACAGGAATATTCAACTCATCAGAGAAATCAGTAGTTCTTCTTGTCAACACAGCATGATTAGCCAGTCTATCAGCAACATTGTTTGCTTCTCTGAAAATGTGAGATATTTGACATTCACCAATACTTAATAGCTCTTTTATTTGGTCCAGAAAACCCAAAAGAGGCCAAGCACATTCACAGACCCCCAAAATAGAGTTGACCAACACTAATGAATCACTTTCCACCAAAATGTTACAAGACAACAACCCATGTCTTCATATCAGTTGCAATCCATCCAGTAATGCCCTAAATTCAGCAACCATGTTAGAGCATTCCTCATAAAAAAAAAAAAAAAAGAAGCTGCCAAAATCAACCTCCCCCATTCATTTCTTAATACCACACCACCCCCTGCCAGACCTGGATTGCATTTAGAAGCCCCATCAGAATTCATTTTCAACATACCAGCAGGAGGCATCAACCATTCAACCCAAACAGTTCTCGCCTTGATACAACTTTTTCTTGTAATCTTTTGACCACGGTACTGAAGCCTAGTGGTATCAAAGTCAAATGGTTGCTTGTTACCACTAAATATTTAATCCAGCTTGTGATGATTGAGGACTGGACGGACCACCTTAATTGAGAATACAACAAAAAAAAGTATAAAAATCTTATGTCACACAAAGTGCTTTGGTGGGGAGGCACATGGAAAAAGAAAGATAGATGCCTTACCAATAGACAGACTTGAATGGTAATGAAAAAATTAATAATGTAGATGCTCCATTATGTATATAGCTCCACCCTTACCTTCTCCTTTTGCACATTCTTTCTGGTACTCAAAACCCTGGATAAAAAGGAGTGAGGAGGGAGAGAAACTGAGAAAGGAGAGACACACCGACTTACTAAGTTTTCTTGAGAGAAACGATGGAGAAGACCAAGAATATTGTTACGAGTGTCGATGAACCTAAGTACAGAGGAATTAAAGCCATGCCCTTTGTCATAGGTAAATACAAAGTCGTGAATGCTTGTTACTCTCTAAACCCGCAATGATGAGAATATTTTTTTTATCGGTCATGTCCTTATGCTGCTTCTTCTTAATTAGGCTCACCATTTTTTGTTTTTTCTTAAAATTTCTGATGAACCATTACATGAACTTGCAGGCAATGAGACCTTTGAGAAGCTGGGCACAATAGGAACCGCATCAAACCTCTTGGTGTATCTCACCACTGTCTTTAACATGAAGACCATCACAGCAACTAATCTCATGAACATCTTCAATGGTACTTGTAACTTTGGTACCTTGGTCGGAGCTTTCCTATCGGATACTTATTTTGGGCGTTACAAAACTCTGGGTTTTGCTTCAGTATCTTCTTTCCTGGTACCAATACTCTCTTTTATCTGTCATTACCAAGTTGTAGCAAAGCAGCTATAGACATCATGTCCCATCAAGAACATGAACAAGACAAAGAGTGACAACATGGTCAAAACAAAAGCCAAAACCAACTAGGTTGTTCGGATGACAGAATTTCAGTAGTTAATATCTCGATTTATTAAATTGGAGTCTAGAAATATACAACCTAGTTGACCCAATGTGAGTGATACGGTTTGCATGTAATTATGCACATTCTAAATTTACATAGAAATCACGAGTCTAAAGAACACAGTGTTGAGACGGTTCTCGATTATTTGTACAAAAAAAGGGATTCATCAAAAACGTGGATTCTCTAACCAGCACAGGTGAAATTTCTAGATCACAATCTTATAAGTGTCGTCTGCCATCCAAAGCAGGGGATGAAGGTCAAGGATTCAATATTTCAAAGAAACATACAAAAGAAATCAAAGGGAATAACATTTAACTACCTAGTTCATTGCACATAAAGAATCTGAGGTTGTTTTTTATTCTTTTATTTATTCTTTTTTATTTTGGGGTGGGTGTGGGAGTGGGGTGAGAGTGGAAAGAAAGAACCTCTTGCTGGAATCCAGTTCTCGAATGACAGAATAGCATTACTTAGTGACTAGAAGCGGAGGGCCCGTTACATTGTTTTTGTTTGACCGGCCTATCTGGGTGGTGGTGGTGGTGGTGGTGGGGGGAGGGGTACAGAATTCTTTCATCGTTGTGTATTAATATGATATAGCCTCATCCAATCTCTGAACTACAGGGCATGCTTGTTCTCACTCTAACAGCAGCTATTCCAACCCTGCACCCTCCTCACTGTACAACAGAACACAATAACAAATGTACAGATCCAACACCATGGCAAATGACCTTTTTGTTCACTGCTTTTGGACTACTAGTAGTTGGATCTGGTGGCATACGACCATGTAACTTGGCCTTTGGAGCTGATCAATTCAATCCCAATACCGACACTGGCAGAAGAGGAATCGACAGCTTCTTCAACTGGTACTATTTCACCTATACTTTCGCCGTGATGGCATCGCTGACTGTCATCGTTTACGTGCAATCGAACGTGAACTGGTCCCTCGGGTTGGCGATTCCGGCGATTTTGATGTTCTGTTCTTGTGCACTGTTCTTTTTGGGTACGAGAATATATGTCAAAGTGATACCAAGAGGTAGTCCACTGGCAAGTGTGGCACAAGTCATAGTGGCTGCTATCAAGAAGAGGAAATTACAGCTACCAGATCAACCATGGCTTTTCCTTTATGACAATGGTATTAAAGACTCTCTAAACTCCAAGCTTCCCTACACAGATCAATTCAGGTAATCACTCTTGGACCAACATCAATATTTGCACGGTACAAAAAATTATGTCTATATCCGCGTGACGTGATCTAATCTCCTCAAATCACTCCAAGAATTTCCCAATAATGAGTCTATCACCATGAAATTGAAAAAAAATATTCACCACGTGGTTTTGGGTATTCATTTACCACTAGCTATAGTTGACTAAAGAGCCTTTCAAGTGACAGGTCATTGAGAAGCATCTACACCCATTTACAAAATAGGCATGTAGACACCAGATATGAACCTCCACTTTGAGTGATTGAGCTTTGCCAGCCTCTTCTGCACTTTTGAGTCAGCTTGAATTGCTTAGTGGCCAAAGAAAATCAATGTCATTATCCCTTTTGTTCCTTTCTTTTTTCCGAGTAATACTATTCAGACCTAAAAATTTGATCTCATTTGTTGACCTGATGATGTAGTTTCATTGAAAACATTAGATGAAGAGCAAGTTCCAATGTTTGATTAGGTCTACAATCGATCCAAAAGTCATAATGAATTAGGTCAACAAATGAGGTCAGATTTTTAACAAGGCAAAGAGAAAACAAAGACGAACAAGAGGAATAACTAAGCATATCTTGAATAAGATTTGAATTCAATAAGGAAAGAGATATGCTACCAAAGTTTAAGACTTTTATGCTCTAAGATACAAATTTTGGGGGTTTGGTAACAATAATAAAAAAAAGGTTAAGATCAATCCTAAAATGTTAACATCGATCCTAAAAAAGGACAATTTTTCGGAGTCGTGTTACAATTTTTGGGTTCAAGTTATAAAATTGTCAGGTGCTTAGTATCGATCATAAAAACTTGTACAAAAACTAAGAAATCAATAACAAAAATTTGCTTCCTTGGCATGGACAATCAAACAAGTAAAATAAATTAAGTCCTCAATTTCAATTAAGTAATCACTAACCAAGGCACTGATGATTCCAGATTTGTGAGCAAAGCAGCAATCATAACCCCTGAAGACCAAATTAATCCAGATGGATCAGCAGCTAATCCATGGAGACTCAGCAGCATCCAGCAAGTTGAAGAAGTGAAATGCTTATTGAGAGTCATTCCCATATGGGCAGCAGGAATCATCTACTATGTCTCCATGGTCCAACAACAGAATTACACTGTCTTTCAAGCCCTCCAATCCGATCGACGCCTCGGGAACACCAATTTCAAGATCCCAGCAGCCTCTTACAGTGTCTTCACCATGTTGAGCCTCACTATCTGGATTCCAATCTATGACAGGATCATAGTTCCTTGGCTAAGAAAACACACAGGCAAAGAAGGTGGTATCACACTCCTGCAAAAGATGGGCATTGGCATGTTTCTCTCCATATGCATTATGGTTGTATCAGCCCTGGTCGAAAACAAACGCAGGACCATGGCCCTTGGTGAGCCAGAAATCGCGAGAAAGGGTGTGATTTCTTCCATGTCAGGATCATGGTTGATACCACAGTTGGCGCTATCGGGACTTTCTGAAGCATTCACTCTCATTGGAGAGAATGAATTTTTCTACAAGCAATGCCCAGAGAACATGAGAAGCATTGCTTCCTCTTTCTTGTTTGTAGGCCTGGCGGGTTCGAGTTATTTGAGTAGTTTCTTAGCTTCAATTGTTCACAGGACAACAAGCAAAGCTGCAACAGAGAACTGGTTGGCTGAAGATCTTAACAAGGCAAGATTGGATTACTTTTATTACCTAATTGCTGGTTTGGAGGCCTTGAATCTAGCCTCTTTCCTAGTGTGTGCAAAGTGGTATAAGTACAAGGGAACAGGCGGCAAAACCATCCAAGTGAACTTGGAAAAAATGCAATCGGAAAAAACGCTCGTATAAATTTTTATTTTTTTTCCTGATTGTTAAGCAATGGTAATGGGATTGAAATCTCCCTTTGCCATTAGGCTAGGGCACTGATATGTATAAGTTATATATCTTTTTCTTTTTTTGAGAAGCAGTTATCATATTTAAGAAGCTAATAAATCATCTGAATTATGTCAACTCATTGCAGGCAAAAGATAACCATTTTAGCAGTGAGATATATAACTTGTGCATATCTCTTTTTGTATTGTAATACCTCTTGTCACTAATGGCTAGATATTGCCATTATATTGAATATTTACAAGATTTTATTAATTATATGGGTGATGACTTTCAATATATAAATATATCTATACTACTTAAAAAAGTGGGGATACTTGAAAAACATTTATATTCCACTTTTACCCATAACTATTGATATAAAGTCAATTCTATACTACTTAAAAAAGTGGGGATACTTGAAAAATATTTATATTCCACTTTTACCCATAACTATTGATATAAAGTCAATCATATTCTCAATATCTTTTGGTCTTTCTTTAGTATGAAACTAATTATATTTAATTTTGTTATTCTATACTATTTTAAAATACAAGCATATATGAAAAATATTTTTTTTTCACTTTTGCCTTCTAAAACTACAACTATGTCATCCTTATCCTTCAAAGTTAATGCCACACTAATTATATTTTTCTCTTCTATCCTCAAACAATTATATAATTACAATTATATCATATTTTCTAATTTAACTCTTAGACCATTCATATTCTAAGAATAAATAAATATCTATACTATTATAAAATGTCAACAAAAGTGAATTTTTTTTTTTTTGTTTGACTATAACATCCTTAATGAAATAGCTAATGCTGAGGCTACCCTTCGCCATTTTATTTTCAAATTAATGTTGTGTATAGAACCAAACAAAAACTGCCCAAATACATAACTTTCGGAATTTAAGGACCATCTCTTTAAGTATTATTTTTTATTTTTCCCCATATAATCAATGATAGAGATATAGATGCAATTTCTTGTGGTATTTTCAAGTCTTTCCATTTATTGGTTGAATACGTAAAGACAATACTATTCGCGTTATATGAGTTGTTTCACTTGTTTTGGCCGCTTCATAATGCTTGAATTATCTATCTATACTACTTCTAAAAGGCAACTAAGATGAAAAAATTTTATTTTATTTTTTTCACTCTCTAAAATTTCAATAAAGTCATTTTAATCCTCCTACTAAAGGTGACACTCCAAATTTTGGTATTTAATGTAACAATGAATACTGCAATTGATGACACTACAAATTCTAGGATTGGATTCAGCCATTATTCCATAGATAGAACCTGAAACAGCAATGGCTCTTGCTCTCCCCATCTATTTGCATTCAAATAAGATCAAGATTTAAGGTGGGCCTATTGCATTCAAATAACATTGTTCGGTACCTCATGAAATAATGTTAAATACTGATTCACAATACCCAAAGCGTTAGACTGCTTGTGCAAATTCTAGGAATAAATATACTTGATTTTGAATGACGGTTGATATAGAAGAAGGTAGCCTGAAGTACATCATGAACGAGGGCTTCATATCGGTCGAAAACCAATCAGGTCTACTACCAATAGTATCCACATTAAATTACTTTTTTAATCTCTTCTACTTTGAAATATTGCTACATTTTTTCAGTGATCAAAGGAGGGAAGTTTCTCGTAAGAACAACGTATTTCTATAGAAATTCCGACAGAGGAAAGGAACCGTCGGTGTTCAATCAGATTGTCGACGGCACAAAATGGAGCACTGTTAATACAATTACGGATTACGCCGATGGTTTGAGCTCTTACCATGAGATCATTGTTACGGCTCATGCGAAGAGGTTTAGTGTGTGCCTCGCGACAAATGAGCACATGGTCTCGAGTCCATTTATTTAGGCTCTTGAATTGCTATTTCTAGACGGTTCACTCTAGCATGCTACTAATTTTGGGAGATATGCCTACTATTGTTCCCCATCTCTTTTCTAACGTTTTGTTTGTGCAAATGCTATTTAGATATGATCTCATTTATTCATTTAATCAATCGTTCTCATCGAATTGATCATAAACTCAATATTTAATTAGAACACGCTATCAATTTGATGGCACAAATTATTATTTTTGCTTCGTTCGTGGTGGTTACTTTTGGTTTTCATATCCAAGCTATGATTAAAATGGGTTGAGGTTAGAATCCAAATTGGGTTTTGTCTTTCATGCATGGGATTATATTCATAAACTAAAAATTGTATGAAAATTTGGAGAGTAGAAATTCTATATTTTACCATTATTATATGCATTAAACTACTTGAAGACAGACTAAAAAGTAAAAAATCTTGATTGGAATAGAGCCTCACATAGTCAGATTAGAGAAAACAAAAACTTAATGTTTTTTCTCGTCTAATTTGGGTTAGGGGGAGGGAGGAGAAAAAGATTATGAGAGATGTTTGCCTATTAAGATAATATTGTTATAGTGAGGAAATAGATTGAAAATGACTTGATCCGAAATGTGTACACCCAAGTGCAGGCGGTCAAGTTGTAGTAATAATCTGGTTTGAGTCCAGAGTCGAATCCTCAGGGAACTATGGTTGGTGTTCTTTGAAGTAAATAGTGAGAAAGACTTGTAACTGGAAATATTATGATTTTGAAGTTGTGGGAAGTTTTGGATAGAATGTAAAATTCTTTCCAATGGGTATTTTTCTAGACAAAATATAAGATGATTAAATGTAACAAACACTCTTTGGTTCGGGAATCAGAATATGTAGTTGATTATCCGGTGCATTATGTTTATGCTTTATAACTCAATTAACTCCCGTGTCAACGGCAAATTAATCGGAAGATAGGAATGAAGTGCAATAATGGTGGACATTGAAATTTTATCATGAAGAGTTAGTTAGGGTACTTGCCTTGAATCAATGGATCTTTCCATGTAGGAGTCATCCATTTATCATAGAAAGATCCGTTGATTATACAAAGTACCTTTACTTTGCTAGGTGCATTCAATCACCCAAAAATCAAGTGGAGTATAGAACATTTAAGCATAAAGGTGATACACAAACATAATGTCCGGATTAATCTTTTACATATCTATCATCCCTTCCCAAAGAGTGAATGAGGACTACTCACCCTTCATAACTATGGTAAAGCTAGAATGATGAATAGTACTCATCCCCAAAAGGTGTTACAAAGTAAAATACTCTAAAGTAAAATATCTAAACAAGGAGTCGTTCTTCGACAAAGAACAAGTGAATCACGTTCCACCCTTCACGGCTTTGGTAAAGCTCTAGAAAAGTGGAAGAGTTTCACTCCTCTAAGGGGAAGAAGGAAGCTCCAACAATGGAAGTAAAAGAAAACAATACTTAAATTAAAAGAAAGCAATAAATACTTGGTGTTTAATTCACAACCAAGAGATAAAAATACATAAAAGAAAACAATAACTACTTGGTGTTTAATTCACAACCAAGAAATAAAAATACATAAAAGAAAATAATAAAAGCTATAAAGAAATGACAATTAGAAGAGGAGGCTCAGCCTTCCATTATATTTATACAAGCAAGAAAATAATAAAAGCTATAAAGAAATGACAATTAGAAGAGGAGGCTCAGCCTTCCATTATATTTATACAAGCAAGTAAATATAAAAGCTATAAAGAAATGACAATTAGAAGAAAGAACTCTTATCATAAGAACATAAGCATAAAATCTTCAATACATGAATTGAAATGGAAGCTACAAAAGATGAAAGAAAATTTGCTCTCTAAAAACTCTTCTAAAATCTCTCCTAACTCTTAGTTCCTCTCTTGGTTTTTCCACCAATTCCACCCTCAGATCTCCCCTTGAAATGCAGAAGGAGCAGCCTATTTATAGGCGTAGGAAGGCTGGGCAAGTGGGCAAGTGGGCAAGTGGAGAATGAACGGTGGTGTTGCTGAATGCTGATTTTTCAAATGCTTTTATTACACTTTGTCCTGCTTTTATTACACTTTGTCCTGCTTTTATTACACTTTGTCCTTCATTCTTTGCATTCTCCTGACATTGCTCCCTTGGTCTTGCGTTAATTCGGCATTTGTCCCTCAGATGTACTTCTTTGATGCCTTTGGACTTTCCTTCACTTTAGAACCTAAAATATCATCATTTAAACTCCATCAAAGTATAATTAGTCCAAAAAGAGTGTAACAATATGCTACTTTTGAGTGCTAATCACACCCCCCAACCTAAACATTGCTGGTCTCTAGCAATAAATAACAGCATAACAAAATCACTTTCGTAGATAACACGATTGTATTTAGCATATGCAATAAGCCGTTAAACCCCTAGGTGATTCCTAGTGGACGAGTTTTGTCTCGTGAAGGTTTTCAGTGAAGCTACCTACAAACTCCATTGTGAAAAAAAAAATGTGTATATGCATTAGCACCATGATAGTTGAAACTTTTTTTTTTTTTTTTTTTATAACATAGAACACTTCTCTGTCATTGGTACGTAATATACGCAAAAATAAACACTTGTTATATTGGTATTTGAAATTCCCTATGTAGTAAGAATGATCATTCTAGCAACAAGAATTGTTATATAACAAACACTCCACTTTACTACCTTCCATGGATAGCTTCGATTTCACAAACCTCTCGTAGAATGCTCTCAGCAAAAATTCACTCCGATTATAGTGACTTGTCTCTCACGGGGCATGTGATCAGAAGGTGGCCAATCGAAAAATCACATGCACAATTAGGAAGGAAGTGAAGTTTACGGAAACAAACTAATCATGTTTGGCATAATCTCATGAAAGAATATTGATGCAATTTAAAGAAATACTATTTACCATACCCCAATTTTGATTAACAACACACACATGTAACAGACTTGAGATCAATTAGGGCTTTTCATAGGTTGTAGCGTGGCCAGAGGTCAGTGGCTAATGAAATGACGTCAGAGGTTTTCAAAAGCTATCTTTTCATTCTGTAATGTAGCACACTTCTTTCTAGCTTTTCGACATTTTGCCCAGAAATGATTTTTTTTTTTTTTTTTTTTTTTTTTTTTTTCATTTGTTCCCATTGATTCTCCTTATCATCGAAAAGTAATCTCCACAGTTTTCCCATTTCTTTGCATTTCTGTGTCATATTGATTAATAAGAGTGTGCAAGAAAATTTGATAGCAATGGTGTGTCCAGTATGTTTTCTTGTGGCTTGGTAAATATTTGGGTTTATCAAAGAAGAAATCATACATTGAGGGCTCAAACATGGCTGACTAAGGAAATAATTTTGCAGAAAAAATGGCTAAGGCTCAATATCAAATCAAAGATGGCCTAAAATCCTTTCTCAAGTATGTGAACATGTATGTGTCGTATGAACAGATTTCTTGGGGATATGTCAACAGATTACCTTAGTTGCGTCAATCAAAGCAAATTTAATGAGATTATTCAAAAATAGAGAGTGAAAGACCTTACTTGAATAAATGTTAATTATCTCTTAAAAGTATGATAAGGCTCAAAACTTACCATGGTATTCTTTATCATCTCCACTGGTAATGTCAGGTTTTTCATGGAATGTCGGTTATATACCGATTCTATTTTTGAGTCTGGTCATTCTTTACCTTAAGAATAACAAATAGCAATATACATTTGACATTTAAGCATAGAGAAAATACCATTTTTCAAGGAAGTGGTTTTTTTTTTTTTTTTTTTTTTTTTTTTTTTAGAAAACAAGAAAAATAAAATTCAAAATTATAAACATACTCATTTATCTATGAAAATTGAAAGAAGACTAGATGCACCAATTAAACTTGAAAAACTATGGCGTCTCAGGATAAGTCCCTACCCACACTACAGGTTGGCATTTTAGGACATTCCTTACTCCGCCCACATACTCATTTATCTATGAGAATTGAAAGAAGATAAAATGCACAAATTGAACTTGGAAATTTATGGCGTCTCAGGATCAAATCCCTACCTACACTGTTAGTTGGTAGTTCGGGACGTTCCTTACTCGGCCCATATTTTTATTTCAACAACCAGACTTTGTACAAAAATATTTTACAAAAGAGTTCAGACCCTTAACCTTCATTCCAAAACACATTTTTCCACAGCTTTGTTTTTATAGTCAAAATCTAATCCGAGTCATCGCTTGGATCTATGTCATTATCAGTGACCCTTCCAACTTCTTGTCGCACATAACTTGTAAGTCCCGGACTGGCATAAGATGGTGTGTCAGGATAATCCTTACTCAGCCCATACACTATCCAGTTTAATCGATCGGTTGCACGACCCGAAATTGGTTCAGAACACTGATTATGTTTTTTCATATGAAATATCCTGCCACAATAGTAACAAGCACCCAGTCGTTTGGAACGACGATGTTTAGCAAAATTGCTTCTGCCACACAATGGTTGTTGTTGTTTCTCTCGGATCTCAATTTTTCTCACATCCCTTGCTTTTCTCATTATCACAGCATGCACATCAGATGGGAAAATGCGTAGAACTCCTAGACTAAACCAAAAAAGTTTAGGATCCATGCTTGCTAAGACTAAAGACATTCTATCTGGTTCTTTAACGTCTGACAGTCACAAAGACAGTTGAAGCTGCATCCGATGTGATCATGAAATACAGGTACAAATACTAAAAAAAACGCGATCCAAAAAAAATAAATTTTTTTTTTTTTTTTTTTTTTTTTCAGATCTAAAACTAAAATTACAAATACGAAACTAGAGAAAGTATACCAAAATACAAGCGGAAGGAAGAAGATTTAGGATGAAACAAACAAATTAACGAAGAAGGAATAAACCCAGAATACATAGGATTGAGGAGGATTATTTGGCAAATTATCAGATCTTACTGTAACAGCAATTACAACATAGTCATTGGAGGGCATAGCAAATTCACAAGGAATCTTATAAAGACAAATAGCCATGAGAATCACAAGCTGTAGATATCAAATTTCAAATATATATATAAATGAAATTACAAACAAGCAATACTTACAACACTAGCACTAGTGGGCTAGTGGAGATAAGGTTGTAAGGTACAGATCTGTTCATCTGCCGAAACCTACAAACAAAATACAACAATTACTCAACTCAAGGAATATCTGGGTTTCTCTGGAAACTCCTCATCCTAAGTGTGAGAACACAAAGAGCACCCAGGTACACATACAAACATATAAGACAAATTATTAAACAAAAGACTGGATCGTCGGCGTATATGGTCATGTATTTACAGGGGGTGAGTTGTTTTTACAGAGAATAGAAAGAACGACGACGAAGAAGAAGAGAAGAAAAAGAAAGAGAAGAAGATAAGGGAAAGAGAAAAGGGGGAAACCAACACCGGTGATGGTGGAAGAAAAAGAAAAAGGTGGAAGGCCTAATAAAGGCATTCCTCAGATTTTTTTTTTTTTTTTTTTTTTTTAACTTTACTTTCGGCAGTGTCGGCAGGCGCAATAATGGCAGCAGGCGCAATAATGGTGCATAGTAATAAAAATGAGTAGGGTAAGAGAACACCTCGCACTTGAGCTTTGACCCATGCACCGATATCTGAAACTAGGAACAACAAAATTATACAACAAAATAAAGTGACATGCATTAAAAATAACATTTAATAAATAAAAGCAACTGTACTTCACTCACGGTTCCAACAAAGAACCAGACACACACTAAATTTTATACCATTAATTGCACACACCCACATTTTCTAAAATGTAATGAATGAACGGCTGCCTACTTTTGACTTTTTTTTTTTTTTTTTGCCAGTCTTCACGTGGCTGAAGACTCAATTATCATAAAAGTTAAAATAGTTATACTTTGCTCCCCTATATTTCACTTATTATATATATCAACCACAAAAATTAATTATTCCTTATACTTTCCCATCAAAACTCATAATATATATACTTAAACCATTTTCAAAAATTTCAAAAATTTGGGATCTCACAATCTACCCTCCTCAAAAGAATTTCGTCCCTGAAATTCCTTAATTCACCAAGAATCCCAAAATTTGTAGGGGTACAAAGTGTAACACAAGAAAGAAAAAAAATATAAAGTGTTTATTATTCAAAAGAAAAGGGTGTTATTAAATTTTTTTCAATAAAGTTGTAATTATTCTCAATTCACTAAACCGAATGAATATAAAATTTCAGATTTTACACTACTAACCCCTTTATTTTACTTATTATATATTTCAACCTCTCTATTTTACTTATTATATATTCCAACCCCTTTTTTTTTTTTTTTT
Organism: Ilex aquifolium; assembly: GCA_951799425.1. Lineage (NCBI taxonomy): Eukaryota > Viridiplantae > Streptophyta > Magnoliopsida > Aquifoliales > Aquifoliaceae > Ilex > Ilex aquifolium. The sequence goes on from OX637404.1 coordinate 23,149,875, forward strand.
TTTATGCATCCTAAAAGGAATCAAAATAAACATTCTTAAGCCAAAAGAGTTTGTACAGAACATAAAAAAATAAAATAAAATAAAATAAAATAAAATTTACAGACTCGGACCTTCAGCTTTCATTCCCAACCTCAGTACACTTTTCCACAGAGGTCAATCCGATTCCCCCTCCGTATCTGTGTAAAATGGACAACTAGTAACTCTCCCAACTTCCTCTCTCACAAATCGGTTAAGCACAGTACCGGAATAGCATGGCGTATCAGGGTAATCCTTACTCAGCCCATGTTTTATCCAGTTTAATCGATCGGTTGCGCGACCGGAAATTGGTTCAGAACATTTGTTGTATCTTTTCTCATGAAAGTATCTGCCACACTGTTTACAGGCACCAAGTCGTGTAGCACGACGACGTTTAGAATAACTGCTTCGGCCACAGAGGGGTTTCGCTTGTTTTTCTTTGATTTCAGCCTTCCTTACTAATCTTGCTTTTCTCATGATCATGGTATGTACATCAGATGGAAAAGTACGTAGGACTCCTAGACTAAACCAAAAAAGATTTACATCCATGATTGATACTCTATGACCCATTATCTGGTTTTTTTACGTCTTCCAGTCACAAAGACGATCAAAACTGACCCACAGATATTATCATTAATACAATGTACATAATATGAACAGATACAACAATAAAAACAAAAAAAATTTACAGAAAATTTTACGGGTTCAACCTGCGCAGATCAACTACTGTAAACTGCAGATCAACTATTGTAAACTGTAGATCTCACCCCCCAACCTAGACTGAACATTGTCCCCAATGTTTCGAGTTTTTCGGTTTGTAGAGCTTGAATACGCAGTTAACTGTGGAGATCTGTTCAATCGCCGATGACCTATACCAAAAAAAAAACAGAGATTAAGCATCTTTGGGGTGGTCTGGGTTTTCATTGGGACAAAAACCCTTGATCATCAGTGCGGCCCGAAGAAGAACAGCCATAAGTAAATAATACAAACAAATGTAGATCATGAGAAGGAGGATAGGGTCATCGAAAAATGCAGACATGGTACTGTTATGGGTTGGATCGTGGTACAGAAGACCAGATGCAGTGGAGAAGAAGAAGAAAAGAGAAGAAGCAGAAGAAGAAAAAGAAAAGAAAAGAGTAAAGGTGTGGTGAGGAAAAGAAAAAAAAGAAAAAAAAAGCGATGGGAGCCTTATAAAGGCAGTCCATCGTGTCGGGTGTCTGACTGACCCGACCCTTTTTTGTGTCGGCAAGCGTAATCTCCGGAGTGATTTCCGGAGATACTTTCTGGATCCATAAAAAAAATGGTCTCCACATTTTGGACAAAATTCTCCACAAAGGGTTTTAATCTCTGACCATTGACGGTAAAAATGTTACCGTTTGATGGGTTCTCCACTTCCACTGCCCCATGTTCAAATACCTTTTTAACAATGTATGGTCCAGTCCATTTTGATTTCAACTTACCAGGAAATAGGCGAAGTCTCGAATTGAAAAGTAGAACCTTTTGATCAGGTTCAAAAGATTTTCGCACTATGTTCTTGTCATGAAAAATTTTCATCCTGGTTTTTGCAATCTTAGCATTTTCATATGCTTCATTTCTCAATTCCTCCAATTCATTAATCTGAAGCTTCCGTGACAGTCCAGCCTTGTCTAAGTCAAAATTCATTGCTTTAATAGCCCAGTATGCCCTATGTTCCAATTCCACAGGCAAGTGACATGGCTTTCCATAGACTAATCGATAGGGAGACATGCCCAAAATTGTTTTAAAAGCAGTTCGGTATGCCCAGAGCGCATCAGTTAGTCTTAATGACCAATCTTTGCGATCTGGGTTCACCGTTTTTTCCAAAATTAATTTGATCTCCCGATTAGCTAACTCAGCTTGTCCACTGGTCTGTGGATGATAAGGGGTTGCAATTTTGTGAAAAATCAAGTATTTTTTCATTAAATTCCAGAAGGGACGATTGCAAAAATGAGAACCCCCATCACTTATAATGGATTTTGGAATTCCAAACCGAGATAAAATATTTTCTTTTAAAAACTTGATCACTGTTTGATGATCATTATTTCGGCATGGAATTGCTTCAACCCATTTGGATACATAGTCTACGGCTACTAAAATGTATAGATAGCCAAAGGAGGGGGGAAATGGTCCCATAAAATCGATACCCCAACAGTCAAAAATTTCGATCACCAAAATTGGGTTTAAGGGCATCATGTTTCTTTTTGAAATGTTTCCCAACCTTTGACATCTATCGCAAGTTACGCAAAAAACATGGACATCTTGGAAAAGTGTGGGCCAGTAAAATCCACACTGCAAGATTTTTGCAGCGGTTTTTCGAGATGAAAAATGACCACCGCATGCTTCTGAATGACAAAATGTTATTACCTGTCTACTTTCCTGAGCGGGGATGCAACGTCTTATGATCTGATCCTTACAGTACTTGAATACGTAGGGATCTTCCCAAAAGAAATTGCGGACCTCCCTCAGAAACTTCTTTTTGTCCATGGGAGTGAAAAATGGAGGAAGTGTTCCGGTAGCAAGGAAATTAGCAATATCAGCGTACCATGGGGTCTCATCAATCCTGAATAGTTGTTCATCAGGGAATTTTTCATTGATTGGCAGTCCATCCTCATGAAATTCATAAGTTAATCTTGACAGATGATCTGCCACCACATTTTCCACACCCTTTTTGTCCTTAATGACTAAATCAAATTCTTGGAGCAAAAGGATCCATCTCAAGAGCCTTGGTTTGGCATCTTTTTTTGTAAGCAAAAATTTCAGTGCTGCATGGTCAGTAAATACAGTAACAGAAGAACCAACAAGATAAGATCGAAATTTTTCCAATGCAAATACTACAGCAAGTAATTCCTTTTCAGTTGTTGAGTAATTCATTTGGGCATCATTTAAAGTTTTACTTGCATAGTAAATCACATGTGGCTTCTTATCTTTTCTTTGTCCCAAAACAGCACCTACAGCATAGTCACTAGCATCACACATCAATTCAAAGGGTAGAGTCCAGTCAGGAGGTTGCATTATTGGGGCAGAAATTAACATGCCTTTGAGTTTGTCAAAGGATTTTTGGCACGCTTCATTCCAGTCAAAAATGACATCCTGACTCAAAAGATGACACATAGGTTTTGCTATGGTGCTGAAGTCTTTTATGAATCTTCTGTAGAATCCTGCATGACCTAAGAATGATCGAACATCCTTTACAACCCTAGGAGCAGGAAGATTCCTTATCAAATCAATTTTTGCTTTATCAACTTTCATGCCTTCAGACGACACAATGTGACCCAAGACAATGCCTTGATTCACCATGAAATGACATTTCTCCCAGTTAAGCACCAGATTTGCCTCTTTGCATCTTATCAAAACTTTTTCTAGGTTAGCTAGACACAAATCAAATGAGTCACCATATACCGAGAAATCATCCATGAAGATTTCCAAAAAATTTTCGACCATGTCACTGAACAAGCTCAGCATACATCTTTGAAATGTTGCAGGAGCGTTACAAAGTCCGAATGGCATCCTTTTGAATGCAAAGGTGCCAAATGGACATGTGAATGTGGTCTTTTCTTGGTCATTCAGAGCTATCTCAATTTGATTGTATCCGGAATACCCATCTAGGAAACAGTAAAATTCATGGCCTGCTATTCTCTCGAGGACTTGGTCAAGGAAGGGAAGAGGAAAATGGTCTTTTCTAGTCACCAGATTGAGTTTTCGATAGTCAATGCACATTCGCCATCCTGTGACGACTCGTGTTGGCACAAGTTCATTTGCATCATTTTTGACTACTGTGACTCCAGATTTCTTTGGTACAACTTGGGTTGGACTAACCCATTTGCTATCGGAGATAGGAAAAATTATCCCTGCATCCAGGAGTTTGAGCACTTCCAGTCTCACAACCTCTTTCATGTGAGGATTCAATCGTCGCTGCATTTGACGAGAGGGTTTTGAGTCCTCTTCAAGGTATATGGCATGATTACATATTAACGGGCTTATACCTTTCAAATCAGCGATGGTCCACCCAATGATGCTTTTATGACTTTTAAGAACTTCAATTAATTGAGCTTCTTGCAAGTCTGTGATTTTTGAAGAAATTACCACTGGGTAAGATTTATCCTCACCTAAAAATGCATACTTGAGATCAGAAGGGAGCGGTTTCAGTTCAGGCTTTGGTGGCCTGTCACTTGAAGATAGTGGTTTTGTACCACTTGATGAAATTTCTTCAAATTTAGGAGCCCATGTCCCCACATTGAAGGTAGGACACTCAATGGAGTTTTGTTCCAGAGAGTCAGATGAGTCAGATTTTGACAAAGTTGATTCACTAAGATCCTCACAGAATGAGTCATTCAGATGTGCTTGTATTAATGACTCAATGGAATTTATTTCTCCTATCTCCTCGTACTCTCTTGGGTGTTTTGCAATGTCAAAGACGTTCATTTCGAGAGTCATATCCCCAAAAGTCAATTTCATAATACCATTCCTGCAATTGATTAGTGCATTGGAGGTTGCTAGAAAAGGTCGACCAAGAATGACAGGAATTGGAGTTTCTGAATGAACTTCTGGATGAGTATCTAGAACAATGAAGTCTACAGGGAAGACAAAATTATCCACTTGGACAAGTACATCTTCAACAATACCCCTAGGAATTTTTACAGATCTATCTGCCAATTGGAGTGTGGTGCAAGTGGGTTTCAGTTCACCTAAACCCAACTGCTGGTAGACAGAGAAAGGAAGCAAGTTGACACTAGCTCCAAGGTCTAACAATGCTTGCTCAATTTTGAAATTTCCAATGACACATGACACAGTGGGACACCCTGGATCTTCGCACTTTGAAGGGATTTTGTGTTGAAGTAGGGCACTGGCTTGCTCTGTGAGGAAGGCTCTTTTTTGAACATTTTGGCTTCTTTTGACTGTGCACAAGTCTTTTAAAAACTTGGCATAAGCTGGAACCTGTTGGATTGCATCCAGAAGTGGGATGTTGATTTTTACTTGCTTGAAAAGCTCGTAAATTTCAGACTGATTGTTTGCTTTCTGTATGCTCTTGAGTCTATGAGGGAAAGGAGCAGGAATAGAACACGAGGGTTCTTCTTCCCTTGATGGCTCTGGTTCTTGTTCAATCATGGGATCACAGTCATTTTTTTTTTCAAGTTCTGGCTCACTTAATGGGTTGGCTGGAATTGAGACTGGTTTTGGGTCTGGAATCAGCATGTTTCTGATGGACTTGTCAATCTTTTTGCCACTTCTCAATGTGGTGACAGTTTTGGCTTGGTCTTGTGGAGTTTCCATAGTTGATGGATTTCCCACCTGAAATTGGCCTTGTGGAGGCTTTGGTTGGGCAGAAAATTTTCCTTTCTCATGTGTGCTCATGGACTGGGTCAGCTTTTGAATGTGGCCTTTGAGATCCTCAAAAGATTGTGTGGTCTGGGCCTTGAAATCAATAAAAGCTTGAGTAGAACTATTGTTATAGCTCATTTGGGTTTGCATGAATTGATTCAATGTATCTTCAAGGCTCCTTTTGTGTGGTGGTTGATATGGAGGATATTGTGGAGGTACTTGAGGTGGATGTGGTGGCCCTTGTTGATGAGGATATTGTGGAGGTCCTTGAGGTGGTTGTTGTGGACCTTGTTGCTGATTCATGGGGGTTGGTTGTGTGTTTCTCCAACTGAAATTTGGGTGGTTCCGCCACCCTGGATTGTATGTTTCAGAATATGGGTTGGAGTAAGGCTTGTTGAAATTGGAAATGGCATTTGTTTGTTCCAACAAAACTTCTTTGAATGCCGGAATGGTCGGACATTCCCCAGTAGGATGCCCTGTTAGTGCACAAATCCCACACACTTGTTCTGTGGGAGGGACAACATCAACTTGATGGACCTTTTTCATCTCTAAAGCTTCAAGCTTTCGAGACAAAGTGGACATTTTTGCTCTAAGATCATCATCTTCTCTCAAGACATACTTACCCCCTTGGAAAGTAGGTGGTTTGGCTTCTACAGTGGTAGGAGAGGCTGAGTCCCACATTTGAGAACTGTCAGATATGGTATCAAAAAAATTGAATGCCTCCTCCGGACTTTTTCCCATGAACTCTCCTTGAGCCATCATTTCGACAAACTGTCGTAACCTAGTGGGCAAGGAGTCATAGAAAAATCCTACCAAAGTCCAATCTTCAAAAGCATGGTGTGGACAAGATTGGAGAAGATCTTTGAATCTCTCCCAGCTTTGATAAAAAGTTTCCCCTTCTTTGATCGAAAAATTCATGATTTGTCTTTTGAGTGCATTAGTGCGGTGCAGAGGAAAGAATTTTCTGAAAAATTCATTCTGTAGAGCCTGCCAATTAGGGATTGAAAGAGATTTTAAAGAATGTAACCATTGTTTGGCTTTATCCCTCAAAGAGAAAGAAAACAATTTCATTTTTGTCAATTCAGAATTGTCTTGAAATGTTCCACACACTTCTTCGAAGTCTTTGATATGCAGATACGGATTTTCTGTATCCAATCCCTGAAACACGGGCAATAAATGCACTGTCCCCGGCTTCACAGTGAAGTGGGGTGCATTCTCCGGAAAAACAAAACAAGAGGGGACACTATTCCTTGTGGGATGTAAGTAATCCCGCAATGTTCGAATGTTGGGTACTTCCCCCTCTCTCACATGATCTTCACCCTGCCTATCAATATTTGCCATATTGAAGTTACAAGAATCGGCTTCTGATTTGGGTGAAGGTGGTTCAAGTTGATTTACAGACCCAGAAGATTCAGCAGGCAAATTTTGAAAGAGGCGATTGGTGTCAGTCATAAAACAAAATTATTCACAATAAGGCAAAAATATAAACAAAAAGAGAGGTTTTTTTTTTTTTTTTTTTTTCACCTTTTTCTAAAAAGAGCACCTTTTATGGTTCCCCGGCAACGGCGCCAAAAACTTGACTTGATCCGAAATGTGTACACCCAAGTGCAGGCGGTCAAGTTGTAGTAATAATCTGGTTTGAGTCCAGAGTCGAATCCTCAGGGAACTATGGTTGGTGTTCTTTGAAGTAAATAGTGAGAAAGACTTGTAACTGGAAATATTATGATTTTGAAGTTGTGGGAAGTTTTGGATAGAATGTAAAATTCTTTCCAATGGGTATTTTTCTAGACAAAATATAAGATGATTAAATGTAACAAACACTCTTTGGTTCGGGAATCAGAATATGTAGTTGATTATCCGGTGCATTATGTTTATGCTTTATAACTCAATTAACTCCCGTGTCAACGGCAAATTAATCGGAAGATAGGAATGAAGTGCAATAATGGTGGACATTGAAATTTTATCATGAAGAGTTAGTTAGGGTACTTGCCTTGAATCAATGGATCTTTCCATGTAGGAGTCATCCATTTATCATAGAAAGATCCGTTGATTATACAAAGTACCTTTACTTTGCTAGGTGCATTCAATCACCCAAAAATCAAGTGGAGTATAGAACATTTAAGCATAAAGGTGATACACAAACATAATGTCCGGATTAATCTTTTACATATCTATCATCCCTTCCCAAAGAGTGAATGAGGACTACTCACCCTTCATAACTATGGTAAAGCTAGAATGATGAATAGTACTCATCCCCAAAAGGTGTTACAAAGTAAAATACTCTAAAGTAAAATATCTAAACAAGGAGTTGTTCTTCGACAAAGAACAAGTGAATCACGTTCCACCCTTCACGGCTTTGGTAAAGCTCTAGAAAAGTGGAAGAGTTTCACTCCTCTAAGGGGAAGAAGGAAGCTCCAACAATGGAAGTAAAAGAAAACAATACTTAAATTAAAAGAAAGCAATAAATACTTGGTGTTTAATTCACAACCAAGAGATAAAAATACATAAAAGAAAACAATAACTACTTGGTGTTTAATTCACAACCAAGAAATAAAAATACATAAAAGAAAATAATAAAAGCTATAAAGAAATGACAATTAGAAGAGGAGGCTCAGCCTTCCATTATATTTATACAAGCAAGAAAATAATAAAAGCTATAAAGAAATGACAATTAGAAGAGGAGGCTCAGCCTTCCATTATATTTATACAAGCAAGTAAATATAAAAGCTATAAAGAAATGACAATTAGAAGAAAGAACTCTTACCATAAGAACATAAGCATAAAATCTTCAATACATGAATTGAAATGGAAGCTACAAAAGATGAAAGAAAATTTGCTCTCTAAAAACTCTTCTAAAATCTCTCCTAACTCTTAGTTCCTCTCTTGGTTTTTCCACCAATTCCACCCTCAGATCTCCCCTTGAAATGCAGAAGGAGCAGCCTATTTATAGGCGTAGGAAGGCTGGGCAAGTGGGCAAGTGGGCAAGTGGAGAATGAACGGTGGTGTTGCTGAATGCTGATTTTTCAAATGCTTTTATTACACTTTGTCCTGCTTTTATTACACTTTGTCCTGCTTTTATTACACTTTGTCCTTCATTCTTTGCATTCTCCTGACATTGCTCCCTTGGTCTTGCGTTAATTCGGCATTTGTCCCTCAGATGTACTTCTTTGATGCCTTTGGACTTTCCTTCACTTTAGAACCTAAAATATCATCATTTAAACTCCATCAAAGTATAATTAGTCCAAAAAGAGTGTAACAATATGCTACTTTTGAGTGCTAATCAGAAAACAATATTATTTAATTTCCACAGGAAATAGGAGAGTAATCTTTTCATTTGAGCATTATTTTTGTTTACGTCATCTTTATCGGTGATAGAAAGGGTCTTGTAGTTGCGACGTTGGACTGTTTAGGTCTAATTGTCATTTATGACATGTCAGCAGATGACTAGAGAAAAAAATTCAAAGACTATGAGTTGTTAAGCATTTGTAATTTTTCATGCAAAAACACACTCAAATGTCAACTTTTGGTTGAATAAGGAGGATGGATGATGGAATTTGTCTTGTTGGTCTGATGTTTTAACTTTTAGGATGATTCTATTTGAATCTAAAAAAAAATCAAACAATTATAATGATAACGATGTTACTAAATCATAGCAATTGTCACAATATCAAATTAGATTTTTAGCTTCAAGTAATATTTAAATTCTCTAAGAAGCTTGATTAACTCAACTATACATCTTTTCAATAAAATATGTGCTCTGATTTTCAGTTTCATCTAACAATTTTTTTTCTTCATGAAATTTGCAATGGAAGAAGAGAATGAGAAGGTTAAAGAGGAAGCGTCCTTGAGGAAGTGGTCTAAATAACTAGATTGATAACTGATTAGATAGATCGAACTCGTTTAAGGCTATGTTTTTTTAATATAGATTTCTCATCTTCTAAACTGTAATTTTTGTGTTAATTTCGATTTCATGAATTGCATTAACTAGAAGTGGTGACTTTTGCTTTAATTTTTTTCCCTAAGCTTTAATAAACAACATTTTATGAATTCTACTGCTTCTTCAAATTTAGCTTGAATTATTCTTTTTGAAGTATGCATTTGATTGGTTATATTACTTAAAATGATTGACTTCTAAGAAATGATAATGTATCCAAATTGTAGCAATGACCAACTAATGCCGATAGAAACCATAATGTCGCTCAGTAGAATTTGGGTTTCAGAGTTTACCAAAATTATTTTGTATGGTTTTTTATGCCATTTTAATTCTATTTGTTTGTGTATGATCAAATGCTTTCATGAGGAGTTGTGTTCGTTGATACACGACACGACGGACGCATGAAAACATAAATTAACCTCAAAGATTATGCCTGATAGCTACCCTTTGGTTGTAGGATATTCATTGGTCAACTTATGAGTTTCCTCCATTATTGTTAACCTCCAAACAGGAAAGTCGGGTTAATTAAACTTGGTTCCATCCATTATTGTTATATGTGTTGCTGGAGATGCTTGTTAAACGTGAATGCTTCACATCCAATAATGTGAAGAATCTCAATTGTGATGTTGCCAAGGTAAATATAAATTTCATTTATGTAATTTGAATTCGTTGTAGTACAATTTTCTAAGTAAACTTTACATTGTAGGGAGTTCAATTTTATCACTTTTTTTTGGTCTTATATTTTTTTGAAATCTGATTACACCATTTCTTAAAGTTTCTAAAGCTTGCTAACTTCTAAAAATGATAGAATGATGCATGCATGCACTCTTTAACAGTGTCACCAAAACAAAGAAACTTATGTGTATGATGAATTATTTGGGTAGAGACAACAATAGAGAGCTGTTCTTGGTTTTGTCATAAAAGATGCATCAATTGTTCTTAAACATGATGATAAGAAGAGAGGGATATGAAAAATCAATAAACCAATTGTATGGTCAAATGATCATGCAATGGTGGAACTGTATATTATGCCACCCTATCATTTTTTGTGGCAGATAATATGGTAGATGCGTGTTGCCTACAGATTTTCGGTGCCACAAGACCACTACACTGATGTAGGATTGATTTGTCTGACAAAAAAAAAGAGTCGAGATATCTTTTAAATGCTAAATGAATTATCTTAGGTGTTGACGTTTTTCATAATTTTTATAGCAATAATATATTTGATATTAAAAATGATCCACATACAATACACTTGAATACCAAAAAAAAAAAAGTTTACATATATTTAAAAAATAAGTAAAATAAAAACTTGTAAATAGTAAGATATTTGAATACTTTTGAATCACTGCTCATCTTAAAAAATAATACAATACATCATACTAAACATGATCCACATGCAACGCATGTGTGCATAAACTAGTATATACAAGAAGTGGGCAAACCATAACCCCCCTTCTCTCCCTTCCCCCAACACACAAACAACAGAAAATCAAAGAAAAGCCCTATCAAGTTCAGGGACATGGTTGTCAAATCGTATATCAGAAGACATCATTTTTTAAAAATAGTACATTGTATCTTATCATAGCCAGAAATTCATAATAACATAGCATGTCATTAATATTCCACCAACTATTCAAGTTTCCAACATAATTCACTAATATAAAAATGTAAAAACCTCTAATTTATAATTCAAACTTGGAAGGGACTTTTGTTGTGCTATGGATTGGAGAGGGGCTTCTGCTGCTTCGTAGATCCGAAGAGGTAAAAGCTACTTCTGGTCTTCATCGATCATAAGAACTGAAGAATGGCTTTATTTATTTACACCTTAGCCAGTGAAATGGAGTCGTTTCATTGGCTAGGACTTAAAAAAATAACATCCCACATCATTTCAGCATCAAAAAATCAAAAAAAAAAAATTTAAAATAAAAATATTTGCATGTATTGGATGATACATATCGTATCATACGTATCATATCTTGTATCGTACAAGACGATGCAAAAACGATACGGATTATCGGAGTACACAAAAGAAACTGGCTAGAGCTTAAAAAAATAACATCACACCTTGTTTCAGCGCCAAAAAACCAAAAAATAAAAATAAAAATATTTGCACATATCGGACGATACATATCGTACCATACGTATTATATCTTGTATCGTACGAGACGATGTAAAAACGATATAGATTATTGGAGTATACAAAAGAAACTAAAGGTTATACCTGAATCATTAGCGGCAATGAATTATAAAACATTACAAGAAACTTGGATCATGTATTATTCATAAAACAAAAGTAAATGCAGCAATCAAAACCTTTGGTTACCTAGTTTGAAAATCTTCACAAAATAGGGTCCTAAAGATATTTGATTTCTCTAAGACACAGGTACCCAAGTATGCCTTCAAACCCATTTTAGTGAATTCAATTGTGCAAAGACAAAAACATCATAATATTAACTATCGTCCTACCTAAACACAACTATTTACCAACTACCACAAAAACACAATAATATTAATCATCATCCTACATTATGCTGTAACAAAAAAGTTGTTAATTTGGAATATTTTTTCTTACTTTGATTTAATTAGACAAATTGAAATCAATCTAACCCCAAGTATAAGATGTACGGATAAAGAGCCAAAAAAAAAAACACACACACACAGCCAAACTCATAGTTAATATGCTCAGGTGAACAAAAATTGAAGCAGAACCCATCTCACAAAAATTGGAACATAACTCATTTCACAAAATTTGAACAGACAAATGCACGTGTGTGTGTAAAAAATGTTAAGGCAATGTGTGCCACAAAGACGTGTAGGCTATTGTGAGGTTGGACCAAATATAGTTTAACATAAAGCACGACAAATACTGATAATTATATTCACCCAATTAAATCTAGGTTCAAATGCACCCATTTTCCCTCTCCATGACTTCTCAACTGAGTTAACAAAAAGGGGTTTTCACACTTTGCAATTCGAAATATGTCTCGATTCCCACTTTGTACCTTGAAAGATTATTTTTCTCACATTACATCCTGAATGTCATAAATTGGTTCCAATATAACCCTCGGCCTAACATCCGTTTCAAATTCCGTTAAAATTATGCACGTCACCCACGTATGTTGCTCTTGGCATGTGTATCAATTTTTAACAGAATTTGAAATAAATGTTAGTCTGAGGGCCACATTAGAACCAATTTATGACATTTATGGTGTAAAGTAGAAAAAATAATCTTTCGGGGTATAAAGTGGGAATCGATACATCTTTCGGGGTGCAGAGTGTAAAAATCCCTAACAAAAAAGAAGAATTCATATGTTTTATGAGGCAATAATACTACACTGATCAAATTTTGGGACCAAATTTGAAGCTCAAATGACATGGCAGCTGACTTGGGCTTCTTTATTTGGTGTCATGTCATTTGGGCCCCAATAAAGACTCCAAATGACATGCTGCCATGTCATTTGGGCTCCAAATTTAATCCCAAAATTTAGTCAATGTAGCATTACTCTTTTACCTTTAGTCTAAATGGCAAGTTATCTACACAGTAGGATCAAAAAGAGGTGATAAAATAAATAATCATTTTTATTATTTTCAAGAAAAAACTAAACCAAAAAGGAAAAAGAAAGAAAACCTGTGCCTCAAGTCATTGTGTAACACAAAAAATAATTCCAATACCAAAAGCTATGGCATATACAAAACTTTTAATGACAATATAACAAAAAATTATTTGTAGTCATAAACTTTTAGTGAAAATACCACAAAAGTGAACTAAAATGATAACATAAATGCGCAAACACACCCCTTCTGCCTATATGAATTCCTGCCTTTCTTCTGTCCTGTCACCTGTCCATCCCCACCTTCCTTTAGTTCATATTGAATTTCTTCAATCACACAAACAAATGCCCATTGTAATACTTTCCTCCACCAAACCATGGTCCACCACAAAAATAAAAACCTAAAATACCTGCACTAACCACCTTCACTTCAATACCACACTACCACTAAGATATGGCATATCCCCATTTTGTGCGTGTTTGTGTTATGTATGCTGTGTGCCTATGTTGGGTGTGTGTGCCCTATGCGTGTGTACAGAGAGGTGAAGGGAGAGAGACAGATGGGGTGGAAGAGGAGTTACCTGTAGTGGTGGTGGCGGCGGCGGCGTTAGTTTGTCCGAGGCTCTTTGAGAAATTTCATGGAACATTTGGTGGCTGTGGTTGGTGGTTTCAATTGCAATTACGCCAAATTCCCAACTGCAAAATTCACGAAAACTCATGATAAAAAATGCATTTGTAAAAAAGAAAGTGTTGTTGTGTGTGTGTTCACCAGGGTGTGTTGTGTGTGCATTGTGAAAAATGTGTGTGTTCTGTGGGTGGGTGGGTGGGTAAGTGGTTGATATGCAAACAGTGTGTTTGGGGATAGAGGGTGTGCTGGGGTGTGTGTGTGCTGGGGGTGCTTCATCATCCACGTTTTTTTGTTGTGTGTGTGATCATAGGACAGAACTGAGAAGTATGTGTGTAAAAATGCAATCTACATTCTATTAAATTGCTGTTAGCCCTGGTTAGTGTACTGTTGATTCTTTAATTTGTAATTTCAACAGCTAACAACTTGATAATTCTAACAATCAATGCCAATGAGCAGCCTTATCACAAAGGCACCTATCTCACCCAACCAATAGATTTTGATGATGTGAAAATTTGGTCGATCAAGAGTAGTTCGATTTCTAGTCTACAAGACACTAATAAAGATCTGCTTACCTGAGCATGGGAACTGAGCATGATGAATAGAGTTACAAGCAGAGGGGAGAACATAATAGAAGCATACTTCGTTCTTGGAGGGTCATGATGGCCCGTTAACTCTAATCATACGGGTTTGCAGTGAAGTTTCTCTCATTCAGGGAGAAGTAAGAAAGGTGTTGTCTAAGGGCAAGGCTGCTGGTGTACTTCGGTTAGTTTTTCATGATGCCGGAACTTTTGAAATGGAAGAGAATTCAGGTACTTGTTTTTGGAATCTGGTCTCAACAAATGTTTTAAATATCTACAAAAGGTTTTCTGTCAGAAGAAAGTGCAGGTTTCTTTAGGTGGTAGAAAACCTCTCCTTCAGGCAGCCCTATTAAAATTTCCCTCCCCATCCTTTACCTTTCAAAATTCTGAAAAAGGTAGCTGATTAAATTGAATTATTGCAAAGCATTTAGCATATGGTTAATCTTCCAAAATATAATGGAAGCTTAGGTATAGGCAGTGTGGTCTTGAGGAGGAAAATCAATAACTGGGAAGGTTGTGGAGATTTCATTGGGAGGAGGTTTCAGTAACTAATATGAACATTGGACTTTTTATTCTTCATTTTGGTAACTGAAAATCGAGCTTTGCTTCCCATCCAATCAAAATAATCAACCCCATTTCTTCTCCATTCCAGTCGAATGATGCTAACTAGGAAAGATGATGATTCCAGATTTTTCGACAAGGCAACAATCATAGCACCCGAAGACCAAATCAAAACAGATGGATCAGCAGCAAATCCATGGAGACTTTGCAGTATGCAGCAAGTTGAAGAAGTGAAATGCTTGCTGAGAATGATTCCAATATGGGTTGCAGGCATTTTATTCCAAGTTTCTGTGGTCCAACAACAGAACTATGTAGTCTTCCAAGCCGTTCAATCCGATAGACGCCGAGGCAGTTTCAAGATTCCAGCAGCAACCTACAATGTTTTCGTGATGTTGGCTCTCACCAGCAGCAACCTACAATCTACGATAGGATCGTAGTTCCATTCTTCCGAAGATATACAAAACAAGAAGATGGTATCACACTGCTCCAGAGAATGGGTATTGGCATAGTCCTCTCGATATTGAGTATGTTAGTTTCAGCCTTGGTTGAAACGCAAAGGAGAAACTTGGCTTTCACAACAAGACCAACATTAGGATTTGAACCGAGAAAAGGAGCAATTTCTTCCATGTCAAGCTTCTGGTACATTCCTCAATTGGCACTAATAGGACTAGCCAAAGGGTTTACCTTCATCGGCAAGAATGAACTTTTCTACAAACAGTCCCCAGAAAACATGAGGAGCATTATTGCTGCATCTTTGGTGCTGTGTGGTGTGGCATTGTCGAGTTATTTGTGTACATTAATAGCATCAATCGTTCACAAGACAACACGAATAGGGGCGAGAGGAAGCTGGTTGGCGGAAGATCTCAACAGGGGAAGATTGGATTACTTCTACAGTTCTACTACCTGATTGCTGCTTTAATGGCTTTGAATTTGGTCTATTTTCTGGTGTCTGCCAAGTGGTACAAGTACAAAGGAACAGCAAAAAATACCCAAAAAGTGGCCATGGAGAAATTGCAATCTGAGAAAACCTCTTGATTGATTCATAAAATCAAATTTAAGGTTTTAAGGAGATGGGTCCTCTGGTTCATGGCAAATCATAGTATGCACAAGTTACTAAACGGCAAGCCAAGCAATGTGTGCTGACAGGAAGCCAAACTATGGTGCAAAAGCTTCAGAATCTTTTTGCTTTTAAGTTTTGAGGTTTAAGGGTCCACTGCTGCTATGCTTAATCTGCGGCTTGTTCGATTCAATATCAACACCATTACTAATATGGGAACTTCTTGTGTCGTGTTAGTGCATTGCATAAAGAGGAGAGTAGATGCTAGGGAGAAAAAAAGAATATGATCACCGCCTCCGCTGTTGAACTTTAAGGTCACGAGTTCGAACTTTATCGTCCCCTTCCTTGTAACAGTGGATGACCAAAAGAAAAAGTTGTTTTTGTTGATGACCAGTCATGACAATTTTCGAAGCCAACATGTTGACAGAATTCAACCCCAACGCACAGTTAGAAGATTTGGATTAAAGTAGTTGACATGTTTTGGGTTGAGACCGCCATTGATTATTAAATGTGTTATGTTCGCATTCTTGTTTGTAATGTCAATCCTGCTTGGATTAGTAAAAATGTTCGTCAAGTTCGCTTACTCAAAAATGAGCCCAACTCAGCCATCAGAAGGGCTCATTCCAAGCCAAGGCCAGGTTGGCCCACGAAAGGTAAAAGCCCATAAAAACTTACACTCCACACGGCCCACCAAACAGCCCACCAAACTTTAGGAAGGACAGAAGAGAGAATTACTTAGCTGAATCTTATCCAGAAAGATATCATCAATGTCACATCATCAATTTCTAAAAAATGAATGCAGTCTCTATCAACCAAATATTCCCTTATGCAATCCTATCATGGCAGGGGACCATTCTAGACTGGGGATATATACGCAAACCCTTGCCCTCCAGAAAGAGAGCAATTGTATTCGAGCAATGCTACATGGACTTAAAAACTAAACTTGATAATTACAACCATTGATTTCATTATAGGTTCCGATATTTATTTAGATCCACTACCTATTCAATGATTGTGATTATCAAGTCTAATTTTTAAATCCATGTAGCATTATTCATTGTATTCATGAAGGGTCGTAACCACCTTCTTCTTTTTCTTTTTCCAAGCAATACAAACTATAAAATAAAAGACTTCATTGAAATAGACTAACTCAACTTTTCAGTTGAGTGAACTACTTAATTCTTCATGCCTTTACTACAGTCATTTTATCCACTCATACATTCAGTTTTTTTTGTATTATTAGAGAAAGGGACTACTACAAAAGTGAAGAAATTATCGAATCGAAAATTACAACATCTTAAAATCAAGTTACACTTCTTCGATAGTTTAAGTGAAACTTAAAAAATCATAATCAATCTCGATTTTAAAAAATATCATTTTTAAAAGTCAAGTTACACCTTTTAAAGATAAAATTAAGTGATTTTTTTTTTTGGGGTAAACAAATGAATTTTATTGGATAAGCATAAAGTTCAATCACAAATAGGAAACAGCAAAAAAAAAAAAAAAACCTCAAGAAACCAACTAAACCACTAGTTTAACAAATAAACAATGGTCTATATGCATAGAACAGAGAGTAAAATTATCTCACTTATAGTCACTAGTTTTAATTTTTTTTTTGGAATGGAGAGGGAGACTTGAACTCTTAACCTCAATGAGACAAAACTTTCACAAGATAAAGAATATTATTGAACTAAAGACCCATTGGTCACTCATGGTCACTAGTGATGGCTATACTAATACAAAATCTGCCAAGTCATCCAACCCATCTCTAAAGTGTTTAAATCAAATTACACCTTACCCATTATTTTAATTTTGTTGTAAAAGCAAGAGAATTATATAAACATTCAAAGAGAATATAAATATATATATATATATATGTTAGAGAATGAACTTCTCAACTTGTGTATTTCTCAATGTGGTGAAGACTTCCTTTTATAGGTCTCAAATCATAATGGTCATCAAATACAATATTAACTATGAGCAGAGTTATAGAGTCAAATACTAACACTTATTAAATGGGTAGACTAGAGTCCATCCATACCTATATAAAATATATTTACAACACTCCCCCTTGGATGACTACTATACTGAGATAATATGTCTCGTTAAAACCTTGCTAGGAAAATCCTGTGGGAAAAAACCTAATGAAGGAAAAAGATTACATATTCAGATGAATCTTAGAATAGCATTGAACGCACTAATGTTGTCTCATTAAAACCTTGTTAAGAAAACTCAATGGGACAAAGCCTAGATGAAGGAAAAAGAGTACAACGTGCATATATCATGTATCTCGATATGGATACTCCCCCTTGAAAACTTTGATCAAATAAAGAAGAGCGAAAGGAGAAAGAGAAAATATTATTATTGCTAAACAAGTATGTAATTCTTCTTAACCTAGAATACACAATGTAGACCTTTATATAGTAGGGCAACAAAATAATGTAAAATGTCTACACTACCCAGAATATAAATACTCTAACATCCCTCCTCAAACTTATGATGTGGTAACATCAAACATCAAAAGTTTGCTAAGAAGAAAACGGAAGCGCGCGATGGTGTGAGATTTCGTAAAAAAATCTGACAGTGCATAGTAGAAGGAAGAAAGGGGAGAGATATCGTGCCCAACTAAAAATGGTGGCGCACAAAGTGACAATCAAAACTTTGATCAAATAAAGAAGAGCGAAAGGAGAAAGAGAAAATATTATTATTGCTAAACAAGTATGTAATTCTTCTTAACCTAGAATACACAATGTAGACCTTTATATAGTAAGGCAACAAAATAATGTAAAATGTCTACACTACCCAAAATATAAATACTCTAACATCCCTCCTCAAACTCATGATGTGGTAACATCAAACATCAAGAGTTTGCTAAGAAGAAAACGGAAGCGCGCGAAGGTGTGAGATTTCGTAAAAAAATCTGACAGCTGCATAATAGAAGGAAGAAAGGGGAGAGATATCGTGCCCAACTAAAAATGGTGGCGCACAAAGTGACAATCAATCTCAATATATTTTGTGCGCTCATGAAACACCAAGTTGTGGGAAATTTGAATGGCACTGGTGTTATCACAAAACATAGGAGTAGGAATAGACAAGGAAATGCCAAGATCAGCAAGTAGCCAATGCAACCAAACTATCTCTGTTGTTGTGAAGGTCATAGCATGATACTCAGCTTCAGCAAATGATCGAGCCATAACAGTTTGTTTCTTACTTTTCCACGAAAAAAGAGAATCATCAAGGAAGAGACAAAAATCAGTAGTGGACTTGCGATCCATAGAGTCATCAGCCTAGTCCGCATCAGAGCAAGCACGAAGTTCTAGAGACGATGAAGAAAATAATAAACTCAACAAAACTCCAAGTGTAGGCTCAACAAATTAAGGCCCAAATAGCAATGAGAGGTCCAACAGAAAATCAAAGCCCAACAAAAACCACTAGCACCAACAAAACAAAGTCCAACAAAGAAAAGAAGAAAAGCTAAACCAGCAGCCCAACAGAGAGAAACTCAAATCAACAAACTCAAAGGATTGGGGTTGTCAAACAAAAACCACCAGCAACAATGCCCAACAAAACAAAGCCCAACAAATAAAAGAAGAAAAGTCAAACCAACAGCCCAATAGAGAGAAGCTCAAATCAGCACCAACCCAAATCAACAAACCCAAAGGATTGGAGTTGCCCAACAAAAACCACCAGCGAATCCAAAAGCAGAGACTAGAACCAAAAGAAGTAGCCAACGCCAAACAATCCAAAGTTCGCCACAAATCAACTCAACAACTTTGCAAATCAAATACTCATAACAAATTGAGGTTTCTTACACAACAATACAACAAAAATGGCACTAAAAATTGAGTTCAGCACTGTTCACAACATGAACAGTAACTTCAGTACTGTTCACATCACGTGAACAGTAATTTCGGCACTGTTCACCGAGTGAACAGTATTTTCGGCACTGTTCACAACCACAAAAATTTAGCAACCTATCAATCACTAGCCCTCAAATCACACTACCCAGTACCAAGAACCTTTAGTCGCACTACTTAGGCTTGATATGAAATAAAGAAGTCGAAGAAAATAGTAAAAAAATAAATCACCATATATTATGTCAGTCATAATCCAAGAATATATTCTTTCTCCAACTAAATTACTGTGGTGCTACAATATATTTTGGATCGAAACCATGCTCTGATACCATGAAAATTTTGATCAAATAAAGAAGAGCAAAAGGAGAAAGAGAAAATATTATTATTGCTAAACAAGTCTATAATCCTTCTTAACCTAGAATACACAATGTAGGCCCTTATAAAGTAAAGCAACAAAACAATATAAAATGCCTAAACTAGGCCTTCATATAGTAGGGCAACAAAACAATATAAAATGCCTAAACTACCCAGAATATAAATACTCTAACACCCCTGATGAAAATCTCCCCCCAATTAGAAATCAATTGGATTTGTCACAAAATTGGAGCATTTCAATGTCATATACCAATTTCTTAAACGTTGATGATGGTAAAACTTTAGTGAATAGATTAGCAAGATTATCACTAGATCGTATCTGCTTTACTTCAATTCCATGACTTTGTTGGAGTTCATGAGTGTAGAAGAACTTTAGCGAAATATGCTTGGTTATATCACCTTTGATAAACCCTTCTTTATTTGTGCAATGCAAACAACATTATCTTCATATAAGGCTGTTGGTGAATTTTTAATCAAAGGAACCCTGCAAGTATCTCAGATATGATGAACTACAGACCTTAGCCACACACGTTCACGGCTCACTTCATGGAGTGCAAGTATTTCAGAATGATTGGAAGATGTAGCAATCAAAGTCTGCTTCGTAGATCGCCATGAGATCGTTGTGTCACCACATGTGAAAACATACCCAGTTTGTAAACAAGACTTGTAAGGATCTGATAAATATCCAGAATCTGCATATCTGACTACCTGTGTACCATTGGCTGATTGCTTTGAGTATAACAAACCCAAATCTGCAGTTCCACGAAGATAGCGTAGAACATGTTTTACGCCATTCCAATGTAGTCGAGTTGGTGCATAACTAAATCTTGCCAACAAGTTGATTGCAAATGCTATATCAGGCCTAGTACATTGTGTTAAGTATAACAAAATACCAATTGCACTTAGGTATGGTATTTTAGGATCAAGAAGCATTTCATTTTCCTCCTTATGACGAGAAGGGTCCTTATTGATAGATATTGAACAACTATTTGAGTACTTAACGGATATGTTTTATCCATGCTAAATCGCTTTAGGACCTTTTCAGTATAGGTAGTTTGATGAATAAGAATTCTGTTTAACGTATGCTCGATCTGCAGGCCGAAACAGTACTTTGTTTTTCCAAGATCTTTCATCTCAAATTCTTTTTTCAAATATTTAACAGCTTTTATCAACTCTTCAAGAGTTCCAATAAGATTCATATCATCAACATATACTGCAATGATGGCAAATCCAGATTCTAATTTCTTAATAAATATACATGAGCATATGGGATTGTTAACACACCCTTCCTTTACCAAGTACTTACTGAGACGGTTATACTACATTCTTCCAGATTGTTTCAATCCATATAAGAATTATCTTAGCTTAATTGAGTACATGTTGCATGATTTTGATGTGTTTGTTTCAGGTAATTGCAATCCTTCAAGGACTTTCATATAAATATTAGTATCTAACTTTTCATATAAATATGCAGTAACCACATCCATAAGACGCGTGTCGAGTCTTTCTGAGACTGCTAGACTAATAAGATACCAAAATATAATTGCATCCATTACTAGTGAATATATTTCTTCATAATCAATCCCAAGTTTCTGTAGGAACTCTTGCGCTACTAGGTGCGCTTTGTATCTTATGATCTCATTTTTGTAATTCTTTTCCTCACAAAAACCCATATACAACCAACAAGTTTTACAACATTAGGTGTTAGGACTACAGGTCCAAACACTCCACGCTTTGCAAGAGAATCCAATTCTGTTTGAATTGCTTCTGGCCATTTTAGCCAATCATGTCAATGTCGACATTCATTTATTGTGCGTGGTTTGAGATCATCATCATTCAAGATTTTAGTAGCTACTGCAAAAGAAATTACATCACTGATGCTTATTTTTGTACAATCTCACATCTCTCATGTATATGCATAGTTAATCGAAATCTCTTCATTTGCAGATATTTGCACCTCTTCAGGAGTCTGTTTCACTTTAGGGACTTTTTCCTCTTCAAGGGATATCATTTGAGATGATGTGGGTGCATTTTTATTCCCTAATTCAGTAACTTCTTCAAGAATTTTATGTGATTGCCCTTTTACTCTCCTCTTCCGGGGAGCAGAATCTTTTAAACTCATGAGCCGTCCACACTTCAAGTGTGTAGTTGATGATTCATTTGCTGCCATAGATTTTTAAATTGGAACATCAATCTTTGTCAGAGTGTTCACAGCTGACACATAAGACTTGGTTACTCTTGCTACATCAGTAAACGCATCATACAACTTATTAGCAATTTTTTGGAGGTGAATAATTCTTTGTACTTCAGTTTCACATTGAGGAATGCATAGATCAAGATGAGACATAGTTTTTGAAGTCCAAAAGAGCTCACATCGTTCTTTAGCAGACAACATATTTCCTCCCCCTAACGACGGGAATACTGTCTCATCAAAATGAAAATCTACAAATCTTCCAGTAAAAACATCTCCTGTCAAAGGTTCAAGATACCTAATAATTGAAGGTGAATCATATCCAACATAAATTCCTAGTCAACGTTGTGGACCCATCTTAGTACGTTGTGGGGGTGCAATTGGGACATATACAGCACAACCAAATATTCGTAAGTGAGAAATATCTAGGAGTTAACCAAGTACGAGTTGTATTGGAGAGTATTGATGATAAGCAGTTGGTCGGTTACTGCATGTAATATTGCATGTCTCCAAGAAAAATTTGGTAACTTTGTTATCATAAGTAAGAGTCAAGCAATTAACTGGTCTTTTGATGAGAGACTCAGCAAAACTATTTTGGGTGTGGATGTGAGCAACTTAGTGCTCCACATCAATCCCAACATAAATGTAATAGTCATCAAATGTCTGAGATGTAAATTCAGCGACATTATCAAGACGAATTGTCTTGATTGGGTAATCTATGAATTATGTTCATAATCGGATTATTTGGGCAATAAAACAAGCAAAAACAACATTCCGAGTAGATAATAAAGAAACATGTGACCATCATGTTGAAGCATCAATTAAGATCATAAAATATTGAAATGGTCCACATGATGGGTGTATAGGTCCACAAATATCTCCTTGAATTCTCTGTAGAAAAGTTGGGGATTCAACATTGACTTTTGTAGGAGATGATCTAATAACTAATTTTCCTTGTGAACAAACATTACATGTGTAATCACTCGGCAAAAGAATCTTCTGGTTCTTTAGAGGATGCTCATGTGAGCTATTGATGATTCGACGCATCATTATTGACCTAGGGTGACCAAGTCAATCATGTCAAAGTACAAAAGTATTTGGATTAGAGAGTTTTTGGCTCATCACATTGTTTGCTTCAATTGTTCTTATGGTTGTACAGTACAACCCAAAAGAGAAAGTAGGAAGTTTCTCTAATATAAGCTTCAGGCCATAAACAATTGAAGTAATATAAAGATATTCTCCATTATTATCTTTCGTAGTCTCAATATGAAATTCATTACGACGTATATCCTTGAAACTTAGCATATTTCTTCTGAATCTGTCTGAATATAAAGCGTCGTTGATATGGATTTTTGTTCCATTTGGTAACATGATAATAGCTCTTCCGTAGCCTTCAATCAAGTTTGCAGAACCCGATATTGTATTTACATTAGCTTCGGCTAATGTTATGTTGGAGAAAAATCTTTTATATCGAAGGGTTGTATGAGTTGTGCCACTGTCTACTAGACATGCATCTTCACCATTCATTTCAGAATTAAACAGTTGATAAATAAGATACACTCCTTTTCAATAATAAAAACAAAGTCACAATAAGCTTAAATTCAAGTAAAACATCAAAAAAAATAAAAATAAAGGAAATTCATGCTTAACATCTTAGAAAGATAATATGATAAGAAAAATAATACTAATCGATGTGGACATTCCCATTACCAATCAAAATCTCAATTTTGCCATCAGGATCGGCAAAGAAATCAGAAACATCAAGATAAGTTATGTCAACTGAATAGAGAACATCAAGGCAAGTAAGATCCACTGGTTCACGATGATCAATGAAATTTGTTTCTATCTTCTTTTCTTTTTCCTTTATGGATGTCTGGTAAAGGTCCACCAAAAGCTTAGGAGTACAACATGTACGTCACCTGTGAGACCCGACCATGCATTGCATGCATATGAACATAATTTTATGGGCTAAATTACAATTATGTGAAATTATTAAAGGATTAATTAAAATAAATCATTCATAGTCATAATATGTGTGAGCATACATTGGGTATGTGGACCCCGTTAGTGATGTATTAGTGAGACTCATTTATAGAAATTTTATGTGTTAAAATACTAGTGGGTCGATTTCAAAATCACTTAAAAACTTAGGAGAGGCAAACATAATTACCCAAAAAAGATGAGTCATCTTTCCAGGTGTAGCATTATAAAGTGTGTTTGTCAAAGGAAAAGCCAAGTGTGTGTGTGTGTGTTTTAATTTAAGTGTAAAAGTGTGTGTGTTTTAAAAATAAATCAGTGTGTGTACTTCCTTGCTGAAAAATCGAGAGAGAGGGAGAGTAAAAATAAAGTAAAGAAAAAACATGTGTGTGTGTGTTCTTAAACCGTGAGTAAGGAGGAAGAAAGGGAGAGAGAAAACCAAGTGTTGGGTTGGTGTTTTTAGTTTCAATCGAGAGAGAGAAGAGGAAGGTATATGGATTAATTTTAAGTATGTGTGTGTGATTAATTTTAGTATGTACGTATATATATGGGTTGTTTTGTTTTAAATTAGTGGTTGTTTTAATTTAATTTCATGGGTTGTTTTAGTTAATTTTATGGGCAGTTTTATTTTAATATCAAAACAGATTTTTTGTTAGTTTAATTAAGTGAGTTAACATAATTTAGGGGCTGTTAAGAATGAGTTTTAAATAGGTATACAATGGGTTTGAGAAAAATGTGAAAAATGCATATTGAAATGTTTGGAATGCTTTAGGTGGGCTGGGTTGGAATTAAGATTTTTGGGAGTGAAATTGGTGGTTTAAAGGTTCAATTAGGGGCTGTTTTACATTGATTAAATGTGTATGTGAATTTAAGTGTAGCAGTCTTAAAAGAAAAGAGCGATAGAGGTTGGAAATGGGTGTCGGTAATGCCGAAACCCTGATTTCTAAATATTATAATCACGTGTAAATTTTAATCCGAATGACCTGAAATTTTGCATGCTGCATTTTTAAATAATGCTTGATGTGATAATGTGACTTTTGAATTCAAATGAATATGATATCCGGTACGAAATGTATGGAATGCCGGAAATGCAGTTTTTAGGATTCGGGGTCGAAATGTGTGAAAATAGGCCCCCGGTCAATGTGTTTGACCTACTTAATCCTAATTGTGATTAATGTGAGTGATTTTGGAGATTTGGGGAGAAAATGTGATCCCTAGAACAAAAGTGCTAGTGTGTGAGTGGATAGTGCGGTAATCGGAGTTACCAGGGCACTTTGGGGTGCATCATTTTGCATGCATTAGTGCATGATTAACTATTAAATTTGATAAACAGATTGATATTTTAATTAGAAATGTGTTAGGTGGAACGGGTGAGACAGCCGATGTTGGAACAGATACGGTAACACCGAAAGGATCCACAGATAGGACCGAAGGACCGTAGATCTGTACATTTGAGGTGGGTGTATATATTTATATGTTTTGGAAATGCTATTATAAGATGATAGTAAATGATAGAATTTAATAGCATTTCTCCAGGATTATGTGTTATGTGCTTATGTGATTGAATGATGTTTTGTAATGTGTATTGTGGAATGTGGCGCACTGTTTGAGACAGGAGCGTCGATGTCTGATCACTGGGCGTGCAGTGGTGTGCTAGCACTGTAGTGTTCCCAGAAGGTTCGGGAGACACGGATCCATGTGGGATCGATTACCCGATGAGGGGTAGTGTGGAGGTGATGTGGCTTATGAATTCTCTGGAATTGGATTGATGTTGTTATTTGATACGTGTATCTACATAGTATCTACCTACTTCAGTGTATTACTATCATTTCTATTTCATATACTGCATGTATACTCACTGAGCACGTGGTTTAGCTCACACCCCTATAGTTCTACTTTTTCAGGTATTGTAGAGAAAGATGCAGACTAGTCCACTATCCAGTCGATTGAGTTTTGTACCACGTTAGTGTGATATCACTCAGGTTGACTGTCTGTATGACTAATTGATGGGTTATGTATTATATTTACGAGATATTATTATGGCTGGTTAATAGTATATATTTGTATATAGACTCAACAAGCATATTTTGTAATGTATGCTATGTGGGTGTGGGATTTTGTATATGTCTATAACCTGGGAAACAAACAATTGGTACATATGTTTTATATATGGTACAGGTTATGAGACAGGTTTTACCATCATGCTTAATGACTAAGGTGATGGGTGGTGTTGTTGCACCTGTGGGATTATTTAATGTTTGATTAGTCCAGATTATACATATATGTAAACAAATGAATCAAAAACTTAGTCGCGTCTCATCCTTGGGAGACCGGGATGGGGCGTGACATCACCAATGTCCTTTTATACCGCACTTATGGCAAACTTCTTCATAATTCTTGGGCGGTTTATTCAGCAAACCCTTCCCTCTATGTTGTTTTGCAGCTTTGTTTGCCCACTTCTGGTGGTGAGGTACATTGTTATGACCACGATATCGATTATTGTTTCGACCACGACCACGTTTCTTATCACGACCATGGTATAAGGTGGCATTCACTTCAGGGAATGTTGTAGAACCAGTCGGGCGAGTTTCATGGTTTTTCATCAAAAGCTCATTATTTTGTTCAGCCAGAAGAAAACATGATATCAGGTTAGAGTATTTAGTGAACCTGCGCTCTATATATTTCTGCTGCAAGAGCACGTTAGAGGCGTGAAAAGTAGAGAATGTTTTCTCTAACATGTTTTTATCAGTAATTGTTTCTCCACATCGTGTAAATTGTGAGCTGATTTTGAATAATGCCAAATTATAATCGCTCATCTTTTTAAAATCTTGCAACCTCATGTGCATCCATTCATGTCGAGCATTTGGAAGTATAACGGTCTTTTGGTGGTCATATCATTCCTTTAATTTATCTCAAAGGACAAGTGGATCCTTTTCCGTGAGATATTCGTTTTTCAATCCTTCATGAAGGTGATAACGAATAAATATCATTGCCTTTGCGCGATCCTGCAGGGATACGGTATTTCCTTTTTTGATAATATCACCAAGATTTATGGTTGTCAAGTGGATCTCAGCCTCAAGGATCCAAAAAAGATAATTGTTACCCGAAATATCAAGAGCGACAATCTCAAGATTTGTGAGGTTCGACATGATCTAAATATGATAAAAAAAAAAAACATATTTAAAATTGAAAGAAAAAACAATATAGGTAATAATCTAAACATGTAAATATAAAAGATTTAATTTACCATGAGTGAATGATTAGTGAATCAAAAAAAAACTTTGTCCATGTAATATTTTGTCAATGAAATATTTAATGAACTAACATATCTATAATTGTAAACCATTATAGACAACACTAAAAGATGATGAATAAATTATCAATGAACCTATAAAATTGACTTAGTCAAGTCTCTTCTGGAGCTTGTATTGTCACATGCAATTTATCGAAAAACTCTTCAGGAGTTTGGTTCATAAAATTAAAATAACATTGCACCAATGATAGTAAAACTACAATCAAAATAGATATAAGAAATGAACACAAAACGAATATAATAGTGATTATAGTAGTAATACTTACCACCTACCGCAAAAACTCAAATTTTCAATTCTGTATGACTTGAAATTGGATCTTCTTTTTTTGAGAGAAAGAACAAGAGATGTAAAGTCTCGTGCAAATAGCGTGTTCTAAAAGTAAGAGAATTATATAAACTTACAAAGAGGATATAGAAAATATATATATGATAGAGATGAACTTCTCAACTTGTGTATTTGTCAGTATGCTGAGGACCTCCTTTTATAGGCCTCAAATCATAATGGTCATCAAATACAATATTTACTATAGGTAGAGTTATAGAGTTAAATACTAATACCTATTAAAATTGGTAGACTAGAATTCATCCATATCTATATAAAATATATTTACAACAAATTTTATTTTATAAGAAAATGTAGACGCCACACTATACCTATCAATTTTTTTTTTTTTTTATTTAACGATTAAAGATGTCCGAATCAACTTATGTCATACTCATTATTAATCCATTCAAAATGTGCCCATTTGGTACATCAACTATTAACTATTCACGTTGTCTTATTTGCCAAAATTTGGGGTCACATCATGCAGATTTGGCTAGTAGGTCAATGAATAATTAATATTAAAAATAATTATGCGATTCAATAACTATGAGTCATTTTAGTTGAGTCACGTTAATGACTATTAAACTATATCATAATATAAATTTCGAATCGAAATGATGATATTATATAAACAATAATTTTAACATCTCAATTATGGATATTAAATATCAATTATGTGATTTGATATCTATATGTCATTCTAGTTGGGTCACTTTGATAACTACCGAAATATGTCATAATATAGATATCAATCAAAATAATAGTTTTATATAAATGATTAGGTCAACAGTAACCATAATACATTAAGACATCATGAGTCCAATGTTAATGGGTAATTAAAAAATATCATGATATATCATATCTATAAGGTCAATTGATAACACATACATGAATAGGATCTAACCAGCAAAAAAAAAAAAAAGAATAGGATCTGATACAATATACTATGATATCGTAGTTGTTCACCATTACAATCTTAATGTTGTCTCACTTTTGTATGACTACTTTGTCAAGGGTTTCATTAAACAATTAATGATATAAAAATTAGATTATTATCATAAGTGATTCCTTAAAGTCAAACAATAAGAAAGTCAAATTTTCATAAGATCATTATCTTTCTCAATTATTCACATGTTTGCCAACAAAATATAGATCATTATAAAATATAGTAATATTATTTGATTTTTTCCATAAGTTTGACCAACAGTAACGTGATAGTCGGTAATGGATAATATATGTTAGGATAAATTACACTCACACCTCCTGACTTTTGACTTTATTACACGAACACCCCCTCACATTTTAAAAATAACACCGAACTCCCCTGACATTTAAAACTTATAACAGTCACACCCCCTCTAACTAACGGACGTTAAACTTGTTAACAGTCAAAGCTGAGGTCATCAATCATAATTTTTAAAATACCAAAAATACCCTCCAAATTTTTCCAACCTCTCATTTATTTTTTTAATCTATATATGAAATATATATATATATATATATATATATATATATATATATATATATATATATATATATTAAAATTTAACACTTATATGTTTAATTTCTAAATACATTACATTAATAAATAAAATATTAAAATTTTTTTGTTTATTAAATAATATTTGGTACTATTAGTACAATTTTAAAAGTAATCATTTTTTTAAAACCTTAATAATTATCTAATCCAATTATCCCATATTAAATTTATTTTTGTTTATTATTTATCTAATTTCATAAATTTTTACTCTTGCCACCATCACCACCAGTTCCACCATCACCACTGCCTAAATCTAACCACCGCAATAGTGCATCTACCACCCAACACATCCAAACACCACTAGCACACACACAAAGAGAGGGAGAGAGAGAGAGAGAGAACAGAAACAGAGGGAGAAGGAGAGAGATAACAGAGACAGAGAAACCAGATCCGTAAATCCAACACCACCACCGCCACCACTGCGGTGGGTTTCGGAAACCACCCAGACACCAACCACCACCAAACCAACTCTCTCTCTCTCTCTCTCTCTCTCTCTCTCTCTCTCTCTCTCTCTCTCTCTCTCTCTCTCTCTCACTACGTCCGTCCTTCAAACGCCATCGCAACCCAATACCCAAACACCAACCACCACAGTCGAGCAACTCCACCACATTCTTCTCCTCCACCTCCATTTCCATTACCCACCACCAATCGTCGCCTCCACACCATGGAAACCGCCACCACCTCCTCTCTCTCTCTCTCTCTGCCTGTGTGTATATATGTATGTATATACATATATACACACACATGCATACACAGAGATGGGCTGAGGGAGAGAGAGAGAGAAGACTGATGATTGGGATCGTTGGTGGGAGAGAGAGAGAGAGAAAGAGTCAGAGAGGGATTGGGGTTTGGGTTTGGGTTTGCTGGTGGGAGAGAGAGAGAGAGATTGGGGTTTGGGTTTAGGTTTTGTGTTAAACAGAGGGGCAAAAGTTTGGGTTTGGGTTTGGGTTGTGTTAAACAAAGGGGCAAAGTTGTCTTTTTATTAGGAGAGTTAACTCCATCTAACTATTGGGGTCTCAATGTAATTTTTAAAATGTGAGGAAGTGTTCGTATAATAAAACCAAAAGTCAGGGGGTGTAAGTATAATTTATCCTATATGTTAATCATAATTGCAAGTTTGATTAGATGAACTCACAGTTGGCCGACACAAGTGGGAATTGAGTTACACCACGAAAAAAGTAGGATGTCAGGAAATTATTTCTTCTTATTGATCAATCAGAAACTATTAATTATACCGATTATGTTAAAATTTGTAAAATTATCATTATCTAACTCAAATTAATTATCTAATAATAATCAATAAAATCACATATACCAAACCACATTAATTCTTACAGTCACATCCTGGAGCTTTGGCCAGTCGGTCAAAATTTGCCAAAGGCAAATTAGGCCACACAAGGTTAGATATCAAACCACCTTTGGCACATTGGACACAAACCTGTGGGTGTACGTAGTATAGGATATGACCCACCAGAAAGGAAATTTCTCACCGTTCATACCTTTTTTTGTTTGTTTTTTTGGTTTAACTGTGGATGAAGTCTGAGCTAATTTATGCACATTTCGATTAATCTCTTTTTAAATTTGATCACAAACAGGTTATCCATACCAAAACTAAATTATTCATCCCAGAATAATAAGTAATTGTTTTATATGTTAGTGTTAGGACAAATTTAAGGTACTGGAAAAAAAAATCTATACCGTACTATCATTTATCACTTACGTAGGTAAAATCGATCCTAAACTCATAAAAATAGTAAAAATACTGACAAAAATAATAATTTTTTTTGTTATAAAATGATCCAAAAAAATTATAAAAACACTTATTAAAGTAATAAAATTTGAAGGTATAATACCAAAACTTTTTTTTGGGTACCGAAACTTATTGTGTACTTGGACTTTATGATCTTGCTAAATTTCCAAAAAACACGCTTAACTAAATCAGTTTATTCAAGTCTTGCTAATGAGTGCTCTTAGGGAGTTATTTTTGTTTAATTTAGGAAAAATTACATTTTGACCCCATTAACTATAATCCCCATTTTTGTTTTTTCATTTTTGGAGGGTAGAGAGAGAATTTCAACCCATGACCTCAAGAAGGCAAATATAAGAAATATCATTGAACCAAAGATCCGTTGGTATAATCCCAATCTCATTTTACGAAATTATATCATATGTGGTGAGTGGTAAAAAACCTCGACTCATGTGGTTTGTTGTGATTGATTTCATCTAATTTTCTCAATGGTAGATGATTATCTAGCATGAATTTACAAAGAACTCATTGCATCAAGGGAATTAGTAGGTAATTATATAGAACTGATCAACTTCAAATCAGAGCTTTCAAACTTGAGACATACAATTTATTGGAGGGTAATTAGTCTTAGAGGATCTCCAAATAATGTTTTCTATTTTAGAAAACATCTTTAATGAAAATTTAATATAGAGAGTAATTTTTTTTAATAACTCAAATAAAACTCTCTAATGAACTATATGTATGTGTTATTTTTTCATAATTGAATATAGAGTAGAGTGTGTTTGACTCTCTAGAAATAGGGAGTCTTTTAGAGATGAATTTTTAGTTGTTAGCTCTATGAAATAGTGAGTTTAGTGGTCATGCATGCTCCTAACTGTTTTATGCATAATTACTTATCTAACTTGTTCTCGAAATCCGAAGAGCTTCTTGGATATGTTTTTTTGAAAGACTTGACTATGGTATAATCAAAAAAAAATCGGTACTATACCTCTAAAATTTACTAATTCAAATGGTATTTTTATAATTTTTGTAAGTCATTTGACAACTAAAAAATTTACCACTTTTGTGGTTGATTTATCACATTTGTGGGTGTTTTTATTACATTTGTGGTAAGTGGTTTTACCACTTTTCTTAAGTACAAAAAAAAATTTCACTTTTGTGAATGATTTACCACATTTGTGTGTATTTTTACCATATTTATAGATATTTTTATCACTATTATGATAATTATTTTTACTATTTTTTTGAATACCACAAATGTGATAAATTTCAATACAATACCGAAATTTTGAATTTCGGTACCATAGTCAAATCGTTGTTTGAAGGGTAAGTTTGGATGATATTTGGTAATAAAATCCATACCAGTTCAACCCAATGATTTTTATATCTTGCTACAAACTTTTTCCAATGTTATCCTAGGTTTTGGATGCATGTTAATTGTTTGCAGTGGTCCCACTAAAAAAATATAATAGTTAAATACGTATAATAAATAGTCTAAACTAATATTTAATACTAAGAACACATTAACTATAATTTTTTTTTTCGAGGGTCTCGATACGAATACGACTACATAATGTTGAATGGGGTTGAATTTGAGATAGAAAATCCGATCCATCATTTAGGGGATTACCCAACTTTAGTCACATAAGATTGAGTAAGTGCTGATGAGCTTCCTAATCTTGTTTGATCCACAAAATTTGTGCAGTATATGAAACTTCAAGGTTGATCATATGAGTGACAGAAAAGAAAAATGGATCCGTTAGTAAATGCAGTACTAATCTCAAATACATCGAAAATTTATGGCCATACTAAGAAATTTACGAAGATTTAAATGACTCGCAAGAAAGTTACACATTTTTTCTGAACCACCAGACTTTGTTGTCGATAACAATGAAATTTAAGGCATAACAAAGTTTCTAGAGCTGGTAAGCAAAATTATAAAGATCAAATGGGCATAACCGGATTGGACTAACAATCAAGTGGGCATTAAGAATTTATCCCGTTTTAGAATTTTTAAAGACTTTCTTCTCTCAGATCACATTTTGCAAATCTTGAGGAGGAATGAGGGCAAGATTCCCTATTTATTGTGCTATTATTACTCAAGATTAAAATCAGAAAATGTTCAATGTCAATGCAGTGAGAAAGACTGATTAAACCCGCTTGACATCGGGAGTAGAGTGAGAAATTGAGTCGTGAATCTCTTTCTTTATATTTTCATCATAAGTGTAATTTTTTATCTAATTTTTTAAAACATCGAAACAAGAAAAAAAAAAAAAAAAAGGTTAATCAAGGCAGAGGCATCACATGTGCATCAAACTTGCAAATATACAGCAAACTTTTAAAAACTGCAATCTCCTAGGTTTGTCTTAATTATCATTTATTTGAATCATTATTTAATGTTACTTACCAAGAAAAAAAAATTCCATGTGATAGAGAACTTGAGGAGTCATTAGAGGGAAAGCAGGACTGGTAGAGAGAGAATTTGCCTCTTTCACGCATCTTTCGTTGTCCTCATCAGGACTTTTTGAACCACAGACCACTAGCGAATAAACTTTAATGTTGATTTCTGGGGGAAGAGGACAAACCAGATGGGAGTTGTTTAGTGGTTTGCTGAGGAAGAAATTTTTTATTTTTTTTTTGGGTGAAAGAAAAAGGGAGGGGCGATCAGTGTAGGTAACATGGGGGATCCTCACCATCCAAGGCAAGCAGCAAATCGCGTTGCTCTTATGAATTAAATCTTACTTGATAACTACATGGGAGTTAATGACGAATCTAAATGGATACGGCTTATCATTAGACCATCAGCTCAGGTAGTGTTAGGGTAGAAATGAAAATGTAGTCTCTAGTGTAACCTCTTAGGGTCAGATCACGAGGGATTTATCTTTCATAAATACATTAATTCTTGCGAGAATTGTCTGTCTTTGACCAAATCAAAAAAGGGATTAATTGAAGTGCGCGTAACTTGATTCAAACACTCAAATATATTTATAGGAAAATGTTACATAATCCAAATGAAACCCAAAAATTCAAATTCAAATGAATATCATCTCTTAGATGAGTGTGAGATGAGTGGATCCCACTGAAAAAATTGATGGGATCCACTCAGCTAAAAGATAATATGCATTTGAATTATAACTTTTTAGATTTTATTTGAATTTTGTAACATTGCTCTTATTTATATATTCACATTCACACTTGCTGGCCATATCAAAGAAGACACATTCACGCACCCACACCCAGAGAAATTAATTACAAGAGTGAACCCCCATATCAAAGAAGACACAACACACACATTCACACACCCACACCCACACCCACACCCACACCCACAGAGAGAGACAGAGAGAGAGAGAGAGACTGTGTTATTGGTGAGAAACAATGGAGAGGAATGGGAAAGAAACCACCGAAAAGAATGAGAAAATTGTTGCTGATGATGAGCCTGAGATTAACTACAGAGGAATAAAGGCCATGCCTTTCATTATAGGTGAGAAAAATAGCTACTTTTTTGGTTCCTAACTCCTCTGATTTGCTTTATTTAATGTTTTTTCAGTATACCCATACCTGGGTATAAACAAAAAAATTATGATAATTGAGTGAACTGGGCTTGCAAAAAATTTCAGGAAATGAGACATTTGAGAAGCTTGGAGCCATTGGAACCTTATCCAACCTACTGGTCTATCTCACCACAGTCTTCAACATGAAGAGCATCACAGCCACAACACTTATCAATATCTTCAATGGCACCACTAACCTTGCTACCTTGCTGGGAGCTTTCTTTTGCGACACTTACTTCGGTCGCTTTAAGACGCTGGCCTTCGCTTCATTTGCCTCTTTTTTGGTACTTTACAACTGCATACAATCCTTTACAATCATGCATATAGATGAAACCAATTTCATTATCATGAATTTCAAATGTAACATCACTTATTTCGGAACTGTCTAACACTCTCTTTACATTTTTCGATAGCATTAGTTAGTGATTCTGGCTTAATGAGTCCTTGGTTCCGCGAAGAACCATTGTGACCATTTTTATATTTTGTCTAAGTAGCCCAAGGAGAAAGGAGGCTCGGCAGGAATAGGATTTATACCCTGATTGAGATAGAAGCACGGAGATCAACTTCTTTCAAAAACGAACTAATACCCTATTTAGATATCTCAGATAGAAATACGATGAATGGTATCTTTACTATAGAATGTAGTCATTAAAATATAAAAGGATTTGGACTGATGATAAATCCTCAAAAATAGTGACTGAGGCTCACAAGTATTAGAGATATATGATAGGATTCATATAGATTCATCAATATCCACAGTTGGGATAAGATAATGATAGATAGAGTGATATATTTTATCTTTATCTTGTTTATTTCTCACCAATCTTATGTAAAACAGTTACTTTCAATGCCGAACCACGTAATTCTTTGTGTTTCATTTTTCTTTAATTTTGTTTATCTCCCATCTCTTTTAATCATAAACTTCTTCAGTAAGTTCCCTTCCTTGCATATCTAAGTCTGGGTGTTTTTTGCACTCCATTTGTGCAGGGTTTGCTTTTGATAACACTAACAGCAGCAATCAAGAGGCTTCATCCTCCTCACTGTGAAGCAGAACAAATCAAATGCATAGGACCAACACCATGGCAAGTGGTTTTTCTACTAAGTGGATTTGGACTGATGATAATCGGAGCTGGGGGAATCAGGCCGTGCAACTTGGCCTTCGGCGCCGACCAATTCAATCCGAAAACCGAGTCTGGTAAAAGGGGAATCAATAGTTTCTTCAATTGGTACTTCTTCACCTTAACATTTGCTCAACTCATATCAGTGACCCTCGTCGTTTACGTGCAATCGAATGTGAGCTGGGCTATTGGGTTGGGAATTCCTGCAATTTTCATGTTGGTGTCATGTGCTCTCTTCTTCATGGGTACAAAGATTTATGTGAAAGTGAAGCCTGAGGGCAGTCCCATAACAAATATAATCCAGGTCATGGTGGTTGCCGCTAGGAAAAGGCGGTTGAAGCTACCGGAGCAACCATGGGAATCTCTATTCAATTATGTGCCATCTAAGTCTATCAATTCAAACCTCCCTTACACAGATCAATACAAGTAAGCAATTGCATGTTTTGTTGATTGTGAATCTCTTGCCTCTTGATATCTATATTTCTATATCTTTGAAGGCCTCCATCAGCTTTATTTAGCAAATACTGTAGATTTGAATTGAATCCTAAATTATTACGAACACACTTTGAGGAATTTAAAAAATAAACAAAAAATAAAATTAAGAAAGAAAACCAGCTTCGACATGATAAAATCCTCTTGTACATATTGGTCACATGGGGTAGACCTTTTTTGTCAGATTTATCATTTGCCTTTTTGCTAGCATGTTACACTTCAATTGCAAGAAAGTTTAGAAACACAAACTTTCATTTTAGCATTATTAGAGTGGAATAGTGTATAACAGGTGGCAGGATATCCCTCACTACCTAGTACAAGACATTGTTGTCATACCCTACTCTACCTACCCCACAAATCTGGGTGGACAGCACTGCCTCAATCACTAGGCCACCATTATTGGGAAAAGCAGTAAAGTTTAAAATATGAAACTAGATATTTGAAAAAGAAGAGAGAGGAATGAGATTTCTCTCGCTTTTGGCATAGCGGGCCTTTAGTGGGAGGCTCGATTAACTAGTAAATTATAATTTTATTGTACCGTAATTAGTGTATTTGTCTTTGCAGCGTTAATATTTTTTGTTGATTGATTTCATTATCATAAAGCTGTTTCAAAATTAGCTTGGTTTCAAGATGTAGAATTTACGTTGAATCACCATTTAACAGGGCTATTAGGACTTGGGTCTCTCTCTTGGGCGTAAAATTTATTATTTTAAAAGATATTTTTATGGATCATTTTATAACTAAAAAATTTATTATTTTTTTGAGTAATTTATCACTTTAGTTAGTATTTTTATCACTGTTATAAATATTTTTACCATTTTTATGGTTGATTTATCACGTTTGTGGGTCTTTTTATGACTTTTGTAAATGTTTTTATTATTTTTTTGGGTACTACAGCAATGATAAAAATACTCACAATAATAATAAAAATATTCAAATATAATAAATTTTGGTATAATAACAATTTTATTTTTAAGTACCATAGTCAAATTCACTAATTTCATTATATTGTTTTAGTTTATTGTTTTACAAATAACAATTATAAACGCATCAAACAAATATCTACGCCTAAAAATCATTTTCCGTATGATATCGAAAATCTCTCTCTCTCGGTGGCATAACCTTATCTCTGCCAACTGGGTGGTCCCGTTAGCTAGAATCTTCACACTGAATTTAGTCTCCCTTGTAATATGGTCATTAGAGTGAAAGAACCAAATCTCAATTATTGATCTAATTTTAAATCTGATTTGTCAACTATAAATTAATATTTTTTATCGATAATTGAAACTCAAATTCAAATCCGTAATCTTATGTTTTATTGACTCGGATTTGTATATGTCTATATCCGTTTTGAGATTTGTACATATTTTTATATAAATATTAAAAAAATTTAGGTAAAATTTAAATATAATTTATTAAAATTTAATTAAATTAAATTATTCGAATTCAAATTCAAATTCATTGCTGTCAAAATCTGATCTATCGACAAGCTTACTCTATGCCATGTTCTATTGAGAGAAGTCGTGGAAAAAGTTGACACGATTCTCTAGTTGACTCGGCCGACTTAGGTGTTGAACTGCTCCTATGCGTTTCAACAGACTAGTCTAAAAGTAATACTAAAAGTTTGAAAAAGACTAACAAGAGGTTTTTAAGACACATTAAAATCAAGAAAACACCTGCACTCTATACTTATAACTATGTCACTATGTATCAAGCTAATATGCAATTTTCACAACTTCTCTTTTTTTTTTTTTTTTTTCAATGGTCCTAAGTGTTTAAGCTAACTTACGCACATCTCGAGTAATCCCCTCCTCGGTTTGGTCAAATGCAGGTCTGTCCTTAAGAAATTGTCAAGATTCAAACTTAAAACGACAACTTTATTACCACTTGAAATACTCCTTACAGCTATTTTCAGAATTACTCACTCTATATTTTTCTTTTCCTTATTGGACAACATAAAGGATACATATAGTAGTAAAGAAGAAAACAAAAACAAAAACAAAGCAAGCTTATCAGCCTATCACAAGGTGATGATCAGTAACCAAAATCCCAGCCTTGTTCCTAAGAGATGAGATTTGTAGAACATCATACTACCCCAAAAATGACAAAAACAGTATCACCACAAGCAGTTCTGTATCGACAATGATGGTAAAATTATCTGAAATATATTTGAATTCAAGCTCTCTCGTTAACTAATCAGAATGATTATCATTATCTTACCAGATTTCTCAACAAAGCAGCGATTGTAACACCAGAAGACCAGATCAGCGCAGACGGTTCAGCTGCGAATCCATGGAGGCTATGCAGTATACAACGAGTGGAAGAAGCGAAATGTGTGGTGAAGGTGATTCCTATATGGGCTGCAGGTATTGTATACCATATTGCAATGATTCAACAACAACAATATGCAGTTTTTCAGGCACTTCAATCCAATAGACGTCTTGGCAACAGCAACTTTAAAATACCAGCCTCCTCCTACACTGTCTTCGCCCTCCTGAGCTTCACCATCTTCATACCCATTTATGACCGGATCATAGTCCCATCTCTCCAAAGGGTCACAAAGAAAGAAGGCGGCATAACTCTACTCCAAAGAATTGGCATTGGCATAGTCCTCACCATATTCGCATCCCTCATATCTGCCTTGGTCGAAGAACATAGGAGAACTTTGGCTCTCACTAAGCCAACACTAGGAATTCAGCCGCACAGAGGTGCCATTTCATCCATGTCAGGTTTATGGTTCGTTCCTCAGCTTGTAATAACAGGAATTGCCGAGGCATTTACTAGTGTTGGCCAAGTTGAATTTTACTACAAGCAGTTCCCAGAAAACATGAGAAGCTTCGCAGGGTCTTTGTTCTTCTGTGGCATGGCAGCCTCAAATTATTTGAACAGTTTCTTGGTGTCAATAGTTCATCGCACGACAAAAGGGGCTGCAAATGGAAATTGGTTGCCAGAAGATCTTAACAAAGGGAGATTGGATTATTTCTACTACCTGATTACTGCCCTGGGGGTCCTAAATTTGGTATATTTTCTACTATGTGCTAAGTGGTACAAGTATAAAGGGACTGGAAGCAGTACTGTCTCAGTTGAAATGGAAACAAAGAAACAGGAAAAACCTCTGGTTTGATAACTGAAATTCACAGAAGATATCAGCTCAACTTAAAATCTGGGCTTCATATTGGAACAGTAGTACACTTGATTGATTTGATATCGATACAAAGATGTATTACATAAGTATTCTAGCCTGCAGAAAAACTTTGATGCTGTTGAGTCTCCATGTTCTTTTACTCCGATTTGTCAGTTGGTTAGAGACTAAGAGAAACATAGCTTATACATGCAGAGACTTAGTATTAGCTCTGTAGCATCTCCCTGCCTCTTGAATTTTAGGAATTATTACAATTCAGATATCCAACAGCTTTATTCGTATGCTTTTGATAGACATTAACACTAAGCAGTCTGCGAGGTTCATTAACTCCATTGATGTTGAGCTAGGTCATGGTATTTGATTCATCTAAAAACAGAAATGCTTGCCAAAAAGGAATTGTGTATAAGACTTCACTGCAAGGTCGGAGGAATCAGATATACACAATCTCTTTTCGGGTAAGTACAGATATATACAATCTTACCCGGCATGTAAGGAGCATTTCCGTCACTTAAACCCATGACAGGGCGGCATGATATAAAGTTTGTTGTTTACCCAAATCCATTTCATGGATGGAGTGATGTTTTACCTAATAATCCGTGGTGGAAGGTAGTTCAACTCCTATACTAATATTAATTTGACTCGGGTGATGACCATCAGCACTTGCACATTCTACACTAGACCTTACATATTACACTAATGGCAGCAAATACAATCAGAGGCTCAAAGGGCTGTTAAGGTGGGTATCACTGCCAGTCACAGTGATTCAACATGTTAATAGCATTACATTGTCAACTCGCCTTGTACGAAGGTGTTTTCACAAGAAGATTTGATTCTAGGAGAAATCTCTGTTGGTCCTTTCTGAGCAGAGAAGCTGGCTGCCTTTTAAGCATCTATGACGAAGCCAGAGTTGTAAAGCAGTCATAACAACATTCTGTGGCCAACTGGCCATATATCTATGAGTTTTAATATATTTAGGATGATACTAAAACTCTTGACAACTTTTAATTCCACAAATTTTTACTCTTATACAATTTAATTTACTTAATTATTTTTTACTTTGATCAATAGAAACTGGAGATAAGAGGAAAAAAAAAAAAAAAGGAAGGGAAAATGAACAACATGAGCAAGAGAAGGGTCAGCATCTTAAGGGAATTCCTTATGGTTACAAAAATGGTACGTTTACCCCCTTAATCTCCCCTGGGGAGGTTCATGTTATGAGACAGCTTGGTTTGTTTTTATTATAAGTGACCATTGAAACTTATAACGATTTCGCGGGAAAGACTCGAAAGCCAGATCAATACCGAAATCTTAATCGTATACACTGATTACTTTCGGTAAATAAGTTGATAAAACAAGAAGGCAATGGTTATTTCTGCCCCGTAGACATAGACTACGTATAGGATAGTACTCTTAAAAAGATAAAATATCACCGCATGAACATAACATTAAGTTATGAATGTAACTCCTGAGAGACTAACCACAATTCTAATATAGGAAGGTGGGGAATTGTTGTTCATTGGAGCGCCGGAGTGCGGAGGTTGTTCCCATCATTGAAGTCAGAGTGTGGGACTGAGCCTTCCGAATGATAAAGAAAAAAAGTGCTTAGTTTCATTGAAAAAACCAACGCAAATACCATATTGACTTTGAATATTTAGTTAGTTGAATCCCTTAAAATGTGTGTTAAGAAAATATTTTGAAGCTCTTCGTTCCCCCCCCCCCCCCCCCCTCCCCCCCCTCCTCCTCACTGTTGTTAATTTATTTTTATAATATGAAAATTAAACCAGAACAATTGCAAATGTAAGATTTCTCCATTATTATCTAAGCATTAATGTTTCAAGTTGCAAAAACATCCTCTCACATGCAAAATAAGGTTGCAAAAATTTAATCTTTTCCAAATCTTGCAATAGCGGAAACGTATGCACTGGGTCACTTTTTTTTGTTCATTATTAGTTCAAAAAATTTAATCTATTATTGTTAAAAGTGAAAGACTATTGAGATATAGTTTGTAGAACTTATTTGAGAATCTAATCTATTGTCATCATGGAATTAACAATGGGTCTTTAACATTGAATGCAATCTATTTTGCTAAGCCAACGGCAGTAATGCAATAGGTCTCCGAATTAAGTACAATGCTTTATTATTGTTGTTAAAAATTTTGCCCCCACTACGCCAAATTTCTGCCTCCGCCCCTGCATAGACTCAACTACATGAACCACTATCCTGCTCCTGCCTAACACAAATATCTGATGATTGATATGATTGCCAGTCTCAATGAGTTAAAAATGCCACATTATTGCTTCCTTAGACCATTGCACTCCAAATCCTAGGGGGCATTGGAGGTACTGGTTCATAAAAGGGTTGACAATCACTATCTGGTAGAGATCCCTAATTTTGGGTTATTGATGCTAAAGAGCAAGTGTCTTCTCTCCTTCAATGAAGCAACTTTCCACAGGCAATAACAGCCAAGTGTTTTTCATGCTCTCGATGGCATACACATATACATCAACTAAGAAGAGAGGAAGCAATAAAAAGGTAATAGAGAACAATGAAGGGCAAAAAACCTTATTCTTATAGACATTAAACTCTACATAGTAAGTGCTCTTTTTCCCAATTCGAGTGTTGCAGAGTATATGAGAACCAAGACATAATTAACAGACAAACGAAGAACAGCCAACAAAGGCGCATTAAGTGCTTAAATGAAAAACATAGTTGCACCAATTGAAATGGCTGTTCAATGGTAACTACAGCTATAGCTGAATATGCCTTCACTCTCAGGACTGGTAGACTTCAAAATAGATTACCTCCTCAGACAGTGTAAGATTGTTGAATTGTTTCTATGTCAAGACCCTTTAACCTCACCACTGATTCAACATGACCTTTCAATGTGTGCAGTTCTCTCAACCTGTAACAGAAGAAAATACAAAACATATCAGGAAAATACATTTCAGGTTTCTGTAAGCCAACAAAACCCGGGATCCTACCGATGCAAGAAATATATTTTATGTACTGAGAGTGACCTCAGTAAATTGGAATGAATCTGAGTCAACTTTTTAACAACATATCTCTAATTTGAATTAATTTCTTTTTTTGATATGGGAATTAAAATTGGCTGAACAGAAAGACTGAGGGATGGACCTCCACAATACACGGAAAAGGAATGAAGCACATTGAAAAATTTATACTTCATATGAAGCGAATGATTCTTGGTAATCTTCATGTGATAGTCCAGTAGCATAACAGTGACATTTTTCTTTTTGCTAATTACAAACATCACAGTTATGCTATGGAAAATTGTAATAGTGGTGTGATAAACAAAAGCCCTACCTCGCAATTTCAGCTCTCCTTTTGGCTTCCTCAGCCATTTGATTGAGCTCCGTGAAATTGGTTCGGTCATTAAATAATTTGGTGTCAGGTACTTGCAGCCCATGCAGGGTTCTTTGCGCATGTGCCCATGCAAGCTCACGTTGTTCCTTTCCAAAATCCTTTTTCCTAGTGAAAGCAATCTGCAAACCAAAGAAAGCCATCAAATCAGCACCATCAGATAAAAGCTAAATAACGAGAAAAGGTAAGACAATGGTCATTAATGAGAAAAAATCACCAGACGTGTCGTTATTGAAAAATAGTTCGATTCATACCCTCTGCTCAAGAACTAGATCCCAGGCCCTCCCACTAAGAGCATAGCAGGTGAAGAACTTTATGAAATCGAGTGGGATGTAGAAGATGAGATTGTAAAGCCAAATCACGCCTGCCCAACCCCATCCAATTCCTTCAATTGCAGCAAAGCCCCAGTTTGCATAAACCGCAATCAAAGTAGCAATCTGCTCGTGATGAACAATAGAAAATGAGGTTTCCACTTATTGTCCAAAACTAATTAGAACTGAAATGATTGGCAGTTGGCTCACCAATTGAGCAATCACAAAAGCCACCACAAGCAACAAACCAGGACGCTCGATAAATGACCAGCTTCGAGATCGTGTAACAAATATAAGAGCCTGACTGATAGTGCTCACTTGAAGGTATATAGCTGAAGCGAGCTTTCTGAAGTCATCATGTGCCGTTTTCTCAAGAGTTGACACCCCAAATGTCCGCTGGCAAATTATGAGAAGAGTACTTCAAATGCTAAACCACAGAAATCAATCACCAATAGCGAACTATATAACATCTTAATGCATGCCCAAGATAGCTGCCCCAAACAATTCAGGATAGTAGACA
Organism: Ilex aquifolium; assembly: GCA_951799425.1. Classification (NCBI taxonomy): domain Eukaryota; kingdom Viridiplantae; phylum Streptophyta; class Magnoliopsida; order Aquifoliales; family Aquifoliaceae; genus Ilex; species Ilex aquifolium. The sequence continues at coordinate 23,193,382 of OX637404.1, forward strand.
AGTTACAAAACAAAGAGAAGACAAAGATCAGGTATAATAATTCTTAAAACAACCACACCACATGAATCTAATCTCGAAAAGTACACAGCAAAAAGAAAAACAGGAAGAGAAAAGAAAGAAGTATGTAAGAAAACAATGCAGATATAGTTTTTCACGGTCCAATCCGATGAAACCTAAATATTCCCTAAAAAAGAAAAGTTTGGGATTCAGCAGAATTAATCGGCAACAATACAAGATCTTGATAAAAGCTAACAACTTATCGACGTTCAGAGGAAATTAGGTCCATCTTCCAAAAAAAAATTTGCCAAGTTGTTTTGTTAAAGGAAAATCAGCTTACCGGGAAAAAGTTTGTTTTGTAGGCTGCCCAAAAGAATATGACCGTCATCACAGCCAAGTAACTACCAAGAATAATGCCAGTTGTGAAAATCTCAGCTAGCTTCCAGCTGTCAGGCAGAGGAGATGGCTTTACCCTATCCTTTGATATAGTCATAATGGTACCTGACATGTTACAGCTGCTAGTAAATTGTCCCAAAAAAAAAAAAAAGATCTATGGCAGCCACAGTGCTGATGGGATGTAATGCATAGTCCAGTTTTACAGTTATTAATAGAACTGCAAAATAACAATAATAATTATAGAACAACAAAAGATGTTGAACGCATGATCCCACCCCTCCCTCACAATTTAAAATTAACAGTGTAATAAATCAAATAAACTCGTGCAAACCAGAATTGGATGTATGCAAGAGAGAGAGAGAGAGAGAGAGAGAGAAGTTTTGTGAGGGAAAACAAAGAGCAAACCATCATTGAGAATGGCAATGATGAGCACCATAAACGGTGGAAAATCGAATTCCCATATCAGGGCCAGCAGCATGAAACCAAGCTGTCACAATCCAAAGGAAAAAGAGAAGAGAATAAGAATAGGTAAACAAAATGAACATCCAAATATTATATGGCAATAACGCAATTAACATTGAATCCATAGCCTGATGCAATGGTCTGAGTGTCAGGTTACCAACTATCAGATAGCGGAAGAATATGAGGCAGTTATATGGTGTATAAAATGCCTGAGTTTAGGTTTGCAACCGGTCCATCTCTTGCACCACCCGCAATTAATAGGGACCAAACTGGGCGACAACCCCATGGACACAAGTAACAGAGGTGCAACAAATCAGCACACACTGCCAACGACCAGAACAAACCTCCCTAAGAAACCACAAAATACTTACCACAATACGAATTGTAATGGAAACTGCATATATCTGCCAAATAAAGAAAAAGAGTAATTAGTTAAATGGATAGAAGATAAAGCATATATGCCTCATACATGACATTAGTACTATTATGTCAACACAAATTTTCCTCACGAAGTGTAAATAGTCAAATTTTTAGAATATCACACCATCATCAGAACCAAGGCCTACCGTGTAATTTTTCATCCTCTGAAAGATTGCTCGACTTGTCAAGACAGCGCTTATGATAACACTAAGTCCAGGTTCAGTAAGGACGATATCAGAAGCACTACGAGCTGCATCCGTTGCATCAGCAACAGCAATCCCAATATCAGCCTTTTTTAGAGCAGGAGCATCATTAACACCATCACCAGTCATTCCACAAATATGTTTTCTAGCTTGCAGGCGTTTTACTATCTCATATTTGTGCTCTGAAATGATGACCATGATAAGCTAATCTATAAGCAATGAGAACTGAATTCCTAGACATCTCATACAATCAAACATGAAAACAAATAAAACAACTTACCAGGGAAAACACCAGCAAAGCCATCAGCTTTCTCTATGAGCTCATCAATTGGTAAAGCAACTATGGACTCATCCTTGTTCTGTCCAAGCAAAGCAGATGAAGGATACATGTTGGTTCCCATTCCTAAGCGACGCCCAGTTTCTTTTCCTATTGCCAGTTGATCACCTGTTAAAAGTCTCAACCTTCAGTAATTGGAAGCTTCACCTGCCTACTGGCCATTTTTTGCACTAGACTTTGAATTGAGACCCAAAAAATTGACACAACACTTCAATTCATATAAAAGGGCTATAAGTAAGCATCTGACTTCTAGTAATACAAACATTATTAATCAAATACAGCCCAAAAATACATCCACATGCAAGATCATTAGTCTCCTCACAACATCATCACAACCAACTTCTAGCACCAAAGCATCAACATTCTATAAATTCTACATCCAGCAGTTATATTTGGAGGTAAAGCATAAAATGGTCATTTTATATTCACTGAACCAATATGCTAACATAATGGCACAAAATTAAGTACTATAGTCATTTCTTCCAATTTTACATCCCTCACTTTCGTGCATACCACAAGATCTGCACGAAGTGTTCACGATATTTGGAGGTGAATTATTAGAAACCTTGCAGGGTCAAAACCAAAAAACCTTGTGTATAGGATATAAATTGAAATACCAGAGTTTAAAGTAACATAGAGCATCCATGGTACTCTTCTCCATCTAGCCCTATGTAAAATATAAAATCATCCTTATAAGCGCAAAGGACCTGTTATCATTTTGACATTTACTCCAAGATTTAAAGCCCTCCTTATAGTGTCTGCACTATCGTGCCTGGGTGGGTCGAAAAGAGGCATCAAACCAATGAATTGCCATGGGCCTCCAGCACTCTCTTTCCTTCCCTCTGGAACTTCCTGGAGGGAAAAGGGAAGGTCCATGAAAATTTGTAATAACAATAAAAAATCACAATAATTTTATAAATTTACCTGGTATGCAACAGCAAGTGACCGCAAACCTCGGTCAGCAAACTTATCAATCACAGCATGAACCCTACGGTCTATATCTGACTTATTGTGCGCAAGGTTTAGAATCTAAAACCCATAATGTAGGCAGAAATTAGGATAAACAACTAACAAAGAAAAGGTTAGGCATATTAAACAAGGCTAATGAGAATGATACCTGCTCTGGTGCACCTTTGCTGACCCTATGCATTTTACCTTTGCTGTCAAAATAAGTTAATGCTGTACGTTTATCAGTCGGATTAAAGGGAAGGAAGTGAACTTCTTGGATCCCAGCGCGTGCCTGTCCATGGGTACAATTACCAAGGTAGCAACTTAAGTGAACATGTCAATCACCAAATAGATATTTTTACAAACATTTTGGTACTTGATAAATTACCTCCTTGGGATCAGCCAGCATCCCAACAATAGCAGCATCTATTGCATCCTGGTTTTCTACTCGGGAGGCTCGAGCAGCCATCAGAACAACAGTGTCCGCATCTACACCTTTGGCAAAAACCTGAGAAGAAAAACTCAGACAGATGGTTAAAATAAAATTTAAAGCCTGTTCGCTGAAGAAATTCACCCATAATCAGCAGGAAGGGAAACCCCCTCACTAACCTCGACAAGGTTCTTGTCAACAGTCAGCTTGTTCAATGTCAGGGTTCCAGTCTTGTCACTGCAAAGAACATCCATTCCAGCCATTTCTTCTATTGCAGTCATTCTCTTTGTAATAGCTCCCTGAGGTCATTGTTGACATATCCCATCATATAAGGAAATTCTTCAATCATAGTTGATCATAACAAGGCAGTGAATCTAACCAACCTGCTGAGCTAAGCGATGAGAACCAATGGCCATTGTTACTGATAAAACTGTAGGCATGGCAATTGGAATTCCTCCAATGAGAAGCACAAGAAGATTGTCAATCCCAGGACGATACTTCCGGTGTTGAATTGGATACATCACGACAATCTCTATTATCATCCCCACAGCGATAGAACAAATGCAGAAGTTTCCAATTGCAGTCAACACCTACTCAAGATACGAAAAAGGGGAAATTGAGATAGCAACTCAAGAACTAACAAAGCTAGTCCAGAACAAAGATGAATTATTTCTATTTACTTACCTTCTGGAAGTGCCCCACTTGGTTGGTGGAATCAACAAGGTGAGCAGCCTTACCAAAGAAAGTATGAACCCCAGTGGCGATTACCACAGCTTCTATCTCCCCTTGTTTACAAGTAGAACCCGAGTAAATGCCATCCCCAGGGCCTTTTGTAACTGGAAGAGACTCGCCTGTTAAAGCAGACTGCAAATTGCTAACAAGATAAATTTCAGTACCACACTTCACAAAAAGTTCAACAAAAAGACACCATGTGTAGACATTGACAGAACATATTCACCTGGTCAATCTTCAATGGATCACCATCAAGCAGACGAGCATCTGCAGGGATAATATCACCGAGTTTTATACTGATTATATCCCCAGGGACTAACATAGAAGCATCTTCCTCACTCCACCTTCCATCTCGAAAAATCTTTATAACCATAACAATCGGAAATAAAACTCAACATTAAATCACGGGCATGTACAGTCTTAAATTAATACAGTACCACTATCACTAATAATCACAATAGAAATTGGCATTTTGAACACATGGGCAAAAATACTAAGCTCATAGTTACAAAGAAAACTTAACACCTTAGCTTTTGGAGCAAGACGAGCCATGAGAGCAGCCGCAGCATTGCCTGCATTGTTCTCCTCAAAAAAACTAATTGTCGAGTTAATTACAAGCAAAGTAATGATACCAACAAAGTCTTGCCAGTCAGGAGGCTTTCCCTACAAATATAAAAAGTTATAGTCAATTAATTCTTGAAAAATCTCAATTCTTACAATAAAATAGTTATACTTCTGCAAAGAACTAATTCTTACTCCCCCGTTCGCAAGGGCAATTGCCATGATAGCAGCAGCTTCCATAACCCATGATAGAGGATTCCACATGAACCCCAAAAACTTTAAGAATTTACTCTCCTGAAAGACGCCAAAATTACAGAAAGTTGTGAAGATACAAGCTTCAACATTACAATCAAAGTTCAGAAGTACTAAAACAATCAGCACCCACAAACACAAAGGATCAAGCTTGGTGAAGACATAGTATTCACATATCAAAAGTGCAATTCAAAATGGCTGAAACAAGAAAAACAAAGAAAGAAACAATAAAGACACACAGAAAAGTTCAAATGCTGAGAAGACATTAGTGGTAACATCAATATTGCAGTAAAAAACAAGCAAATATACACACAAAACAGATGAGAGTTGAGAACGCAGTGTTAACATCAGAATTAAAGTTCAAAATTTCCAAGAAAAAAATATTGAAATAAAGCAGAGGATCTATCGAACAAATTAGCACCTTCTTCTCTTCAAGCTTGTTGTGCCCAAAAATGTCTAATCTTTCTTGAGCAGCCTGAGTGGTGAGACCCTCTCTGCTACATCTCAGATTCTCAAAAACTTCCTCAATGGGTATGTTTTCCTGCACTCACAATAGCTCAAATGCATCAAACGAAATCCACCAACCAAAAAAGTGCATAACACAAACAATTAACAAAAACATCCATAGCAGTTCTCCGATCCATTACCAAATCCACAGTTTCTTTCACCACAGCTTCCAGAACTTCAGGCTTGTCCCCCATCTTCCTCTCTCTCTCTCTCTCTCTCTCTCTCTCTCTCTCTCTCTCTCTCTCTCTCTCTCTCTCTCTATTATACCAGTTGTAGATAAAAAAAAAACCCACCAAGAACCACAATAAACTGACCGTGAAAGCAACCGAAACTGGTGATATAGGAAGAAATCAGAGATTTCCCAGCTATAAAGATTTCATTTTGAATGTCCAATTGGGTTTGAAGACCAAACTGAGGTCGACCGACCACCACCGAATCAACAGGGAGTGGAACAGCTGAGAGAGTAGCAACAGTTACAGTTCAAAACCTTCTGTATGTTCTTTCCAAAAAGTTTATGCTCGCTTTTAAGTACTTGTACCCTTCTGCAATATATCGTTGTACCTTGTGTGAGTTGGCGTCATTTTTGGAAATTTCGTTTCTTATTCATTTAATAAAAAAAAGAGTTCAACTTTGATGAAGTGAAGGTTCAAGTTTCTTAAAACATGAGTCGGTAGAACCGACGTCAATTATTTGGATGAATCGTGTCCAAATCTCTAGTGTAGATTTAAATTTTCATCAAAAAATAAGTCTTGATTTAACCAATATATAAGTTAAAGGACTGATTCATACACTCAAAATTTGTCTTCGATTTTACTTAGACTCACTAGTCTGAGCGACTAAGTCCCATCTTTTTTACCGAGAACAGGTGAGAAATTTTTCCACCATCCAAGAAAAACTCTATAAATTTTATTTTTTTTTGAGGGGAGGGGGGAAGGGGGGATAAGTCTTTATTCTTTTATTCAATTATCTGTTAGTATTGATTTTTTATTGATTAGCATCATGCATACACAAATTTACATATTTTGTACACTTTTTTGTTATATATGAGTCCAATTGTTTAATCAATATTTCGTAAATCACTTGGAGTTCGAGTTTTTAAATTATATTAACGGTCAATTGAGTGCATTAGAAGTTTATATTATAGACATAAGTTTAAAGAAAACTTGATTGGCGGAATTCTCAATTATATAAGAAATAATTTATGTTAAAGTATAAATATTTAAATTATAACTTTTGAAGTAGATGGTTGTTTAACATGATATCAGAATAGGAGATCATTTGTTTGAATTTCGCCGCTACTCTAATAATTAAAAAGATTTCCTAGTGTTAGGTCTAACATTTAGTTTGCACATGAGGAGACGTGTTGAAATATAAATACTTAAGTTGTCCCTCAAAAAACTTAAATTTTTAGAATAGATGGTTATTTAACAACTGATATACTATGGTAATAACTTAAATCTTTATAGTAAAATACAATATATTTTGAATTCTTAACTTAGCTTACCACAAGAACGATTGAGATTGATCAAAATTACATCTCATTCAATCTAATAATCTAAATTTAATCTCCAAAAATAATTTCTCCCCCAAACTCAAAATCTCCCTTTTCCACGTACCCTAACAAAACCAACCAAAACCCACACATATCATACCACTCTTTTTCCGTAGAGCAATACTATAAAATTCAAATGAAATCCAAAAAATTACAATCTAAATGCATACAATTATTTAGATGAATAAGTTCTATTAATTTTTTCAGTGAAACTCACTCACCCAACACTCATCCAATGGTTGATATGCATTTGAATTTATTTTTTGAATTTTATTTGGGTTATGTAGACTCTCTCCACACATACCTTGCCACATCAAAAATTCAACCCATTTTTGCACGCACCCCCAACAAATCCACCAAATAGTATTATTAAAGAAAAGAAAGTATAAATTATTGTTTTTTTTTTTTTTTGAGTCAAACACACACACAGTCCACACATCACACAGCTCAAGCACATTTTTGTATAAATTATTGTTCAAAATATTTATATTACGCAATCAATATTTAATTTCTTTTATTTTTGTAGTGTCTTCAACCGGGTTATTGCTGGTATTTTTATAGGCTAGTAATATATAAAATTCAAATGTTTGGTAGTATGAATTTTTATCTTTTTTTATATACTTTGTCTAGATAAATAAGCATTAACATCAATTTGCTGATGCCCTTCTGTGACTTTTGTACAGACTATCTTTGACTTATAAATGGTCCAAAATAACACCAATTATTGTACCCATGGGGTCTATATAAAAATATAGAGATAGAGAAAGCACTTTATAATATGCTTAAAAATTAATCACTTGCAGACTTTTGGGTTGGCACAAGTAGGACTCATGTTTGGGTTAAAAAATGAGTTTTGTACATATGGCCCCCTAATTTACTTTTTTTATGCTATTGCCCAGTTTTTTTTTTTTTTTGGGCCTCTCCTTAGTCCCATTACAAAAATTTTCTCTCAAGGTATTTGCTTTCTAACATGAAAAATGAATATATAAATACAATAGCATTCCCACACCTTTGGGAAAACTCATTAAAAAAACATGACAAGTCTCCCTGGTCACAAATTTTTTTAGATTTTTTCAACCATTCGTGATGGATAATCTACACAAAAATATATAATTATTATGTGTATGTATTGTATTCACATAAGCTAGTTTAAACATGTAGAATAGCCACTTAGAGCCTAAGTTTAGGGTCATGGGTACATCATCTAGTTTTTGATTTTTTTTTTCATTTTAGTTTTTGTTTTACCTGTTAATAACATAAAGATGAAAAAAATTTGGGTTATGGTAGATTTTGATCCACCACAAGTACAACTTATTCGTTTGATAAGTAACCGATCAATAAGAAAATAAAACATTAGTCGTAGGTGCTAGCTCCCAAGTTTAAATTCCCATACCGCCATCGACTCTTGGTCGAGCAACGGCTCAAAATTCTAAATTGAATTGGAATTAATTCTTCAAATAGAGATGTAGAAGTTAAGAGACATCAACCCCGGTCCTCTTTGTGCATCGAAAAGAAAAAATGGTAGGTTTTGACCCTACTCATCCATCACATAAAGAAAAAAGAAATTGTTGAGTACAACACACTGCACTTTAGTTTAAGAGATTTGGATGCAAATTAGCCAAAGTGAGAACCTTATGTTTAGATAGGAAATGTAATTCAGCAAAACATAAGGGGTGCATTGCAAAAAAAAACATTGAGTTTAATTATTACAAAATTACAAAACTTATATAGCTTTCCAGGTCCTTCACTTTTGTGCTTTTGAACAAGTAAAGTCACCTTTAATTGATTCGAAATGGGGCATGAAAAATGTTAAAAGAGAGTTAGAGATCACTTTGGTTTCCTCAATCTAGGATTTCTTGTCTTTCGCAAAGTGATTCCTACTTTTTAACTACTCTTTTATTGTTGTTAGAAGTTTTCAAATCTAGTCTAGACCCCACGATTTCCTTGTGAATCATTCAACAATATAAGATAGATGACCTTCCCATAAAGAAAATTCAAAACAAAACAATTGTAAGTGTGTGTTCGGGTTAGTTTACACGTATCTTAATTAATTTTTTTTTCGATCTGGTCAAAAACAAGTCATCGACACCGGAACTAGGGTATTCATGAGGGATAAATCTCTCAGGACTTAACTCCAAAAAGTTGTCAAGATTTGAAATCAAGACACTAAATTTACATCTCGTCTCTGTAACTACTTGAACTACCCCTTGGCGTTAAGTAAAAAAATATTTGGGTCTCTCACTACTTGGTTTAAATTCACATAAGGGTTAATTGCATTAGAGGTTCCCAAAGTATGTGATTTATCTCATTTTGGTCCCCAATGTTTTAATTGCTTCATTTTAGTCTCCGAAGTATTGAATATGTTTCTATATGGTTCCTAAACCAGACAACGTCCAGTTTACTAACGATGTTTTATCATAAACTTGTCACGTAATAGTTAAATATGAACAAAAAATAATTTTGATAGCTCTTAAATAAAATTTGGATAGCTCTTGAAAAAAATGTGTAATATGAGTAGCTTTTAACCAAAATTTGAATAACTCATGATCAAAACTGTGTAATTTGGGTAGCTATTTAACCAAAATTTAAGTAGAAATTTGATTAAGAGTTATCCAAATTTTTTTTTTTTTGTTCATATTTAAGTATCACGTGACAAATTTATGATAAAAAATATTAGCAATCTGGACATTGTCTGCTTAAGGGACCATATAGAAACATATTCAATACTTCAGGGACCAAAATGATGCAATTGAAATATTGGGGACCAAAATGAGACAAATCTAATACTTTGGAGACCTCCAGTGCAATTAATCCTTCAAATAACTAGACTATACATCTGTATTATTCACTTTTCAGGGAAAAAAAAATTGTTTCATTACTAAATTCTCTCAATTTTTTAGCCATTAAAGCATACAAGTGGAAGACCCACTTATGTGTCATGAATTCGACTTGTATACATGGTAGATATTCTGATGTTAAAACATCTAATATTTGGATGAATCGAAACCCAAATTTTTCAAGATCTAATGTTGATTGACAACATAGAAAAGTGGAGTGAATAAAATAGTTTTCACTTTTTTGATTGGAATATTGTCGATTTTGAAAAGTTGCACATAAGAAAGCATCCTCCACTTGTTGAAGTCATATCTCCAAAGCTTTGAACACTACACATAAATACAAGAATAGAGGATCTGAAATGGGAAAGGCTATGATATTGTCGGAGGTATTATACCGAAAATTATAATTTTTTAAGGTTAAGTTATAACTTTTTTGAGGTGTAAGTTATAACTTTAAAATACATGATCGATTACCGAGAGTTTATCGATCATGACCTTCCCCTTGAACAGTTATAACTTCTCTTTTCAAAATTATAATTTTACCAAAAATAAAATAGTAATCGACGATACCGACACTGAAAAACCAAAAAATTTTCCATATGAAATAATGTATTTTAGAGTACTTTAAGGCACTCATAATGCCATTGAAGAACTTCCACTTATTTTCTCGTAGGTCACCAGCCACCAACAACTGTAGTTTTCATAGTCAAGTTGTAGCACCAATATATTCAAATATCATATGATATGAAGGACAAGTTTACGGTTTCCAAAAAATTGTGGACACCATGGTGGAATTGATCTAGTCATAGATTTTAGTTTGATTGATTTGTAACTATTAATTATAAAAATGATAAGTTAGTATAAATAATAAAATAATATAATTTTATACGTATCACAATTTTACTGAATGAAGAATTCATGTATAAGATTGAAAAGTTATTTTTAGGTACCGTAAATAGATCTGCTAGTATTAAAATTATTCAATTCTTATTTGAAATGATTGGGAGCCAGCATCCACTTCCAACTGCTGGGAAGAAAAACAACCCCAACAGTGTCAAAGGTAGGTGAATGACCCCATTCCTTGTAGGTGTGTAAGAGTTGAGAGATTAATCTCAACCTAACCCAATTTGATCGAACCCTTCAACTCAAGTGCTACCCATTTTCAAAAAATTGTTGAAGTCGGATTGAATTTGGATTACATAACTCAGATCGAAAAATCGAGTTTAATTGCAGGTGAAATGAGGTACAATTAAGGTTTAATTCTCAAGTTATCCAACTATGACTGCAATTGAATTTGGTTCATAGTATTACTAGAACTTAAATCGACTTGGGATTCTTTTACCTTAAGTCCAACCCAAATATTTGCCCAAATAATGCATAGTTGTTCAAAAAAAGGGTAGTCACCTAAGCTAAATATTTATCTGGGATCGAGTGTTATTAATGTATGATACACTACTAGTGTATAAGGAAATTTGCCTAAAGGTCAGCTCGCAACTGTGCCACTTCCCGTGCTCACCCAAGATAGTATAGTAGAGTGGAAGACGCTTAAACGCTTCCTATTGTCTGTCTGATTGATTCTATAGGGGTTTTTGGTGAAGAAGAGGAGAAATCAAACCGCAATCGTTAATTAAGATCATATATTCTTTCGGGAATAGGTCTTTCTTCATATTTATTCATTCATTTTTGATTTACACGACTTCAGGCAAATAAAGTAACTATAATAAAAGTTATGTCTGTCAATCGAGTAGGTAAAATCAATGTGGCTTTTATAAAGATTAATAAAGTGCAAGTTAGGCATATAAAAGCAAAGAAAGTGGACAATATAGCTAAGAGAGACACTTTCCACTAACAAAAGGCAGTGTCAGATAGCATTTTTTTTTTTTAATGCAGTTAGGGATTTTTTTTCTCTGATTCGATCAATGACAGATCATTCATATCGAAACTAAAAAATTCACCTAATTTTAAAACGTTTATCAAATTTTAAATTTTAAATATCTGAATTTACGGGTCGTGCATGTACATGCACCTTATTAGGTGTTAGGTGATGCAGCTTATCTGGATTTTAGGCTAGGTGTGGATTCAAACTTTCCTACTTAATGAAAAAAAAAAAGTTAGGTGTGGATTGGCGAAATGGTGGATGAGGAGTGAGAAAAGAAAAGAAGGGGACAGCAGCCAATAGCCATGTGCAGATGCAGCTTAATCAGTGAAACTAACAGACTGTGCTTTGGGTCATTGGGTTGGGTGTGCGCAACGAGGACAGTTTGCCACAACCAAACCAAAAGGTCAAAAACAAGCAATAAATCACTTCACATGAGATCTGTCCCCTTCCCCAACCAACTCACATCCGTACTATTCCGTAGCTCAAATGATATATGGAAATTCATGCACCTTACAGCATCCGAACAACAAATTGTATTTTAGTTACTCAAAAAATAACTTTTTTTTATTTTAACTACTCACTTTTTTAATACACACTCCAACAAATTCCCTATATTTTTAACTACTCCTTTTAAATATTACTTCTCATTCTTTTTATATTTTTTTTTTTTAGAATAATGAAAAAAGAAAGAGAGAGAATGGAAGAAAGGAGAGGAAGAGAGAGAAAATAATATAAAATATGTTTATAAGTTGCTACAGTGATACTCTATATTTAGAGTATAAATGTAGCAAAAATCTATTTTACAGTATCTGAAGAGCATCTGTTGAAGGATGATTTTACTAAATTTTAGCTATTTTTGTGTTTTACAGCATCTCTTGGAGATGCTCTTACAGTGTAGGACTTACCTACGGTACCAAAAAAAATAAAAATAAAAAAATCGTTACCCTAGATCTTTGAAGTTTAAAATATTATATTTAAATTATTTATTAGTTATAGAATTAATGAAATTTGTTAAACGATCAAATTATCATAATTAAAGATAAAAGATATTGTATTCATTAGGGTTTGACCCATTATTTAGTTTTTTAATTTTATTCCAATAGATAGTATAATTGTGTACTAATTATAATTTTTTAAAAAAAATTAGATTTTTAATTTTAATTTTATTTCAATAAATGACATAATAATGAATTTTAGTTGTAAAATTTAAAATATTTGATATTCTATCTTTGATTAAAGTATTTTTAGTCTAAATATTATATTTTCAACTTGAAGAGTCTAAATATTACATGTCTAAAAATTTTAGGGGGTTTGAATATAATTTACTAACAGATAGACTAATGGGTAAGGGTCTAAGTGTTACGAGCGTACAAATTTTCAAAGGTTTATGTGTAATATTTGAAATATCAGTGGGTTTAATTAAGTAAGATGTAATTCTCCTAATTTATTATTTCAACGAGTGGTTTTATAATTTTTATAGATCATTTTATAATTAAAAAATTTATTAATTTTGTGGATAATTTATCACTTTTGTGATAACTATTTTTATCATTTTTTTTTCAGTATCACAATAGTTTAAGGTTAAGGTTAATCGGTATCATAGACAACTCCTACAGTTTAAGGTTAGTACTGAAATATATATCTAATATCTATATAATAAATCAGGACTCATTTTGAATCTCTTAATTTAGCTTAACATAAAGGCTCAAAATCATCACCAAAAAACTTTCCCCCAAAACTTGAAAATTCCACTTAGCTCATATCTTTTTATGCTAATCAAGGTTAGAATCTTGTCCCCATATATTGTTCATCTCTATTAGATCAATCACATCTATAACAAGTTAAATCATTTAATTTTTGATTAATTTTAGATTAAATATAATTTTTATTTCAAACCTTGTTCATATAGGATATTGTACACAAGTTCATTTTTTTTTAACAAATTTGATATTTTTGTTGAGGTCATGTATTTTGAGAAAATTTAATCTATTTTTTTTAAAAAAAATAATAGATAAAATTTAATTTTAAATTATGTAATTAAATATAGTATGGATTTTTTAAATTTTAATGAATAATAGGAAATAAACATTATTATTTTTGTATAGTGGGATCGATATTTTGAGTGCTAGAATTTTATATTGCATTTTACCTTCAAACACGAGTAATGTATAGTTTTTAAATATGGTACTTCTATTTTCTAAATAAAATTAAACGCATCTAAAAAAGTTTTATTTATTGTTTTTATCATTTAATAATATTTTTACTAAATGGTTACAAAACATCCACCTAAAATCAATAGTGAAACTGGAATTTGGCACAGTACAAAATTGGTACCTAACCTCATCCCACTGTTTATGATGGGACTTCACTCATTGAAGGCATCGATCTCCTTTGATCTTTGCCACTGGCTGAACAGTGGAAAGTAGACTTTGATCTAAACCCCTAAACTCCAAATCTATAATCTATATCTACAATATACGGTATAAGGTAGATTTTAATAAATTTATCCGATAATTTTAAATAAATTTATCTAATAGCAACTAACATTTATATCAAAAACATTCATGTTGAATTTTTCCCTCCACTCCAATCTATATTTTTCACTTACGTTAAACCGTGTCTTCAGGTACGAGTTATCTCTAATCAATCTCATATAATGAAAAAAGGTGTTTATTGTACCTAAAAAAAAATGATATCGTACCGACATTTATCATATTTGTGGGTATTTTTATCATTGTTGTTGTACTAAAAAAATGGTAAAAATAATTATCACAACTGTTATAAAAACACCCATAAAAAGTGATAAATCATGAACAAAAGTGGTAAATTTTTTTGTACAAAAAAAATAAAAAAAATAGTTATCATAAGAGGCCGTAATACCCACGAAAATAATACATTTTTTAGTTATAAAATAACCCACAAAACTTATAAAACCACACTTTAAAGTAATAAATTTTGATAGTTTCCGTACTATAGTTAAGAGTCCTAGTAAAAATCGAGCAATCAAGATTTTGGCCCCAAAATACGAGAAGATGATATAATTAAGATTGTCAATAAGTCGTGTATTTGTCGTACTTTTAAATAGTGCAAGTCTTTTCGTTCTAATATTAACGTAACTAATACTTGATTCATCTATAACCGTGTATAATATATTTCATGAATTATATCAAAACTTATAAAAGTAGATACAACTAAATCTTTGATGCCTCATGTCTTGATCATTGCCTCTTGATAATGATGATGGCTTTTTCATTGCATGGAATAAAGCCAACTCCTTCCAAGTGATGTTGAGAACTCAAACTCAACTATGACCCACCATTTGCTCATGCTACTGGACTGCTTCCTGCCACCTATCTTAAGGGTTCCTTTTTCTTTCCCTGACCACAATAATTTTGCGGCCATAGCCTGAAGTAGCAGTTGGGAATCCGACATGGCCCGTCCTCTCATAGTTCCTTCAACCCTATGAAATCAAATGCACGGAAACAGTGCGATTGTTAAAACATTCTAGAATTTATTCTTTGGCTACATGATTGTTGGAAGCATAGAGAATGAGAAGAAAAGTTGAATACCCAAAACTTCTTTTTACAAACGGGATCATATGTACTTTTCAATTCACGATACAACGTAAACCTCAAAAATATGAAATCGCCCATTAATTCGACATAGAGAGTTTTATGCAACAAGTAGGTCTCTAACTTGTGTCGTACACGGTTTTTCTTCGACTACTGAACCAACCTATGCTGGACAATTAGAACACCAACTATAGCCTCTGGCTACTATAAGGTCTGACTTCAAATTTTTTTTTTCTGTCAATTTGTTGCAATCAAGTAAAATATAAAGCTAAATATGACAACCTTGATGTTTAGAAAGATAAAGAATTGTCTTTAGAATTCTGACTTGGATTCTTAAAAAGACATGATGCTAGTGGAGTAGTCTTGATTGAGAAGGGTGCCTTTATTTCAGAAGGAAAACACTATCGCACAAAAAATTATAACTTTTTGAGGCGAAATTATATTTTTTTGAGGTAGTAATTACAATTTTTAAAAATAAAATTATTACTTTTTAAGGTTAAGTTACACCTTCTAAAGATGAAGTTACAACTGCTAAGGGGACATTCATCGATTATGAAGTTACCTCAAACAATTGTAATTTCACCTTTAAAAAGTGTAATTTGACATCAAAAAATAATAACTTTCAATACGATATTAAAAAAAAAAAAAAAATTGGTACTGTAGAATTACCCTTATTTCATTGAGCTCTGATAGAGATCCGCTGTTCCTTTACTGATTCTACTTTTATGGTAAAGGGTCCAACTAAATCTTTCGGAAACCACACCTTTATTTTGTTGGGCTAATGAGAATGTGATATCTGTAAAGTTCTCTTAATTCCTTATTAGACTTTCATATATTTATGATAAATTGCTAGACATGAATCAACCGAAAATCCATCAACACAAATCAACTTTAACTATGATATCGGATTTTTATTTTTATTTTTTGCAGTAGCATAATCTTCTCATAAATAAATAGATAAGTAGGTGAACAGCTACCATCTTTTCAGAAAAAAGTCCTCCAGAGTTTGGTCCATCTAGAGTTGGTGAAGTTTTTCCCATCTGGGCCGCTCCCCAGTGTGCACTACAATCTCTGACTTCTGTCTGTCTTGAGCCCCAAGCGGAGCCAGACGGGATCATATTGTCCCGACCTATGCCCGCCTTGAGGCCAGAATCGATCGATACAGCCCCCATGGCCCAAATTCCACCAACTCAAAGGGGATGTAAACTCCATAGGATCGAGGTGGTGTAGGTTCGACCTGTGCCTACCTTGAGGCACAGGTCTAACACACCACAAAGTTTGCATGGAGCGACACGGCCATTTGTTGGTTGCCCGTCCTCGTCAAGCAGGCTGTGTTCGTCTGAAATTCACACTCGAACAGCCAGAATCTCCCCATCTGTAAGGCCTTGCATAAAGAGTTCCATATCTTCTTTCGAAAATGATGCAACCTGATGTTAATTTGAGAACCCAGAATAATTCCAAATATTACAGTGAAAAAAAGACAACACAACCTGCAGCTTTGTTAGAAGATAAGTAGAACCATAATTTGACAATCCTATAGGATGGACTTATGGCTGCATCCCCACTCTATTCCCATGAAGCTAAGTAAACTATGGTCAGATAACCAAAACGGTAAGGAATACAGACCCAAACAACTAGCATATGCACCATGGACATAAAAAAAAAAGCAGACAAGTTCGTCAGAAGAGAATGCTCAGCACCGATATGTTTAACTCCAGCATATAACTAATATGAAGTAAAACCTCAAGTAGAATGATAAATCAAGCATTACATTTGATGGTATGGTGTAAATACCAAAGTGAGATGGATACTAAACAATGGGTGGTAAAACAAAGAATATGACTTCAAAATATACAAGAGTTCCAATCAAAGACAAAGTTTACCTTTCTATTTCCTCCCATTAGACTCTGACATTCTTTTTTGTTGTCGGAAAAATCCAACACTAATAACAACTTCAACCACCACACTGCAAGGACTTCACAACATTTCCACTCACCCTCCAACTTTTTGGATTTTCTTCTTGGTATTCACATTCATCAATTGCATACATGTACTATATTTACATCCGACAGCAGTTGAATTATCTAACCGTGTTACTCTATACTCGCCTCCTGGTCATTTGAAGTAAGAGATTTCATGAGCTTCCTCCCAGAACTCTTCTCAGTTCAGATTTCTGTTCTGCAGTAAGCCTCGATGGGTAGTTAACATCAAACTTGACCTTGAGATTCCCCTTCTTTCTAGGTTCCTTTGAAATAGGCATTCCTTCGTTAGGGACAACTACCTCATTGCCTGGTTTGATAATCTCTGTCAATGGTATCATGAGATTCCGTCCATCCAGCGTTGTCAGCTCAAGTGTCATTCCTGCAAGGGCATCCAGGAGAGAGATCTCCTGATTCACCACTAGATCATTACCTTCCCTCGTATAAACAGAATGAGGTTTCTCATCTACAACGAATATAAGATCTGCAGGTATAACCCCAGGCTCTTGGTTTCCCTTTTCAGGGAAAGTGATCTTTGTGCCCTTCTTCCAACCAGGCTTTATCTCAATGGTCAGAATCTCTTCCACTGTTCGAAGCTTACTGCAAGAGAGGTACAAAGACATAGTAAAAAAAAAAACCAAAACATTACTTATTATTCAATATACATCGACACAAAGCCAGAGGTCTATTTGAAAAGGATGGAACCAATGAAAACTTATGATAAACAAGGACAAATGCAAACTGATGCCATATTATGCCAGCGTTTTCCAATGGCACACAACATTCTAGTTTTTCTACTAAACAAGCATTCTCCATTACACAAATATCTAACCCCAGATCTAAAGATGATCTAGACATTCTTTGGGTTTTTCATTTAACAAACAATCAACTGAACGTTTTTCTGTAGTGCTTTATTTCAGTGAATATATAAATTATTGTATACCAAATTAACACATTTGAATGTCAAAAACAACAATAACATCCAATTTTTCTCTCTCCTCCAACACACCCACCATCTCCCCCCACCCCAGAAAAAAGTCCCAATTTTATCTAGTAAAGCCAATATTGATTCTAATATCACCTATCGCCTGCATGAGCAAAACATGTGCAATCACTTCTAGTTAGCATCACTGATATGCAACTCTTAAGAGGCATACAAACCTTTGCTGGAAACCTTTCGCACATGGTGGCGCTCAGAAGCTTGTAGAAATTGTAATTCTCTTCAAACAGAACCTTGAGTTGATTACAACAGAGCCTCAAAGTCTTCTATCTAAAAGTCACAGCACCACCATCTCTATGTAGGTTTAACATACAAATATTTTGAGACTCCTCTGGCATTAAAAATCCGTAAAGCGATTCCTTCTCTTCTAACACATAAAAGGATAGACTAAATGTCCCACTCAAGTCAAGTTCTTAAAAAGAGCTGCTACCTAATGTTGATCTCACAAATGCCACAAGGTAGAAGGATTAAACTAGATAAAAATTGGACCCTTGGTAGTTGGTACCCTCCCTTTATTTTCTTTCCCCCGGACATGTAGGGTTGTTTACCGAACCGAGCCGCTCAAGCTTAGCTCATTTTTGGCTCGCTTAAGCTCGCTCATATTATAAATGAGCCTAATTTGAACAACTTTTTAGGTTAGTTTTGTATTTGAGCCAAGCTGAGCTTGAGCTATTCGCGAGCCGGCTCGTTTTATGTCAAACTCATCATGTAGGTAGCGTCTCTCTCTCTCTCTCCTTTCAAGAATAAAACCCTTAAGCTGCTAACCTTTTTTCTCTATTTCAATTTATCCCTCCTTCACCGTTCAAAAAATAAATAGAAGTCTAACCCTCCTTCACAATTTCACACACACACACACACTCTCTCTCTCTCTCTCTCTAAGTCGTCATCCATCTCCTTTCCTTCTTCCATGGTTTTGGTATCTTTGAACTCTAAATCATCTCGGTCCCTCTCTCCCCTTGCTCACCACCACGGCTTTCCCTAATCCAAACCCTAGAAAAATCATCATCTATGATTTATAGATTTCTACTACCAACTACCAATGCATACACACACATGTATACGTTAAGTTTGTATATTTTTGTTACGATTTCGATTTGTGTGTTTTTGTGAAATTTTTTGATTAAGTATTAAAAATTTGTGGATTTAATTTCTTTTTTGAATGGCTAGAATTCAGTTTGACCCGAGCTGAACAATATTTTGAACTCGATAGTCGAGCCCGAGTCGAGCTTGAGCAATCTTTGAATAGCATGAGCTGAGCAGAGCTTAGCCAAGTTCGAAAGGCTCGGCTCGATTAATACCCCTATCAGGACATGTGGGCCAAACTTCAGAAAGGCCCTACGGGGGTCCTTCACTTGTGTGAGCTCCCCACTTGTTCATTCTTCTTACCAATAATCCATAAGCTTCGGTAGAACACACCATCAGCTGGTCCAAAAACCATTATTTACATAAGGTAGTAATCAAACTGAAGACAAGTTTTCACTCTTAGCAGCAGCATGAACTATTAACATTGCAGCAGAACAAGATCTGTAGCCAAGTCAATTGATTGACTATAAGAAACTCTTACGAGAGAGCAGAACCCATCTTAAAATAGAACACTCGTAGCACCAAAAAAGTAAAAAAAAAAAAAATTAAAGTTAAAAGATTACAAAAAAACTCCAAAAAACTTTTACAATGAATCTGCTCCAACCAAGATAACATAAGCATTGACATCACACAGTTATAGCAATTTCAATGAAACGCTCAAACTTCATCAACTCTCAAGATCACAAATGTATTTAATGAACTAAATCTATGTCAACCTAAAGGATCAAAGAAAAAGTTTACAAAGTTCACTATACTGTTGAGAAACTTCTCCACTAGCTATCTAATTCATACGCTGTATAACAACAATGAGACCTCATCGGAGGCTTAAAGCCAAAATATCTGTCACCACCAAAATGTTTCTTATCAACTTTGAGCCACTCGATGCAAATGACAATTTTACACACCCCAAAAAAATGCAATCCTTTTCGCTTCTTATGCACCAACAAAATCACTGTAATTCAAAGTACTCAATCCAATCAGAATATTCGCATCAAATCAGACTAATGCAGTAAAAATGACACAATAATCAGACCACAAATTCAAACTTCAAAGCAACCATCCGCAATTAAACCGAAGCAAAGTCAATCTTGCAAAACCAAGAAGCCCTAATATACCAAAAACAGTCTAAAAATTTCCACGAATTCCCAAATAGCATTTATCAAACTCTACTACAAAATTGAATAAACAAGATACGATTAACAATTACATTTTTGCGAAGTACATACCCAGAAGGATCGACAATGGACCTGGAAATCTTCATCTTCTTCTTTGTTCCCTTGTACAACTCCTCCAAGCTACACGGCAACAAATTCTCCACCGCCTCCGCCTTCCTTGCCGTAGAAGAAGAATTCCCAAAATGCCCAGTCGTACTCCTGAAAAATCCATCCCTAACCCCCCCTCTACCACCCCTCCCTCCACTATTCCCCTCCGATCCATCGAACATCTCCGCATATATATCCTCAGCGTTCCGAAACGAAGGGTTCGGATGCGAAGTCCGATTGGGAGTGTAGGTCCCACCGCGAGGTTGCTGCGGTGGGAATTGGCCGGACTTTAGGGCTTCCTCGCCGTAGAGATCGTAGATCTGACGCTTCTGAGGGTCACTGAGCACGTCGTAAGCCTCGGAAATCTGCTTGAATTTGGCCTCGGCCTCTCTCTTACCGCTTGGGTTTTTGTCCGGGTGCCATATCATTGCTAGCCTCCGGTAAGCTTTCTTCAGATCGTCTTCGCTCGCGTTCCGGTTCACTTTCAGTATGTTGTAGTAATCGACTCCCATTTTCTCTCTCCAAAACTATATAGAACCAGTGTATGTATATGTGTGTGTGCGTATCGCCGGAGATGAAGACGAAAATGATATTAAAAGGTTCAAAAGTTGGGTCTTCGTGGTGGGGAGACAGAGGTCGATCGGACGGTTATGAGAATCTTTCTCTCTCTAGAATCGTTTTGTTGCTCTCTCTCTTTCTCTCTCTCTCTCAAAATATGTTTTTGTAGGGCTAAAAATTTATGAATATTTTGCATTCTTACCCAATATTTGTAAAATATTAAAAAACCTTCCATTAATCAGCCAAAAAAATGCGGAAGTCGAATTATCAGGTAGAGTAGAGTCGGAATACTATAGAACGGGTCGGGTGGGAAGAATTTTAAACTCTCCTATCAAAACTGACTACATTATTATTTTTTGTAATTAAGTGAATAATATGAACATTTTTATTTTTATGATTTAAATTTTAAAATCTTAAAATTATCTGGATTCAAAGTGCCATTTATTACTTTTTAAATTTTTTGTTAAGACGTGTTGAAGAGTACGGCATTTTCGTGTGAGACGTGGGGTAGACTGGTAGAGGATCTCGTGGGGCCTACAAGGATTCAAATTTCACTGTGGGTGGGTCCGTTTCTGAGGATTGGGTAATGGGAATGGGAGAAAAATCAGGTCAGTGTCGGGTCAATTTGCAAGGTTATTTTGACTTGTTAAGATCAGCTGAGAAAGACTTGACTTCATCATGTCATTCAGTCAGCCCAGACTCCTGGGCTATGATCCGAGCCCATTGGGACAACCCAAGTAACTAGTCAGAGCAGAAGCCCACTATGTGGGCCCAGAAATTAAAATTTTTAAAATCGTATTTAATCGAATTTGATAGAATTACTGATCCAATTATTAAACTGATCAACATTTTAGGATGCAAAACTGTTAACTTGGTATCGATTTTCATGTTTAATTGACGGATCATGTTAAAAATTATTAACTGTAGTCGGATTAAAGATATTTAGTTAGAGTAAAAAAGTATAAAATTCGGCTTAATATAGAGTTGTTTGGTACATGTCACGTTCCATTCTAATTAATTTGGTTACATGGACAATCTTACACCACAATGGAGAATATTTGCACCTTATAGTAATGGGAAAACTGTGTTTTCCAAATATTGTCTTCAGTTGGTAGGTAAGATCTCACATAGAGCAGAGATTTTCTAAACAGTTGAAGAGATTTTTGTGCTGGTGCTTGTCCTACAATTAAGTTACGAGCCACTTTTTTTAAAAAAAAATTAACTTTAAATTATAATGCATATTTTTTTCTTCTTTAGACCGATTTAATATAATTAAGAATAATTTAGACAATTAGAAAATTTTTATTGCAACTTTACTTTCTTTCAAACATTAGGAATGAAAATCTTTTAAAACTTTCTTGCAATTTTTTCATCCTAACCAAATACATGCATGAAAATATATTTTCTATCATTTTCTTTTCTTTCACTTCACTTTCTATCATTTTCACTTTCCATCATACCTTTCTTCTTAACTAAACAGACCCAGAGAGAGAGCTGGATTCATGGCAACAATGGGTTGTTACGTGTTACCCCCAAGTTTCTCTTTTGCTCCCTTTAAATTCTCTAGCTTTTCTCCCTTTTTTTTTTTTTGTTACAAAGTGTCTAAATTTGTGTCGACTACTCTCTTGAGTTCGAATACTAATCACCATTAACCGAGTAGATTTAGAACATGTCCCCTAAAGAACAAAGATGTCTGATCCCTAAGGGGGTATGGGAAGGGTTAACCTCCCTTCTTTATTGACTGTGAATGATTCGAATCAATTTCCACAATTTTCTTTCTAAATAAGCATTCATCTAAGGCAGATCAAGTGCAAGATAATATAATTCTGAAGGAGGAGGGTCTAGGAGAGCTGTCCATAATTTTCAATAATTATGATTACTATGGATCAGTGTAGAACTAAATCAACTGCAATTTTGAAAAATGCACACAATAATCAATCTAATTCCTGTCTGCACAAAGTTAAGAGTTTAGAAAAAGCACAAATACTGGATAATCATCAAACACAAATGACATGGAAATATACAACATTTACAAGCATGAAACTTAATACTCTTCACCGATCCTTCGCAACAGATATCCATCCAATACGCGATATCCAAAAACCAGTTCAACCGATGAAACCCAAGAATATTGATATCCCGCAGCTCATTCTCCAAACTCCCATTTTGAAGAATCCACTTGCCAAAATTTGCAGGAAAAGGATTTATCAATGGTAAAAATCGCTTCATTTTGACTTCGAAAGCAAAGAAACAATTGTGAGACAAGATCATGAACCCTTGAGCTCAAACAACAACAGTTTGACCAGTAAGGCCATCCTGAAGCTGCAAAGACCCATCCTTCATCAGGTTAAGGCTCAAGCTCTTAAACCTCTCTCTAGAATACTGTCGTGAAGCCTTTCTCCAATCAGTTCCAGTTTTCATCATTGCAACAAACTCCTCATAACTGATTTGCCCATCCTGGCAGAATTTTGTACAACCATTACAGAAGCAGAAAGTAACATGAGGAGGGAGGGAGGGAGGGAGGAGGGAAAAGTAGGGAGTTGAGGAGAGCAGTGAATATTCTTTCAACAAAATTTCAAAAACTTAAGCACCACCATTTCATAGGTTGGGCATAATTTTCATAGAACTGGAGCATCTCAAAATTCCATTAACCACTGGTAACAAATTAATAACAATCTTTCAGATGGTCTACATCGAGACGCAGTGATCAGACACTAAAGTTTTTCCAAAAGATGCTAGTTTCTTTTAAAGACCGCCTGAACACTAAAAGGAGATTCAACCACTTACCCAAGGTGGGGGTTTCAGGGCGGAGAGTGAGTAGTTCTATATATGGTTAGTTTTTCCTCAAGGAAAAATGGAATCATAACCAGCCTATGTAGAATGGTTTGGCCACATTGTTGTTTTTTTTCTTTCTTTCTTTTTTGGGTGGAAGTTTTGGTTGCTACCGATTTTGTGAATAAGCACATATCCACCATGAAGGAGAGGAATTTTCTAGTTCTATTTTGGTCATCTACTGGACCTAAAACTGCAAATTTGTGCTTCAAATATTCAGTTTCAATTTTTGGACCAGATAGTGTCAAATTAATAAGAGAGATGATGAAAGAAAAACACAGGCCAGGTGCAGATGTGTGTGTGTGTGTATGTGTGTGTGAGAGAGAGAGAGAGAGAGAGAGAGAGAGAGCATGAATTCATGAGAAAAAGTTGGTGGAGGAAATAAAGACACCATTAGCCTAAAGCTTCACACATGAAACGGATGTGTTTTTCACTTTTTCTATAATCCTAAATCCTAATCGGCAGTGCAAGGCTACTATGATGTGCCATCCAATAGTTTAAAGGAATAGAGGGGCCCTGATTCTTTTAAAATTGGAAAGGTGATGAACACCCAAAATACCAACCAGTTTTGACTTTTGAGATGAGTGCTTAACAAACAGCAAATTATAGAATAAGTGATGGTGGCTTGGATGTCAAACCTTGTTTGTGTCAACCTCTCGCATGATTTCACTGAGTACATCCATATCAGTTTCACCTGATTCATCTGCTAAGGCTTCTCGTAGCTCATCAATCTCAATGTATCCACTCCCATCTTTGTCAAAAAACATAAATGCTCGGCGGAAATGCTCATCATTCTCCATCCTTTGCAAATGGATTGTTACTGCTACGAACTCTCCATAGTCCAGGACTCCATTCCCATCAACATCGGCCTAATAATTGTGTACACAGTGATACTCTGTTAGAATTAAAAATTAACACTGGAGTACAGAACTATCTTTAGTGAAACCTCCCAAATCTAGCTCAAGCTGTCATCAGCTATTTACTGTATTCAAAACTGATAATCAGCTATTTACTGTATTCATAACTCATAAAAGTTAGTGTTTTTTCCCTAAAAAAGAGAAAACAAGAAGAAGAAGAAGAAGAAAGTATGCAGAGCTAGCACAAATTCCAGGAAATGCTAGAAGTTGATTTCCAAAAGATTATCTGCAAACCAAAATGGCAGCCCATAGGGAAATACTTTGAGAGTGGGACACAAGATAACCATAAACAGTCTGCAAATGTGAATGCACCCTTTTCAACAGATTCAACGCCAGAACTACTTCAGTATCATTAATATGGTCTATATATAGTGAAAATCTTAAGTTCAAATTATTTCCAACAAATAATGCTTTTCAAAAGATGAGTGGCCTTCAGGGAAAATCATAATATTTTTTTCAAAGAGGAGTGACTTTTAGGTTGCAACCATAGTTCCAAGCATGGACAAAAAGGCTGTTTGAAATGATGGTTTTCAAATGGTGAATGGCTCAAAGTTATTCCGTGTTTGGACAGCATAAGGCAATGATTTAAGTTATTTGGCCTAATGCTCCCACATTATACATTCAACGTAAATTGCATCCATATATGAAAAAATAGTACCAAATAAATAGAATTCAGCTGCATTTGGTGAATTGGAAAAGGAAACCACCAAAATTTTACCAATCAAATCCTCCTGTCATCTTTGGAACAATATGAAATAAATATAAAAAAATACTTCTGCTATTCTAAATGAATAATTGACTACCAAGAGTAGAGTTGACAGAATTCCGAGAAGTTTAGTTCCACAACAGTTCAGCCATGTACAAAGAAGACAAGTAACGGATTGGGAATCATTTCTTTTGTACTCATTGTTGTTCAGGTTGGTAGTACAACAACCAGAAATGCAATGCCATAAGATTTAGGTTGGTGTATACTCAACCAGAATATGGTCATAGCCAGTAGAATATTATAGAAGGATTGCCAATGAAAACTAGTTGGAATGTTGCATTATGAGATTTGTTGAATACAGGGGAGTTTAGGCTGGCCATAAGACCATAAGACCAAAATAATTATTTTTCCATGCATCACATCTTGATAGTGCAAAAATTATGATCCCAATGGCCCTACAAGCTCCTTCAATAGATGGAGAGAAGAGGAGAAAGGTTATAGAACTTATGCTAATCTAATTGGATCCATAGAATCTGCCATTTGACCAAAAACATCGAGTCATGTTTTGTCTCCTGACATAACAATCCATTTAGCTTCCAAAAAAAAAAGAGATAGCAATCCAGTAATCATTTAATCTAGAGAAATGTAACAAATTTATAATTCATTAAACGTCATATCAGGAGAAAATGTGATATTGTGAACTATATGTGTTCACAAGATTACCCATATAAAGGAAATTGTAACGCATCCATAGGAAGATAAGCAGAAAGACAGTTTATGCAACTAAAGCAACTACTATGTACGTGAACGAAACAGGAGGAGAGCAACTTCAAAATTAGCGGGAACATTTAACAAGACATGCACAGTCCATAACATTATATCTCAATATGTAAACAGTGTCAAGCAACGTTGAAAAAGAAAAGCTAGTTCCACATTGAACTGTGTTTGCATAACATTTACCACATCCATCAGCAATTTTATCTCTGGTTCCGCCAATTGTGAACCAACTTTTCGAAGCCCAGCCTTCAGTTCCTCGTATGTTACTTTCCCATCACTGTCACTGTCCATCAATGTAAACATATCTCTGATCACTTCTACCTCTTCCACTGATAAGTGTTCTGCAATTACCTACACCATTTGATTGAATAAACCCAAATTTTTATCCACATACATCTGTTGAACTTCATTGCAATTAGATATAAGAGCATGTAGCTGAAAGTCCATATGGACTGATGTGGCTACATGAAAGTCCATATGGACTGATGTGGCTCCATCACCTAACCTTTTATCTCCAGAAAAGGATAACCACTGTCAATTCATTTAGCCTAAGATGGCCTTACGCATCAGTCAATATGGGCTTTTTGAACAAATCAGTCGATATGAACAGCAATCATTGCAATGACATACAAATTATGATGAATTCGATACTAGATGCTTACCCTCAAGGCTCTCTTTTTGAATCTATTCATTACAGAGAACTGCTTGAGCCTTGTCCTCACTATATCACCCAATGGTACATTTGAAGCTTTCTTTGCATTTTGGATCCAGGGGTGTTCTGCCAAAAAGGAAGGGAAAAAAGCCAATGTGATTGCTGCTTCAAAACATATAGGTGATGTTTCTAGTGTTAAGAGCTTGATATTCATGGTGGCTCATTCTCTAACAGCTCAAGTGTTACTTGGGAGTAAGTGGTGGTCTAACAAGGTATCAGAAGTATAGATCTTTCAGATCTTGGGTTCAATTCTAACAGTCACCGCATGGTTCCCCATTGTGTCAGTGCATATTTATGCCTCCCCCACATGTGAGCAGGGCTTACACATAAAGGGAAAGTTAAGAGCTTGAAACACATTGGAGATCCATTCTCTAATAGCTTAAGTTTTTTTAGTAATGGGTAATCCGATACCTAGAGACTTAAATCTCCTGCAATTAACAAATTTGTGCTATAGTTGCTTGCTTTAGGCTGTCACGATAGTTTTGCTCAGGGCCATTGCCATAAACAATCTCAAGTTCCTAAGTCACTTCAAGTATAACTGCTAGAGTAGAATAACACCAAAAGTGCCACCTTTTACGCCGCTCACTCAAAAGAGAAGGTGCTGCTACATCAGCTTATCGACCAAGAGAAGTTCAGCATACTTGACATTGGAATACAAGGCCCATTTGTCACACTTCCTTCATTGCTCCGAAAATGTCTTAACCTTCTCTATGCCAACCGAACTTTCCCCAAGCTCATCAGCAGTGGATGGATCTTTTTATCTTACATTTGCTCCAATGCATATAGAGGGCATTAGGTGACAACTTACGAAGTCCATAAGTTTTACAGAAACCAGAATAATTGGCAAATAAACTTTTGAACTTTTTTTGGGCATTTCTAATGAAAATATAATAGGGATGCGAGGCCAAAGAAGTATTATACAAGAAACAGAAAAAGAATAAGAAAGAAACTGACCCAAGCCAATTAACAAAATTTGGGGTTGACATGCGTGTTTATTCAATATAACACTAAACGAGTGCATTGGCACGTGCCAGAAACAAAGAATGAAAATAGGGCATGGTTCGGCAATTGATGATTCGATTGTCCTAGAACCATATTAAGGAGATATTTGTGAGATTAATGTTTCTCTGATGAACTCAAAAACTTAACTGAAAGTCATAAATACCACTGAAAGGGAAGTCACCATGAATTCAGTTGTTCTGAATACAGCTGCAGTCATTAAATGTTCTCTCGCATGATTTTACTATGAAAATGTGACCTTTTTTCCTAGGCTGGGCCAAAATTCGTATTTTTCCTTGACATTAACCTTCATCTTTGTTTTTATTTTTTGGGGCTAGAGTTCTAGACACATCCAAAATAGTATATTATTTGATTCACTAACTAAATCATTGGATCCTCATAACTTAAACAAAGCAAACTATGGGCACACTGGTGCATCATCTCCCTCAACGTGTCACGAATATGAGTAAAGAGGGCAATGCTATCCATTAACAAAGAACGTCAGCTAACTACAAAACTGGGAATTTATGAGACTGAGAGTGTTTCATATACAGTAAATTTCATACAGACTTACCAAGAACCTGTTGGGCGGTCAATCGCTTTCTGGGATCTGACTCCAACATCTGCCGAACAAGGTTCTTGGCACTATCAGAAATCTGAGGCCATGGCTCCCTCTTAAAATCAATCACCCCTCGCAAAATCGCCAGAGCAACACCCTGTTCAGTTTCTGCAACAAAAAACTTAAGAAAACAACTTACCAACAGAACCAACACACTGCAATACATTAAACATGATCAAGAATAAGAACAATACCTGCCCAGAATGGAGGAACCCCGCATAACAAAATATATAGAATCACACCAGAACTCCATATATCAACCTCTGGCCCATAATTCCGCTTCAGAACCTCTGGTGCCATGTAGTACGGACTGCCCACAATCTCAGAGAACCTCTCCCCTGAAGATTTTAGGAGTGTAAGACAATAAAATCAACAAATCCATGAGATCAGATAACAATCTAAAAGCCCACATCAAAAAATAAGCATACTCCCATCAGCAATCTCAAATCCGTATTAAAGAAAGATGACAATCAATGATCTGCCAAAGCAACAACTTGAAACCACTTAAAGCACCAAGACTATAACCAAAAACTTAAAAGAATTGGTAACTTAACCAAACAACGACATAAAAAGAGCAAAAAAGGTCGAGATTTTAACAAAATAACAGCCAAAAAGCCATTTAGGACCTCAGAAGCAATTCAATCGAACAAAAAATAAAACCAAAACCCGACGATCCAAAATTGGATATCCAATCATACAATTTGGCAAAACACCCCCAATGAAAGAAACTTCAAAAAGGACCAAACAATAAAAACTACACTGAAAATACTCAAAAAAAAAAAAACTTTCCAAAATTCAACAACCCATACGGATTAGAACCAAAATTCAAACCCAAAATGAAAAAAACTTCAAAATTCAACACATACAAAAAAAAAAAACCCACCAAAAATATGGCAAGTCCTTTTCTTTTTTGGTCAGTCAAAAAGCCTCTTTAAGCACCCAAAAAAAAAAACCACTTTAAAATCCGACAAAACTAACAAAATTGACCAACATACCGGGCTTGAAAAACACAGACAACCCAAAATCGATGGCCTTGAGCACTGAATTCTCCTTCTTATTCCCAAACAGGAAATTTTCAGGCTTCAGGTCCCTATGCATCACCCCATTCTGATGACACATCCTCACCACCTCCGCAATCGTTCTCGCCACAGTCGCCGCCGCTCTCTCACTGTAATGCCCTCTCGCCACAATCCTATCAAAAAGCTCCCCACCTTCACACAGCTCCATTACCAAATGCACAGCCTCATTGTCCTCATACGTAGCTCTCAATCTCACTATATTTGGATGGTCAGGCAAGCTCGACATAATCGCAACCTCGCGTCGAACGTCCTCAATATCTATGGCGGTTCGGAGCTTTTTCTTCGAGATTGATTTGCAAGCCAAGGCTTCACGGCTTTCTCTGTCGGTACAGAGGTAGGTTATGCCGAACTCACCACGACCCAGTTCGCGACCCAGTATGTACTTGTCGCTAATATGAGTTTTGGGCACGAAATCTTTGAGGACTCTGATCGAAGCTGGTGATTCGGCGTAGGGGTTGGGCCTTCGTTCTCCGATTCTCTTCTTCTGCTTGTGATGGTTCTGGTGGTGGGTCTCCGTGCTCTCGGGTCTGATACATGTCGTACAGTTGCCCATGACTTGGTGGTTGACTCAGCCGCTACTGGTGGTGGTGGTGGAGGAGGAGAAGGTGGGCATGGCACGGAAGTGAGGTTGGGGAGGGTGAGAAAACGCGGGGTCAGTTAGAGGAAAAAGTGGGTTTTTGAAAAAAGTAACGTATTATAAAAATATTATTATATTGGAGTTTCGGGTAAGAATTAAAAAATAAATAAAAAATAAATGGAATAATTAGTCAAAGGGGGATTATTAGGCAGAGAGGATAATGATGTTTTGTTGGGTAATTGGATACTTAAAAGAAAGAGGTTTGAGAAAAGTATTTTGTCTTGGCTCAGTGAATTTACATAAATACCCCTGGGGTTTATATCTTTTTCTTTGTTTATTGGATAGTTAATCAAGTGCTTTGGATAAAAGTATTTGTCTTGGCTGAGTGAATTTACATAAATGCCCCTGAGGCTTATTTATGTTATCAATGTTTTGGGTTTGATCTAGGGTTAGGTTAATCTCTCCAATATCAAAATAATTTGAAGGATTTTCAAAAGGGGAAAATGAGAGTTTTTTGAAAAAGTCAAGTATTATAAAAATATTAGTATATAAAAGGTGTTTATTTGATGGTTTATTGGATGATTAATGAAGAGATTGGAGTAAAGTCTTTGTCTGAGCTGAGTGAATTTACAAAAAATGGCCTTTCGCACGTGCAATTTATGTCTGTTTGCAATTAGTCTCTAGCGGCCGTCCATACACTAAATTTATAATATTTCTCTACCACCACCACTACCATCCCACCCCACTCCACCACCACCCTACCTCATCCCACGGTACCATTATTAGGATATAATTTATAGCTGCATTGAATTGATGCTTTAAAAAAAATCAAATATGAAACAATTATCAAAAAAAAAAAAGTAATTACATAAATCATATGGAAGATTTTTATTACAAGAGATCATTATAATTCTATTAATTTCATAACTAAAAAAAAAAACTTTTCAAGCACTCTTTCCCTTAAATCAATCCTTATCATATAGATCGAGAGAAAAGTAGAGGGAGAAAAACAGCTTCAGGTGTGCCGTGGGGTGTTGACAGAAGTGGAATTTCCTTCTTTCTTTCTTGCTCTCGAGGCTTGTGGCACAATGGAACCTCTTTATCATACTATAATTTGTCTTCTGTTGCTGATCATTTGTAAGTTTTACCAAGTCAATCAATACACCAACCAAAGACTTGAATGACTTGCCTAAACACTTGGCATATACATTTTCTAGAAGTAGGAGGAAATTAAGGGAATATATTTATAATTAAATGGGTACTGGGAAAATAATAAAATAAAGAAATTTGATGGTTTCAACAAACTAATTGCTTGGTTGATTAGTTTATTACTTGGTAGTTGCATCAACCTAATTGGGTCATCTATTGAAGAAGAGTTGATGTGTTTGGGACACTACCTCGATGAAGTTGTTCACCAATTCAACTTTTGGTTGTCGTCATCAACTTTCTTTCTTCTTTTTTTTTTTTTCCAATTGCAACTTTTGGATGTCCTCGTCAACTTTTCTTCTTTCTTTTTCTAAAGTCGAAATCGGGCAGAACTTTACTCAAAAAGTCAAAATAGAGAATAAACATAAAAAGATAAACGAGGCTCATTTAAGAACAAGGAAATGACATCGTGATTTGATTGGATCTCGATGAAACAATACATCAATGAGAAAATTTGATAAGTTTAGTGAATTCTTTTTTATTATTATTATAAAGAAAGGACCTCTCCTTTTTTTTTAACCACATATCTGATTTATATATGCTCATAATTGAAAATTTTATTTTTCATGAACACATTATCTCGACGTTTTTTAACTGAATCGGAGAGAAAATTTATCGAGATGCGTATAAGTTGGATCGAATACCCCTAACCATTAAAAAAAAATATATATATATATATATATATATGCTTATAGTTTGATTCTTGAAATTATTTCAAGTAATTCTATCAGAGAGTTACAAGATGAAAATTAACACTAAAACAACTCATCAGTTGGTAAAAAGTATATGTCACCTTAAACGATCACTTCTTTCTGGTCTAGGCCCGTTTATTTTGTTTATTTGTTTTTTTCCCCAATTTTTTTTTTTTGCATAAATCAGATGATGATCAAGAGTTCAAAACTTATTGGTGAAATAAAATATTTCCATCTATTGATACTTTTGCAAGAAATAGAAAAATTCTCATTAAATTTGATTTTTCCATTAAAAAAATGTTTTTTTCTTTTTCCTTCCTTTACCTGCACTATGATCGAATACGAGAATTATGTCAATTTATTTTTTTTCCATTGTCCATTCTCAAATTATTCTTTTTCCAGTTGTCGTGACAAAAGCATTTGGTGGGCCCTTTTTGTATTTAGAATTTCGCATATATAGTCGTCTTTATTAGTTTAGTCTAAATTAAACTAAGGTTAGAACGAACGTCATATCTTTGTCTTTCATAAATTTTAAAATTTGAAGGTCATTTTCTCTCTTTGGGAGTGAGCACAAGGCAGAGAAATAAAATTGGGCCTTGCTTGTTTACAATAGCTTTCACCTATGAGATCATCATAGAAGAAAACCATGAGTCTGCTTCACTACCAGCAACTTTATGTATACAAAGTATTCTTCTTCTTCTTTTTTCTCATGGAAGGCTTAGGGGTAACCAGTGGCCAATAATCCCTGGACGTCACCATTAGAGTCTTTTACTGTGAAATATTTAGTTTGAAGTATAACTATTAATTCATAAGGATAGTCCGTCACCACAACACTATTAAAACTAAATAGTATACGACGTTATTCTCGAATCGAACCCTGCTTAACTACATGAAAATCAGGGACGATTCTGAATAGATACGATTTATCATTAGATCAGCAACTCGGGTGGTACAAACAACATAGTATTCTCCTTAGTAATCTAGAAAGATAACCTGTTTCTCTTTTTGAGAATTGAGGAGGAGTATTGCAGTAGGTGGGGGTAAGTGGTCATGCTGAAAAGCCAAGTCATTAATTAAGAATACTATCTACCATCAGTTAGCTACTTTAATTTAATAGCTTCACCCACCAAAATACACATTTAAAGTCAACAGAAAGAGCAATTTCGTTAGGATATAATTTAACGACATAATAATTGGTGTATATTAAATGTATTTTATTATTAATTTAATGGTTTATGTCTCAAATTATATCACAATAGCATTAATACAACATAAATGATGATATGTATATACTCTAAGCATGTAGAAATCTGCGGTATCGTTGGCGGGGGGGGGGGGGAAGGAATTGGTACTATACTGCCATCATAAATTTTGTGATTTTTTTTTTATAATTTTTTAGGATAATTTATAATTTTTATGATAACTTGTGGTCGATCGCACTCGTGGAATCTTCCCACCCCTGATAATATTTGTTCTATATTTGATTATTGATCCTCCTAATTGTCCTTTAAAAAACAAAGAACAAAGTTGAAGGGCAAAACATAGAGTTTTCTGTAAAGTGCAAGCTTTTCCTACCAAAAAACTAAATTTATAGATTGGAAGTCCACATCCCCCACAACCATTCTATCCCACATAGCTTGAAAGGCAGCAAAATGAACTTTCTAAAGGAGAGTGCCTACACCACCGACTGGGGTGTTGCTATCAGTGGCACTTTTCATCTTGAAGTTGGAGGTTCGAGTTTTAAAATCTTCGGTGATTGACTGTTATGTTACACTAGTTAGATTCATTTTGAAGAAGAATAATTAGCGTGGTCAAGGGTCTCATAATTTCATCAATGACAGTCTATTAGAATTGTCTTTGAACACTCTTTTTGGCCTTTATCTTTTTTTTTTTTTTAAAAAAAAAAGAAAAGAAAAGTGCCTACACTACATGAAAGATAAAAAAGTAGACCTTCTTTTCTGGAAAAGAGCTTTTCTGGCCAAACTTTTTTTGGGTCCTATTGAACACCAATCACTTTATTAGTTAACAAAGTAATATTGTATTCATATTTCCATACAAACCCAAAAATTGACATTTGGAGATGGATTTTTAGATTAAAAAGATGAGACTGAATTTATATAGTTTGAAAGCATTCATAATTAACAACAACATAAGAAGAATGACATATATCCTAAATCTTAGCAGAGATTCGTCGTGTTACGTGCACGTTTTGGAGAGATTTATAAAATAAAAGAAAAATAGAGTTGTGGAGAAAGACCCGTTTTGAGTAAGATGAAAACCTCCGATAGTTCACTTCGAGAGGAACCGGACCTCCACAATCTTCACTGAAAAGTTAATCATAATTATCAGATACTTTTTCATTAATCGTAAGATCTTTTAAATATAAAGAAATAAGAATTCAAGATAACTACTAAACTCACTATCCAGATAATTAAATAGGAAAGCCATTAAAACTATCAGTAATGTTATTTATGCTTATCAAGTTTTCTTTCTCAAGTGATGTGACACAATTTTCATCATTAAATATTAATGAGACTCATTTATTTGATGGTAAAAACTATGTTACATCACTTGAGATAAAAAAACTCGATAAAAAATCTTGGTCAATATAACAGTGTTGTTAGATAAAATATTTAAAATTAAAAACACATAACAATCCGTCTCGGAACCGCCCGGTCCGGTCCCAGATCCATCACCAATGGTAGCATTTGAAAAAAGCTAGCAAAACATGCAAAAAAAAAATAGTAGAAAGTACCCATGCAATAGAAAGAGTGGATCAAAAAAAAACAGGGCAAAGAGAATTGCTTTTAGAGCACATGAGTCAATGATGAAAGGCTTCATTCACGTTGGTAGTTTTTATTGTTTATGCCTTGCCAAAAGCTCCTAGGCCAACTCAAAGAGAAAAGAATGGGGTCATGCTGTGGTACAAGGGAGTGACAACTATTATGATGGTTGATGATGAGTTGGGAAAAAAGCACATGTTACTTCACAGCTCATACTCACGCCTGCTGAATAAAGGAGAGTGGCAAAGACTTCTTTGAGACCTTTTATAGCATACAATGGGGATAAGGACATCCTTAGCTTTAGTAGTAAAAGTGTTCACTATCCTCTTTCCACATATATCCTAACCTCTACTAGGAGAAAAGATTCAATGTAACGATTATATTATATCGTTATTGTCATGTGGTGTCACCAACTAATTATGAATTAACATATAGGATTCCACCCAATGACGGATCCACTCAAGGAGCAGGGTGGGCACATATCTACCATTAGATTAGAAATGTGTTTTATTTAACCTTGAAACTCACAAATAATCTAATTGCTACACTGAATTAGGTCCTTGGATTAGGTTCTATAGCATTGTTTTATTTTCTTATCATATACACTCATACCTAAATGACTAACTGTGGACACACTTAAGACATATTCGGATTAGTTTGAACATATTAGGTTCATTTTAAAATATTTTGATCAACTTGACCATTTATTATCGATGTATATTTTAGCATTGAGTTTAACACCTAACAGAGATTTGTGATCTTGCTTACAAAATTTTAAATTAAAAAAATACATTGTATATCATTTAGTATACATATTTGTGATTTTGACATTAATTTTCTTCGTCATTAATAATGAAGTCATCAGACAACGTTATCAAAGTATGAAAATTTATTAGGTCAATTGTAACTAACTACTATTAACCTCATTTTCACTAAAATACTATAATTAATACTCTTTTTGGTTGTACACATATATGTATAGAATTTTTAAGGGTCATTGATGAAATAAATATTATAAATGTGTCATATTCTTTTTATCGCTTAGGTTAAAACGTGTTAGAGTGTCCACCCTAAAAAACATTTTTCTAGCTCCGCCCCTAATCCCACCAAATTCTAAAATTACCAATAACTTCCACATTTAATAACTACTATGTGGTATTAGTCAGATTCATTTGTCTGACTTATTTATTTATTATTGATAGATTACACTATATGACAATGATAATATAATGTAACTGTTACATCGAGTATTTTTTCCTCTACTAGATGGTCTTGCTTGAGATTCCAACTGGACAAAAAAATGCATGCAACAAGTGTATGTGTCTGTCATGTTAGAACACTAGAATAATCCTCTTTAGAGATGCTTTGATTATTATATCTAAAACTAATTGAGTAAATAAAACATTAGACAAATGATGAGGAGTATATCTTTGAATTTTAGTAAGTAGCACAGGGATTAACACAGCTATAAACCTAGTGTTATGATCTCGTGTTATAAAAATAATTTCTACGTGGAGTATATAAAATTACGTACATCTAACTTTTTTTTGGCAGGCTAATTGTGCTGTCTTTTATCTTTAAAATCGATGAAGGGTTTAGGTAGGCCAACTGTTGACGTAGTGTTACTTGATTGAGTAGCATGAGCTAACCCATTATGAAATTGGATTAGGTGCCCAGCCCAAAGGTTGCTTGAACCAGCCTATTCCAGTATGAGCCTTCTCAGCAGATATGTTTTTCAGATCCTTGGGAAGGAAAGCACACCGTCAAATATCTCTCCGAAGCAGACTTAATTTAAGGATTTAATTCATTATAACTGATGATGCACAAAACAAGTTATATGTACAATCAAATCAGTTGAGTGTATGGTAGGAGGTAATTAATGGAACAATTAATAACAGAAGACAAAAATTGGGTGGTCGGGCCTAGATGACCAAACCACTAAAGGCGACGACGGTGGCCAAATAATTTTATTAATGAGAGAATAAAGTAGCAGGTGAGGGAGAGAGAGCAAAGATAAGCTCAAGGTATAGTGTATGAGAGATAACTGTGTGTCTCTCGTGTGTAGATGACTTTATAATTTATAGGCATAGAGCCCTAGTTGAGGCGGTGGCGTGAAAGTTAAGCTACTAATCTCTCGGGGTGGATAATTACAATTAAGGAACGGTACAACTTAAGGATTGACATGATCTTCGAGCAGTGGCTATCCTAATAATTGCTTTCCACACGCGTTGATTCTCCTGGATCTTTTGGACTTTGGATTGAGTTGAGGTCATTAATTGAGCTTGACTTGCCTTCTAATTGATTTGGACTTATCCCATGAATCGGGTCTGAACCCAGGTGAATCTAGACTCTTCAATAACCATTAAAATATGTGTGATTTGTGAATTTCAATGTTATATAGAACTTAATTTCAATCCAACAGTTTTCATTAATTAAATCTCCAAATTATGTGCAAATAACATTTTTTTTTTCTTTCTCTGCATGCATACTGCTCAAAGGTCCTTTTATGGTGGGTTACTACGCTCTCTGATAGGGGTGGTCAATGGTCATAGGCTGGGTGGCCCCCTGGCAGGCATGGCCTGACCCGAAAGAGATAGGGCCAAGGCAGAAAATTTTACCGGGTCATATTCCGGACCAAATTAGCATTAAATAATGAAAATACACATGGATTATTTTAGGGTAGATTTCACTAACACCTCATGGGTTTAAGTCATATTTTATTGACATTCTCTCTAGTTTCAAAAATATCACTGCATACCTCTGTCAATTTTTGTCGGTTAACAGACCTAACACAGAATGTGATTTTACTTAATTACTCCTACTAGAACTCCCATTTACATGAGTGTTATTCAATTTTACCCTTATATTTTTATTTTGTTTTTTGTTTTATCCCATGTAATGACCTAACCTAATCTAACCATGGTCACAAACTTTGTCAAATTAACATTCACATTAATCAAATTAATATTCAATTCATCCAATTAACATTCAATTTTATTAAATTAATACCAATTTAATATTCAATTTTATAAAATTAACACTAAATTAACATTCATGTATCAAAATCACATTAAACTTCATCAAATTAACTACCAAATTAACTATCAATTTTATCAAATTAACATTAAATTTCATTAAATTAATACAATATTTTACCAAATTCACTCAAACTTGATCTTTAATTTTATAAAATTATCATTTTATTTCAGCAAACTAACATTCAATCTCATAAAATTAACATTCAATTTTTTTAATTTAATATTTAGGTTTATCAAATTACTCTTATTTTTTAAAATTAACATTTTGTTTAATCCAATTGTCGTTTTTGATAGAAAACATTTTGTTTAATCCAATTAGCATTTAATTTAATAAAATTAATACTAAAAAGATGCTCCGTACTATTTTAAACTTCTTTTATGTGACTAAGGGTAAATTTAATAACACATAAAAGAATAAGTCATCACATCATACTTTTTTTACTTGTCAGTACCGTTATTAGACGGCATAGGTAGTTTGTGGAACGTGTATATAAACTACGAGGTGTGCAATGGTATTTCAAAAATTAGGAAATGTATCAATAAAATATAATTTAAATCCAAGAGGGTTAGTGAAATTTACCCATTATTTTACTAGTTTTATCATAGCAAAGAAAGAATATTATATAACAAATGCATCACCCTAACCGAACACCCTAACCGTTAACCAAAAAAATTCACAGTCCTCTGACGGCCCCTCTCTCGTAGCTCCAGGTTGCTTGGAAAGTCAAGGTTGATGTGTTTGTGTGTGTGAGTGAATGAGAGAGAGACACAATCGGCCGGCGCTTTTAACCCTTCTTCTGTTTCATTTTCGGCACTTCTATCCAGAGCTCCTTGGAGTCTCTGATGTGACATTTCAGGTGTTTCTCTTCCTCTGGCTATATATTATCGTGTTTTTGCTTGCTGGGTTTTAGCTGCTTCTGTTCGTTTCTGATTTTGGGCTGTGTTCTTATGTTGAAAGAGCAATGAATAACTGGTTTTTGGGGGGCGTAGTTTAGTGCTTTACAGTGTTGTTCCTGTTGATTTTTTCATGGATGAACTAAATATTGACGCTTGTGTATTTCATTTCTGATTTGGGTTTTTAGTTCTATATTGAATGTCTAGTGGTAAATGTTGATGCTTTTGTATATCCACTGACTCAAAAATAGTGAAGTCACTCATGTCTGTGAAGGAAGGCGTTTTGTTTGTTGAAAGACTAATTGGGTGTAAATGAATCAAGATTGTATGGGTTTACTTACATTTGTTTATGGTGTTAGAATTTTGAAAGTTTATACTTTTGCTTTTGAAAATAAACTCTGCTTTGATTATCGCTCTTTGAAGCAATAGAAGTACTTCCAAAATTGCAAAAACTGAATTTTGCTTTTTTCTTCTATGTTTTGTCGAGGGGGGAAGGATTTTCCTGCAATCCATAGATTTGACAACATTTCTTTATATTTCACTTTTATTTTTTTAGCTTGTTCGGACTTTCTCTTTGTGACCATTGAGGACTTCTTCCCCTCCTCCCATATGCTCCATTTCTCCGATTTTTAACAGTATTCTACTGTTCATTATTAAAAAAAAAAGGTAGATTTGACAACATGGTGATGGTAGGAGAAAAAAGCATAGAACATGCTAGTTTCTGGTTCCAAACATTAAATTCATGGGCACATATATAAAATTGCATATCGACACTACATTGTTTCATGTAAAATCAATAACCAAATGAGAGAATGGTGAATTTCCCTTGTAGAGAAATAGAGAAAATAATGAGGTCAAACTTGATTATAAAACAGAATTTGTCATTTCCTGAATACCACTTTATGGCTGACAATTAATTTGAGTTTCATAAGAATCATCAAATACACCACTGTGCCAATGCGCACACCATTCTATAGATTTTACTATTAACTTGTTAACGTTGTCTGTGCCACCCCTATGGCGACTACAACCACTAATCCATTCTGTAACCCGTATTTCTTAAGGGCAGCAGGCATTGACCCTACAATCCTGATAATCTTGCAGTTCCTCCCAAAAAAAAAAAAGCCAAAAAAGTAGCTGTTGGGAAATTTTGCAACTATGGTCTGCTACAGTGTTGCAAATGAGGTTTTGTCATTTACAATCTCTAACATTGATAGGGTCTTGTACAGATTAGAAAATCCAGTTTTCCAAGTGACTTATAGATCTAAAGATGGTCTAAGTTCGATTTGGGGATGAGTGAGCAGCAAGCTGCAACAGTCCAAATATATAGATAATCTTATCTAGTCACTGACAAACAAAAATTAAAGGTACGAATCGTTACTTGGAGTTACGTAAAATGGTATCCATAAGCACACGTGATAGTTTTAGGTAGCGTTTGGTAACCACCCGTTTCTGTTTTTTTTTTCATTTTATGGCTAAAAAAAATAAAAATATATTTGGCGAATGTTTTTGTTTTTTTTTTTTTTTTAACATCTCCGTTTTAAAAACAAGGCTAAAATATGAAAACATCAAAAAAAAAAACACGCGCGCGAAGATTAATGAGGTCTTGGCTTTGATCCTCTTTAGCAACAAAAAATGGATTTTTTTGATGGGGGTATAAGAGGCCATCTCCTTTCTGTTTTCACCCACTCTCTGTCTGTGGTCTCTCTCTCTCTCAATGTCCTGTCGTCTCTCTCTCTCTCTCGATGCCAACGACAAAGCCGAAGCTGAAGCCATCGCCATCGCCATCGGCAATCGCTGCGAAGCTATTACTCCGTCTCCATCTTCATTTCACTCCATTTTTTCAGGTTTTTGGTCTCTCTCGACTCACCCGCTGTCTCTGTCTCTCTCTCACCCTTCTCTGATGGTGGGTTTCTGGGGTTGGGTGGTGGGTTTTGACGGGGAGTTTCAGGTGTGGGCAGTGGGTTTCGGTGGTTGTGGTGGTGGGAGTGGGTTATGGGTTTCGATGGTGGGGGTTAGATTGGGGGTGGGTTTCGGTGGTTATGGGGGTTGGATTGGGTGGTGGGGTTTGGGTGGCCAGTGGGGGTTGGATTGGGGGTGGGTTTCGGTGGTTATGGAGGTGGGTTTTGGTGGTTAGGTTGCTGTGTTGATTTTACCGCCGCTGTGTCATTACCTGTGGCTGGGAAGTTGGTGCTGCACCAAACTCAAAGTTCACTGCCTGTGCTGAGGAAGAAGAAGCTTCTGATGTTGAGGAGGGAAGGTGGATCACTTGGAAGTAATGGAGGTGGATTTATGGCTTTTTGGATTAAAGCCAAAATTCATGTTCATTGTTGATGATTTTGTAATTTTTGATATGTTTGATTCTAGTAAGTTGTGATGCTCTTTGATTCTTGTAATTTTTTTGATTCATATCAATAAATTTCTTTAAAAAAAAAAATGGGGGTGGGTTGTTATGGTTGTGGTTTCGGTGGTTATGGGGGTTGGATTGGGTGGACAGTGGAGGTTGGATTGGGGGTGGGTTTCGATGGTTATGGGGGTGGGTTGTTATGATTGTGGTTTCGGTGGTTATGGGGGTTGGATTGGGTGGTGGTTTTGGGTGGCTAGTGGGGTTGAGTGGTGGGGTTTGGGTGGTGGTTTTGGGTGGCTAGTGGGGGTTGAGTAGTTGGGGTTTGGGTGGTCAGTGGTGTTGGGTGGTGAATTTTTGATATAATATCAAACAAGTTTTTTATTTTTGTTTTCATAATTTTTTAAATGTAAATGACTATGAAACATGTTTTATATTTTTAATTTTTATCACAAAAAAAAAAAAAGCTTAGTTCTATTTTTTTGTAAAAAAAAACATAAAAATAAAAACGTTACCAAAAGCACCCTTAGTGTATGAATTTACAATGCCTATATCACTAATCAATTTGGGTTGTAGCAATTACTATACACCCAATTGCAATTTGATTCACTCTCTCCATTGGAAACACACATTCCGCCTGCCTTTATATTTTGGACCCAGCCCTGGATTTCTTGATATTGCTATTTCGCGTGTATATGCTGCTTGTTCTTACCTTCTGTGTTGATTCTCTCCGTATGTAACAAAGCTTGGAAGTTTGAGCTTGTTGAGGTTTAGCAGCTTCTTAGTTCTGGAGATCACTCAGGTTGGTCTCTCTCATTCTCTAATCTTTTATTGTTTTATGTAATTTTTATGGTATTTGGGTTGTTGGTGTTTCACCTCCTTGTTCTTCATTCTATTGTTGAATTGGTTTGTGTTTTAAACTTGATGCATTGTTCTTGATGTTTTCATTCTTGCAAATTCTATTACAACTTTGAAACAATATGTCTATTAAATTGTTGTTCTCTTTGTTTGTCTTGTTTTCCACAATAAACAAGACAGTAAGAAAAAGAATAAAAAGAATAATTGATTCTCCGGAACATTAGATATCCCCATGGCTGATAGGTCACTGTTAGAAACAATAGAACTTGATTTTGTACCCCTGCATGCTACCCAAAAATGTTACAATTTCAGAAGACATAAAAGTTCAAAGTGGCAATTATCTTAGCGCATCAAACCATACAATCAGCATATAATTTGTGAAAAGTTATGAATCTCTATAATTTTCTCTTACAATATATTCAAATTAAAAAACCAATAAATCGTCACATCAAAACAACGGCCTGAAAATTATCTCATTATTTGTGATAGGTCTATCGTCAAAAAAGAAAAAAGCTCAAATTCAAGCATTCTTCTTACTACAATTAAGCACACCACTAACACCAACTATCTTACTCATCAGTACATAGCAGATATAAGATGTATAACACATTTAACACACTCAGATTAAGCATGATCCATTGCAATACATTCCAAATAGCAGAAGTAGATTCTGAAAAATAAGATATTATCCCCGGTCAACAACATTCACAGTCAAAATTACAGATGTCCATAGAAAACCAGAGTGAGTAACAACCATTTCCTCATAAAATTAGCAAGAGAACAAAAAAAAAACTACTCCCTACATATGATAGAAATTGAAAATTTTTAATTGTAGATTTTTACATTGTTTGGGAATTGAGCAAACTCAATTGGCCTCTTGAAGATCGTAATAATATTATTTTGATTATGTTTTATGGAATTCTTAGTTTTTGGAGACCCATGTTTTACTTTCTCATTTTCATTGTTCTTGTTGTTGCGGGACTACTAGACGAGTTATTGTTGTTTTGGGCCTTTGGTTTTTACCTATGTGGATCAAGGAACATTCTATTTGGTTGCTCTGTTTGATAGTTTTCTTTCTTATATAGCTTGCCTTTATGTACACTGTGAATTA
Source organism: Ilex aquifolium (assembly GCA_951799425.1). NCBI lineage: Eukaryota > Viridiplantae > Streptophyta > Magnoliopsida > Aquifoliales > Aquifoliaceae > Ilex > Ilex aquifolium. The sequence continues at coordinate 23,236,493 of OX637404.1, forward strand.
TGTTTAAAAAAAAAGCATATTTTGTGAAAGTAAAAAAAACATGCGACCAACAACATTTCAATACTATCTATAAGCGGTCAACATGATATTCCAATGAGCTATTTCCGGAATTGTAGGCCTTTCCCTCTCTCTATGTGGAATTCTGAAAATGCTTACAATAATTAAAAATCTTTGCAAATATATATGTGAGTGAGTAGTGAAGAGAGGCGAAGAGAGAGAGAAATACATTGCCTGACCACCGGCGACGTGAGGAAGAGACTGAAGACCAGCTTCTGGGAATGAGGGAGAAGACAAAATGGTTGGGTGGCTGATGATTTTTAGACCGTTAGTTAGAAGGGTATGGGATTTGGGTTGCCTTTGATTTGTGTTTATAAAAAGGGTACCCTTCATTTGGTATGGGTACGAGTCTAACATTGGATAAGCATTTTAGACAATTTTTACCGAAATTTAAATTTGGATACAAAAAAGGGTCACCGGTCAGGTTGGAGTTGCCCTAAGTAAATAACTTTCTGGAATGGCTTAGGTGAATTTTTTAGAATTCAACAACAACAACAACAATAATTATGCTCTTCGCTCCTTATATGAAAACACGCACATTATAAAATAGCAAGTAAAAAGAGGAGAAAATTAGAGGACAAAGAAAAATCCAAAAAATCCATGGCCCATGAGTAAATGGAACTTTCTACTGATAGAAATTGTCCAATATTCCCAAAAACAGACCTTGTGAATCATCAAATTGGACTATGCTAAATAACAAGCAGAATATAGAACAAGGCACAAAGACTTGCATAACAGAATAGGTACTAATATTTGATATTAGCCAGTTAGTATCTGAGAATCCCTGTGAACTTCACATTCATATAGATGATGATGTCAAAAATAACACAAACCTTTCTGGGAGCCGAGCAGTTGTATTTTGATTACCAGTTGAGGAGTCTGCAGCATGAAACATATAATATTATAAACATCCTTAGCAATCTCCCATTAGATGTACAATGCATGTTTACTGTTTCTGAGTAAGAGCACCCCAGAAAAAAAAATCCGCAAAAAAGAATCTTGTAAAAAATTTGCCATATAAAAGCATTTGAAGTAATGCACATGACCATCAATGTGCTTGACCACACAAACCATCATTCATAATGCCCAATCAAGTAGATTCTACACAAGGGACAAATCATATTTTTTTTTTCAAAAACAAAAGAATTTTATTGAATCAATCTCAAAAATTACAAGAATCAAAAACAGAAACTGTTTTAACAAAAAACAGTAACTGCTTTAACAGAAAAAACTGTTACAGCCCAAAGCAGATTTTCTGTTTCATAACAGAAATTCTGCTGCATAATTCTGTTACAGAAAACCAGACAGAAAACTGTTAAAATCCCTCCTATACAGCTGCTTCAAAATTAAACCTGCTTACCACCAATCACAATCTTCCTCTTCCTTGCAGTAGGAATACTGGACTGATCCTGATGCAACAGCAACCTTCCATGCAGAGGCAGAACACCACTAACTGAGAAGTCAGTAAAACATTCAGCCCTCACTGCAAATGAAGCCAAAAAATCAGCCACAACATTGGCCTCCCTATACACATGCTTCAGCTGAAACTGTAGACCACCAAGCAACTTCCATATCTCCTCCATTAATCCCTTAAGCCTCCAAGGAATTTCTGTCTTCCCCATCACCATATGCACCAACACTTGAGAGTCAGACTCAATCAAAAACTTAAAACCCCCCAAACCATGCTGCATAAGCAATTTCAGACCATCAAGCAAAGCCATACACTCAGCGCTCATATTTGACCCCCTACCATAAAAAGCAGCAGCTGCCATCACCATATGCCCCTTAGGATCTCTGACTACCATTCCCCCTCCAGACAAGCCAGTACTCCCTTTGGAAGCACCATCCACATTCAGTTTCATCATGCAATCAGGGGGAGGCTCCCATTTAATCCACCTGACTTTGGTAACCACAGAAAAAGTAGATCCAATCCTAAGATCAGACATCATCTCCTTTCCCCTCAGATCCTCCCCTCTCTTAGGCTTAATCATAAAAGCCTGCCATCTTAATGCACTAACGACCTGCAAAAATACACCATAGGCATTCAATTCCATCCCCTCAAACCTCCTCCTACACCTCTCCTTCCATAATGCCCAAAAAATCAACATAGACACTCCTCTAATCAAACCATGACTCATGAAAAAGCTTTAAAAGTCCTTAGCAGCCTCAGAAACCTGCATATTGGAGCTTCACCAGAAAGAATTTCAAACCCCATAATAGCTGACACCCCACTCCACACAGCTTGAGCAAAAGAACAATTGATAAACACATGAGAAGCACTCTCCTCATTCTTGTAGCATAAACTACACCTGCTCACTTAAGATACACCTACACTCTGCACCCTAACATCAATAGTCAAAGCAAATAGGAAAAAATCCTCAAAAAAAATTACATTTTATGGCTTTAATCCTTCAAAAAAACCCCTTCTCTCCCTTTCCTCCATATCGTCACCTTCTTCATCCTCGAGTAATCCTTCAAAAAAAACCTATAAGCAGCAACACTATTGCCATCATGGACCCCTTCCCTGCCTGTCCTCCATACCTACACCTTCTTCATCCTCGACTTAGGCAACAAACATTGGTCCTTAAGCAGCACCAATTTTCCAACCATAGGCAAGACAACACGACCTGAGAAATCATTACTACACTCAGTCTGGACATCATATGAGGCCAAAAAATAGCCAACGCATTCGCTTCCCTGTACACATTAATGATTTGAACATGAATCCTGTTAAAAATACTCCAGATCTAATCTAAAATGGTCCTACATCTCCAAGGTACCTCAGCTCTTCCCAAGACCATTTGAACCAAAACGTGGGAATCAGATTCAATAACAATCTGATATACCTCCAAACTAAAAGTGAAACTAAAAAACTGAAATTGTTTCTTTTGAAAAACTATTTATTCCAAATTGTGTGCTATTTTAAAAATAGGAACAGTTTTCCTTAAAAAAATCTATTTTTTTTTTAAAATTCTTAAGGGTCAATGTATGGATTAATTTTGCTACATTAAAAAAAAAAGAAAAGAAGGAAAAGCTACTTAGAGGGTAGACATCTTGGGTATGAAAAATGAAAATATTTTGAATCACAACAATTTGAGTATGACGATTCTCTTGGATGTTCACAAATTAACACAAGTTACCTTGTAGTATTTTAAACGAATGAAATATGCTTATGTAACATTGTCTCTACATTGTGCATTTACAAACTAAGCTTTTCCTCGAAATAGTGAAGTCCAATAGTAAAACTTATTCTTTATATTTACGCCTGCATATAATATCAATGCCTTCGGTATGCTTGCATTTAAAATTTAGAGAAGCTCAAATTTGAATTTATTTTCTTGTCATTTACTTGAGTTTATGTGATTAATGTTGCTAATCCATAATGAATAAAAAAAATTATCTTAGAATGCTTGAAATTTATATGTAATGACTTGGAATTCAACTATTATATCCTTTTGTGATTAGGTTTGCTGGGACTTCAAAACTCTCTGCTAATTCGCAAAGTATATATCTGAATGAAATATGCCTACGTAATAGTGTCGCTACATTGTGATGTCATTTTTTTGACATCACATAATGGTTTGTGCCCTATACCAATTAATTTTGGAAAACTGTTGAATATTATAATACATAATCTTATAATAATAATTATTCTAGAATCAGGCAGAATTCCTCAAAATTCACGTGGAAACAGTAGATATGCCCGCTTAACGAATGAACAAAGGACGTCATACATTGAAAGAGTGGGAGAAAGAAGAAGGATATCCAATAGTCTTGCAGAACCCAGCCATGAACATGATTCTTGTACTCCTACTAGAAGGAAAAGACACAGAGTCGATTGGGTACTAAAAGCCCAGTTAGACGCCTATGAAAGTGAAGGTCAGAAATATACAAAAAAAATTGGAATAAAAATTTCCAATCATAATTTCTATACTAAAAATAGCCAATGTTTTTTTATAGGCCAAATAATATATCAACCAGTATGTTGCAGTCTACATGAGTTAGAGGAAGCTACAATTTGCGTGCATTGTGGCGCAAGAAATTCCAATATGAACCCCCAACATTATGTTGCTACAATGGTGAAGTAAAACTGGCGCCAACAAAAGTTCCGGAAGAACTACATGATTTATTCATATCTAATACTGCAGAGGCGATTGATTTTCGAAAGAACATTCGAGCATATAATAGCATCTTTTCATTCACATCTCTTGGAGTGAATCTCGACAAAGATCTTGCAACGGCTAGACAAAGGATTTACACATTTCGTGTGCAAGGACAAATTTATCGTGACCTTCCAGCCTTGTTGCCTGAACAAAATAGCCCATGTTACTTTCAATTATACTTCTATGATACTGAAAATGAAGTTCAGAATAGGATGAGGATAATACCCAGTATTGATCTCAATGAGGCTACTGTGAATAAATTGATGAGAGTTCTTGATGAAAATCCTTATGCTCAATTCTTGCGAACAATAAAAGATTTTCCTTCTTTGGATAATTTTGAGATTCATATTACCAAGGATATCAGACTAGATCAGCGAGTTTATGACTCACCTTCATCGGATCAAGTTGCAGCTATATGGATTAAAGGAAATAACCCTAATGCCCCTCTGCAGAGAGATATCGTAGTACATGTACACTCTGGTCGGAGACATAGAGTTAAACATTACTTTAGATGTTATGACCTTTCACAATATCCTCTGTTGTTTCCCAAAGGAGAGGTTGGATGGCATCAGAATATCAAAAAGAAAAATGTTAGAAACAATATTGGTACTCACAGAGAAGCAGAAAATACCACCAATTCAACAGTCCAAATTTTTACATCCACAGAAGATATCTTCAATCGAGAACAAGAAGGTACTAATACATACATACATGTCAAGATATAAGTACACTAACACCTTACATTTTATGCATAACACCAATTTTCAAATTCCCTTTTAATGTAGACGTCGGACGTGAAAGTTTTGGGAAGGTTTCATGTCGAGAGTATTATTCCTTCAAGCTACAAATTAGTGAGAATAGCCAATTTACTCTGCTATCAGCTGAACGATTATTGCAACAGTATGCAGTTGATATGTACATCAAGCTTGAGACAACCAGGTTGGACTATTATCGTAGACAACAATCAAAAGTGAAAGCTAAACTATATCAAGGAATAGTTGACAGTGTCACAGCAGGAGAAACTAGGGGAAATCAAGTTGGCCAAAGGTTAGTTCTTCCTGCATCATTTGTTGGAGGCCCTCGTGACATGCGTCGCAGATATCTTGATGCAATGGCTTTAGTGCAACGATATGGAAAACCAGATCTTTTCATCACTATGACCTGCAATCCAGAGTGGAAGGAAATCAAAGCTAAACTAAAACCAAGACAATTGCCTCAAAACCGACCAGATTTGACTTCAAGGGTGTTTCCAGCAAAACTGCATGACCTAAAAGACCAGATATTCAAGAAGGAAATATTTGGGAAAGTTGCAACACACGTTCATGTCATTGAATTTCAGAAAAGAGGGTTGCCACATGCACATATGCTAATAATAATGAAGCCGGGATTCAAGATCATGACACTCGATGAATATGACAAATTTGTATCCGCAGAAATTCCTAATGAAGAGGAATATCCATATCTCCATGAGATAGTTGTGAAACATATGATGCATGGCCTATGTGGTGAACTAAATAAAAACAACTCTTGCATGTTGGATGGAGAGTGTCAGAATCATTATGCTCGAAGGTTTTGCTCAAAAACAACACAAGGAAAAGATGCATACCCATTATATAGAAGTAGAAATGACAAACGACATGTACGAGTGTGCAACAAGGTACTAGATAACAGATGGGTAGTTCCTTACAATCCATACCTTCTTACAAGGTACAATTGCCACATAAATGTTGAGATATGCTCTGGTTTAAAGGCTGTCAAATATCTATATAAGTATATCTACAAAGGTCGTGACAGGGTGGTTGTATATATTGCCTTAGTTGATGGCGAAATTGTAATAGATGAGATTTATCAATTTCAGGATGCAAGATGGGTATCGGCACAAGAGTCGATGTGGAGAATTTTTGAGTTCAAGTTGAACGAGATGTATCCGCCGGTGATAAATTTACAGTTACATCTCCCCAACAAACAATCAGTTTGTTATTGGGAAACTCATAATTTAGAACATATACTTCTGTGGGACAACATTACAAGAACAATGCTTACAGAATACTTTCAAACTTGCTAAAACGATGGTGACGCACGCAAGTATCTATATCGGGAATTCCCAGAGCATTATGTATGGAACAAGAAGGGTAAATGTTGGACTCGAAGGAAAATGGGAGAGGTTATTGGTCGTGTCAATGGTGCAAATCGTGTTGAAGGTGAGAGATACTATCTAAGGATCCTACTAAACCATGTAAGAGGACCGACATCATTCGAAGATTTGTTGATAGTCAATGGAGTACGTTACTTATCATTCAAAGAAGTCGCTCAAAAAAGAGGACTTTTAGAATCAGATGAAAGCATCTTAGACTGTTTGAATGAGGCCTCAACATTTCAAATGCCTCAAGCGCTTCGTAGGTTATTTGCAACAATATGAGTTTTATGTGAACCTTTTGATGTAAGAAAACTATGGGATGACCACTATGAATCCATGTTTGAAGACTTCAAAAGAATGTATGGGGAGCAGCCGACAACAAAGTTGTCTTGCGCATTGGCAAGAATTAACTCCTTCCTTGAAAGCATGGGGAAAAGCACTAGAGATTATGACTTAACTGTACTGACAGTTGTGGAGGATTCCAGTATCATTGAACCAAGCCAAAATCCTTCAAGAGAAGTTGCAGATGAAATGACCTTTGAAACCCCACCGGAAGATTACTCAGCGCCACAAAGCTTTAACCCCGAACAAGATGCCGTATATACAACAATATTAGACCGGGTAAACTCAGGGCAGCCAGGAGTATTCTTTGTTGATGGTCCAGGAGGAACGAGAAAGACATATTTGTATTGTGCAATGCTTGCCACCATAAGATCAAGAGGAAAGGTAGCTCTTGCGACATCAACATCAGGAGTAGCTGCTGCAATAATGCCAGGGGGGAGGACAGCTCACTCACGATTCAAAATACCCATCCAGACCATAGAGACAAGCTTATGCAACATATCCAAGCAGAGTGGACTTGTAACGCCCCAAAACACACCCTGGACGACATTACATTCTAAAACCATTCATATCATGAGAGCACTAAGATAATCCATTCATAAATAAGACTTCATAAAAATCATTCATAACATTTACATCATTATCCCAAAAGAATATGCTATCTTTGGCATTTACATTTCAAAAATCGACTAATGTAGCGCAACGGAAATAACAAAAGAAAACTAGACTTAACAATGTCCAAAATGAATATCCTAGTCTAGAACAAAAGAAAGTGTTGCTCTAGGCATCCACCTCGGGATCCACGCTCCTGTCTATCGGAGTCTCCCAGTGTGCGGGCTCCTCGACTCCCAGCTCTTCCTCGAGAGAATAATCTGAAAGGGTTGTTAAGTAGGGGGTGAGCACGAAGCTCTATAGGAAAATTCTTCCAAACCCGAACAAGGTTTAGAAAAGTATATAAAATGGTCAGTCTCATTTTACAAATAGCATACATAATCTTTGAAGTAAAACAGGGATATTTTAAAAAGGATCTCAAGTTTATGTAAAAACCTTACTTAAATGAATAAACGAGCATCACATACCAATAATAACCATTAATGGCCATAAACAATTCCCAACAGGTCTTTCGGTAGGTGGCATACTTTGTGGTAACCTTCACCCCCTTTTAGGTCATCTTTGATTCTCAAGCATCCTTCCCGGGAACCTCTTGAGAATGGGTGAGCATCCTTACCTGGAACCTCTCACCAATCAGTACATTGTTTCCAAAGCATCCTTCCCGGGAACCTCTTGAGAAGGGGTAAGCATCCTTACATGGAACCTCTCACCAATCACTACATTGTTTCTCAAGCATCCTTACCGAGAACCTCTTAGGAAGGGGTGAGCATCCTTAAAAGGAACCTCTCACTCATGTGCATCACAAACAACCCAACTCAAGCATACAATTTCAACATTTATCTCAATTTACAAGCATCTATCCAAAATCCCCAAAATATATATCATGTAACAATTCCACAACCAACTAAGAAAATACATGAGATCACAATAACATCATTTTTCTACCCAACACAAAGCACTAAGGTTTCGAAATCCATAATAAAGAAAGCATTTAGGAATGAGATACATTACTCTCCAAAAAATTAGGGTTTTAAAACTAGAAAGGAGATTTCATGGGTATTAAACCCTCACTTTGTTCAAAACATGTAATCCTTGAAAAAAGGCTAAGAGATGATGATTCTATAGCATATATATACCATTAATAGCCAAAACATACATATATATATATACCCTAGCCTCAATGTAAGTGAATGAGAGAAAACCCCTACATTGGTGTTCTTGAAATCTAGGGCTTTGATCATTTTGGAAGTGTAAATCCCTCTTGATCTTGTGTTTCTCTCTTCCTTTCTTTCTCTCCTAGGGTTCTAAAGTGTTTAGGATGAGAGTGGAGTGAAGAATGGGGCAAATGAGGGCTTGAGGTGGTGTTTAAAACCCAAAAATCCCGACTTTTTAACTGTTCGACGCGTATCATAGAAAATCGTACCGGTACGGTATCGTACCGGTACTCCAAAGCTATTGGAGTCGGGCGTACCGGTACGGTTTGACAGATTTTTGCTTCGACTTCCAGGACAGTTTTGACCCATTTAGAGGTCGAATTGAAAAATTTTCATGAGATACACTTTTGTAGCCCTAGATGTCTACTATCTACTGTCCAAATTTCAGATCAATTGGATATAAGGATAAAAATTTATGATCAAAATACTAGAAGGTGTCCCAACTCCTTTTTACCCAAAATCTCTCTAAGTGTGTTTTCACTCCGGAATACTTCCTAACTTCCAATACACCTCATATTACCTCTCCCAATATTTTTCGACCTTCTGGATTCAATGGAGAACTTATTTTGACCTAACAATATTTAGAAACTTCCATAATTCCTCTTCTCAAGTTTACACACCTTCGAAACTTCACTCCCCAAATCAATTTGTATCTCTAGTTTTGTTTTTATTCCTACCGTCACTACACATATCCACATTTTTACATCCATCATTTACTATATATTTATATAAATATATAAAAGAAAACGCGGGGTGTTACAGGACTTGCAGAACTAATTCACAGAGCCAAGTTAATCATATGGGATGAGGCACTCATGGCCAAACGATTTACAATTGAGACATTAGATAGGAGCTTAAAAGACATAATAAGTGTGACGCCCCAGTTTTCGGGAGTGATTTAATATATTTTATGTAATTTATGTGACAAATAGACAAAATTCATCAAATGAATTGAACATTTCACGTACTTCGGTTTAGACTAGACAATCAGAGCATCTAACGTACTTTCAAGTAACTTAGGTACAAATGATTTGTAATTTGGGTATTCATTTAATATCATAGTCTAAGTACCCAAATTATACATTCATCCCAAAAGTCGTCCATAATCGACACTATTACATCCCATCGGTTTTGAAAACACACCAAAACAACAAAACACAAGTTACAGATCTAAAATTTTCCCGAGCGTTAACATGAAATATAATATCCCAAAAACAACTGAACACAGATGTTCAAGATAGCTCTGGGAAGAAACCCACGTCATCTCTTGGTCTAGTCCCTGCAAAATGTTAGGGTGAGCCAAAGCCCAGTAGGAAAACAACTATCGAGTGTTAATCCCATCCCACATGACATAGATATACACGAAATTCTCAAATAATATTCATGACAAGTAAACATAGAAATATTAAGCTCATAACATGTTTAAAGCAGTACATATGACATACCAACAAGTATAATTCGTTTGATTTAGCATGTACCCAACATTACTTATATGTATCATGGGTCACACTAGACTTTCACTCTTAGGCTATAATTAGTTACACCAGTACATCGTTTATTATGCACGAACTCTTAGGGGACAGTGGGTCCCTTCGAGGGCTCTAACCTCGGGTGTACCCCACCCCTTGTCCTTAGATGCTTTCAATCAGGCACGAGTAACCCCGCACCACGACGGATGCTATGCTTGATCAAGACTTATTTTGGGTCTTTCACCCAAGGGAGGAGCGATCCCTACTTACTTGTCCCATATTGCATCAAACATTATCATTTTGTGTATCACATCATCGATTATGTATACTAACCAAGATTGTCACGTGTGATGCACCTTCCATCGAATTACCATTTAGTATACTCTTGGTGCAGTTAGAAATAAGCATTTCAATACCATCCCGACATATACATAAAAGATTATGTATTATTTCAACCTTAGTGTAATTATCACCATTGTGAACATGCCGTCATTTATTATCCTTTGTATATCAATATATCTCATATATATATCACCATAGTTTAGTGGTTGTTAATGTTGGAATTACATCCTTACTTATACAACCAATATATATATACACTTCATAACCATGAGTGTTGTATGTAAATATATACACTCCTAAGAGCTAATAATTTATGATAGCCTCTATATTTTGAGTTTTAGAAACTTTCGGGGTCTTTAGATAATTTCTAACCACATGATCTAGCAATATAGTTTAATTTTATAATCTCTAAAACAAATCTCATAACTATTCGGGGTCAATATATAATTTCAGAAACATTTCTTAACTATTACAAATATTGATTTAGTGTTTTAGTAATATTTTATGATCTTCTGGGGTCATTGTATAATTTCAATAGGTACTTTTTGTTACTCATGAGACACAAAAGGGGGCTTTCTGTAACCTAACAAAACCTTGGACTTAATTTTATAATTTCAGTAAGTAGGTATATGTTGTAGCTAAAACTAAAAGGGGTAGTTTCTGAATTTAAGCCATCGTCTCCATCTCTATCTACGCCCAGTATTGCTCTTCTTCTTCTTCTCTTTTTTTTTTTTCATCTTCTTCTACTTGATTTCATCTCATAAAAAATATTTTTGTTAATTTATTTAGGAGATACAAAACCCATTTGAGAGACCTACACATCCAAATGAGTATATAAACATACCCACATATACACCAATATATGTAAATTCCATCAAGCATATACCCACATGTTTCATACATATATATATACATATATACATATAGTCTACAATCAATAGATCAAGGAAGACCACAAGATAGTTCTAATCCTACCTTTTTGGTTGGATTGATCGTCCCAAAAGCTTTAGCACCTCAACAATGGTGAATGACCTCCCTTCCTCTCTCCCTCTCTCTCTCTCTTTTGTTTATCGTTCAAGACCATGGCAGATTTTTTTTTTCCTTCCCTTCTTTCCTTGGTTTTGCCCGTATTTATACACTAAGAAGGGTGGGCTTCAGTCAAAGGGTCATGGGCGGCAATGGCAGGAAAAAATGATGTTTTCTTGCCTTCCTACCATAACCAATGTCAGGTAAATAGTCATGGCAGACTGCCATGACTGTGCTATTCATCATTTTTTTTTTTTGTAATTCATTTAATTTTGTTTAATTAATTTAATTTAATCTAATTTGTCATCGATACTAAGCATAGTCAATATTATACTAGTCGGACTCATTTTCATGAGGGAAATTCAATGATGAAGTCTATTTCTTCATCCCAGTTGTTTTATATTAAAAGTCAAAATTTTGATAACTTAATAGATATAATTAGAAATAGCGGGTTTTCACAATAAGTAGTCAACATTCATTTGGAGGAAAAGTTATCGTTTTCGGTGGAGACTTTAGGCAGGTACTACCAGTTGTTCGTCGTGGTACAAGAGAAGAAACCATTGACGCAAGCTTAGTGAGATCACACTTGTGGAATCACATGGAAAAACTAAGCTTGACAGCAAATATGAGAGCACAGGTAGATCCAAACTTCAGCAATTTTCTCTTACATGTTGGAAATGGGGATGCAGAGACCAACAGTGATGATATGATCTCTTTTTCGGATGAAATACAGTACAGCGACAATGAAGCTTCAGAGAATAATCTAATAAACAGCGTATTCCCGGCGTTCAAACTAAAATGCACATTTGTCAAAATACATGACAGAACGTGCAATCCTTGCAACAACAAATGAAGACGTGGACTCGCTGAATGAAAAGCTGATTAACCTATTTCCCGGAAGGAGCACAATATTCACTAGCTTTGATGAAGCAGTTGATGACACAAACAATTACTACCAAGAAGAATTTTTGAATTCGTTGATGCCAAATGGTCTTCCTCCACACAAATTAATCCTCAAAGAAAACTGCCCAATTATGCTTCTGAGGAATTTGGATCCATCAAATGGTTTATGCAATGGAACAAGAATGGTATGCAAAAAATTTGTCCACAATGTTATTCACGTTGAAATAACAAATGGCCAACATGCTGGAAAACAAGTGTTCCTACCAAGAATCCCTCTTTCACCTGCTGAAACAGAAGGTTATCCATTTGAGTTCAAGAGAAAGGAGTTTCCTATATGCCTGTGTTTAGCGATGACTATAAACAAAGCACAAAGACAAACAATACCACATCTGGGAGTTTATCTTCCTCAACATGTGTTCTCTCACGGTCAACTCTATGTTGCACTATCGCGTGGAATTTCGATGTCAACAACTAAAGTTTTGGTCAAACCATATAACAAGAAAAAAAGAAGAGGAGTCTACATCAAAAATATTGTGTATAAAGAGGTCCTCCCACACCACAGGTATTTCCAAAAAAAAAACATAGTCTTACCGTTATAATATAATATACTACCTCTAAATGTTTGCAAACAATAACATTTTGATTTCTAATATTGTGCTTCTATTGTACTCTCATTTCTTCATATTGAATACTCATATAAAGCATTGACAATAAAACTGTAATTAGTCACTAATATGGATACATTGTAATTGGTGATTTGGCAGGCCAGAAATTCAAAGTGAAGATGTCTGATGATGAAGTCCCAACAGCTCAAATTACAACCATCAATCATCTGTGAAAATATGACACCAATTGGCTCCTAATGCTTAAGGTTCTTCGGAGAGGAACAATAGTCACTTTCAACAACAATAGGGGCCTGCGGAACTTTGGAAGGTCATTCTAATTGATGATGAGGTTAGACGTATTATCAAATGCTACTTTTTAACTTATAAGCTTCACAATATAAATGTTATATGATCATAAATCTTTATTTTTTCCATGAAACTAAATGCAGGGGACAAGAATTTAAGCTCTAATGGTTACTGATGCAATTGCCAAGTTCAGAGACCTGTTTAATAAAGATAAGACGTATCTCATTTCCAATGGAGTAGTGAAGCCAGCAAATCAAAAATTCAGCAATGTACACAAGGATATTGAATTGTCGCTCACAATCAATACCGATGTGCAAGAAGCCGAAACCGAAATACTCCCCCATATACAGGCTTACAACTTCATAACCTTTAAAGATGTACTCACACATAGAGATGAGGCCATTGCATATGGTATGTAGCCTTGAACGACATAACAAACAATATACATATTGCAATTTTCAACACGATACTATTCTCAAAATCCAAATTTGTATGCAGACATCGTAGGATTCGTGGTGGAAATCAAGCCAATAGTGAACATCAACAAAAGTGGAGGACCATCGTCTAAGATGCGACAAGTTCTCATCAAGAATACTGAGTAATGACTTCAAATACAACAACTGTCTTACACAATACAACCTAAATTTTGCCCACCTAATAAGTTTCTAACCATTCTATGACTACAGATTGGAGTCTATACGGTTGACTCTATGGAGTGATCTAGGAGACAATGAAGGACAATTACTTGCTGAGTTGCTTCCAGAAAACCCAGTAATTGCAGTATCTAATGCGGTCCTCAAACGAAGGTATTAAACAATCATTTATCAATTAGTGAAGCATTCAAAAACTTTCCGAATCATTTTTATTACATTGTAGGTGAATTTGAACTCACGACAACATCTGTTATGCCAATTGAAATAAATCCAAAGTTGGAGAAGACATTCCAAATGCGACAATGGTATACAACGAGAATGCTTGATATCTGTATAAATTGTAAAAGTACTATTAACCAGGACAAAAAAAAAAAAGAGCTCTTACATAATGAAATAAAAAAAAATGTAGGTTAACTGCTTTTCTTGAAAAAGGGAATGCAAAGCAATTATCAGCTCCACCAAAAAGAAACCGTGACGGTATGAGTTCAATACATATTAGCAATTGTAGTTCTCAACAACATTGATAAAATCACCTTGACTATCTATTTATTTAAAATGTTAGAAACCTTTCTACTTTTTGAGTGCAATGATTCTGGAGATTGAGAATAAAGATGAACCATGGTATGATGCCTGCAACCAATGTCAAAGTAGAGTTTTCAATACTGGACAAGGAGTAGAATGCAAGAAGTGCAAGAAAAGCAATGTCGAACACACTCCGAGGTAAATAACTAAAATTATTCCCTATTGGTCATTACAATGTACAATTTCATTATGGAATACCTACTTTCAATCATGTAAATTATAACTTATTTGGACAATCCACATATCACAGATATATAGTAAAGCTCATTGTGTCGGATGGAGACCAAAGCTCTCGGATAACTTTGTTCGATGCAGCAGAAGAGTTTATTGAATCCAAAACACAGGTACAAAATATTTTTAAAAAACAAACCGATACAAAAAATGACAACTACTAACTAAAATTACATATACAACAGAACAACATGCACTGCAGGTTCTACAGAAAGCTAATTTTGTGCGGTGGAAGATACTACAAATTTTTAATAAGGATGCGCAAAATCAGCGACGATGATCGATCATCAGGACGTTTTGTGGCGCAAGAAGTGGAGAAAACAGAAGATCCAGAAACAAGTAAAGAACAAACAAGGAAAAAGGCAAAAAAATAAAAAGACTATTGCACTTAAGAACGGGAAGCTGGAAAAAGATGGCCACAACAGAAAAACAGGATTTATCTTTCTCCCTTTGATTTAAATGCATTTTTAAAAACATTGTGTTTTTTTGGTGAACAACAGATAATGGTTTTGATGACACTTTATATTCTGTTGGTTTTTAGATGAACATTAGGCTCTATGGATAAGGGTTTTGAAAACACTTTATATTATGTTTGTTTCTTTGATTTAAATGCATTAAACTTATCATGTTGTGCATGCCCTACAAAATATTCTACAAACTTTAGTGTAGCACACTGGATTTTTTTACTATATAATGATGGTTTTCCATTTCCTTCTCATAATGATTCCCTGTTTTGGTAGGTATTAGTAGTTTATAGCGAAAATATTTTATCCCCGTGTATTTGAGGTGCTTTGTTGAGTCCAACACCTTGCATGACGAAGGAACTGTGGAGTTGTGGAACCTGTCCAACAATTTCATTTTTCCAGATAATGAAATTGGTAAGAACTGTCGTCATTTCTACCTTCACTAGAGTTGGCACAAGAACAACTAACATATATGGATGTGTTAATATAGATTGCTATGCTTACAGGGGTGGAACGGATGAGTAGATGAGAAAGACAAGCTTTGAAAAAGGAATAACGGGCCAATACAATGGTCAAAACCTTGGAGCATTATTTTATCCTCTGTGTGTATATTTGTAGTTTCATCTCTCTTTGTCTTTCATTTTCTTTAAACTTGTGCTTTCTTGTTGGCTGGTAATCCTGATTATGGATGAAGTCAATGATTGCAGGTAGAAGGAGGAATGTCCCAATAGTTCAATCAAATCAAACAGTGGCTTCACGAACTGGACAAAATCAAAAGTAATTTCATTGTCTAAGCTGCTACCACATGTAAATGTGTGGAAGAATTATGTGTCTTGAATCCAATTCTTGCGATAATTTTTCAGATAAGCCCCTTGAAATCACGTACAGCTACGGGGATGGGGCAAGCCATAGGCGAGTGATCTAGGTAAATGGCCATATTTGTGGTATCTTGTGCTACAGGTCTTGAATTTAAGCTAACAAGCATTGTGGAATGCTTGCACTTTAATATTTAAGCTGTAAACATTAGTCTCTAAAGTATGAAGGATGCTGTTGTTATTTTGTCTATAAAGATTGATTTTTTAGTTTATTATTCTGAATATTGCATGAAAGGTGAGGTATGAATTCGATTTCCAGTTTATTAGATTATATATTAAGCTGAATAGATATGAGATCAGCCTAAAATTCCTCAAGATTATCTTAATACTAGACGTCGTGGTTTTTGGAATATGAAATTTGATGGTATATTTATGTTGTTCAAATTGGCAAATACGTGAAATAATTTCAGATTGTTGTTCACTTATAATTAATGTTCAACATTTATGTGCAGGCGAATGGGTTTCATGCTCTGTTGGTGCTAATTTTACACCCCATATCATCACTGTTGATGCTGGAGAGGTAAGTGTTATAAATAATTCGTGGCATGATTTTGTTCCAGTTGCCTAAGTTTGTGAGAGAAACAGGCATGATATTGTTTGTGATTAGCCTTAAAAGGAAGTCAGGAAACAGTAAGAAAAAAAAAAGGTGAGATTCTGTTTTTAAAAAGGGTGTTCACTGATTCTCTTTGCCAGAATTCTACGTGGAAATAATTCGGACTGGAGAAAAAGCAAGATCTTGTGTCGCAAGCCATTAGCAACTAGGAAAAAAACCATATTTACTTGAGGGAACCCGGTTCGGCCACCTGACTGCTAACATAGTTGAAGCATTAAATGCTTGGATACTTGAAGCTTCTGTGCTTCCAATAATTCAGATGATGGAGTGTATCCGCAGGCAGCTAATGACTTGGTTCAATGAGCGACGTGAAACTAGTATGCAGTGGACATCTATACTTGTGCCCACGGCTGAAAGGCGTGTGTCGGAGGCTCTTGAGCGTGCACGTACTTATCGGGTGCTTCGAGCAAATGAAGCTGAATTTGAAGTTATGTCGCATGAAGGAACGAATATTGTGGATATTAGGAACCGTTGTTGTCTGTGTCGAGGATGGCAGCTATATGGTCTGCCCTGTGCTCATGCTGTGGCAGCTCTCCTTTCTTGCAGGCAGAATGTTCATCGCTTTACTGAGAGCTGTTTCACTGTAGCAACGTATCGCAAAGCTTACTCTCAAACTATACACCCAGTTCCTGATAAGACCCTCTGGAAGGAGATGTCAGATGGATCTCATAATGAAGCCAATGGTAGTGAGATCATCATCATAAACCCACCAAAATCACTTCGACCACCTGGACGACGGAGAAAGAGGCGAGTTCGTGCTGAAGATCGCGGTCGTGCAAAGCGGGTTGTGCATTGCAGCCGCTGCAATCAAACTGGGCATTTTAGAGCCACCTGTTCAGAACCTATATAGGTCATCCATTTTTAATTTTGGTTATTTCTTAAATTTGGTTATAGGTTCTTCTATTTTTTGGGTACAATATAAAAGTTAGGGTGAAAATTGAAAATTTTAACATATTTTAAGATATAAAGTGCAATTCTCTCAAATAAAAAGCCAGATTAAAGAAAGAGCAGAACGCGTTCTTTCACTCGTTACACCGTCTAGTCCCAATGGGCAAGCTATCTTCCGCGATAGAAATTCCCGACGGTTGACATCGCACCCCAAAAGAAAATGGCCGCTATTCACAGGAAAACAACAGATACCGCGTACCATTTTTAATTTTGGTTATTTCTTAAATTTGGTTTTAGGTTCTTCTATTCATCTGAAGCTTTAGGTGTTCATATTTATTTCTTAAAGCGTTGGAGTTTCCTATGGGCATTTAAGACAAACTGGTACCTACTGTTGTAAGGGAGTGCAATCCCCCAATACAATTTTTTTTATATTCAAATAGAACCCATTTGAAACGTTCATATTTATGTAACCATCCACTTCAATGTAACTAGCAAAATCATAAATCAAATCAGACCCGATAGGGAACTCCCTGAACGAAGGGGGTATATCAGTGGGAATGAATGACAGGACATAGTATTAGAAAATATTTTAAAACCCACGCATAACTAGAGAAACAATGCAGTCAAACTGATTAAAATTATGATAAATATTCAAAACACAAAAGTACATCAGGTACATTAGCCTATCTCCCAAACTTGAAGGGAAAAAAAGAGAACGAGGACAATACCATAACAACAGCAGAGCACAAATGAAATGGAACAAGTCAAATGAAGAAATGGTTCATATCTCAACCCTCTTGTATCACCTGTGCATTAAGGAACATTAATCTTCCTCACTATAACTATCTCAATATAACATTACAAAATTTCTGCCAACAATCATCTGGTATTCCTGCCTAAAATGACGAGGCACAAATAATCGTCCCAAATTCAATTCAGATTGGATATCTGCTTCTTTAATAACCATGGTTGGTTCCAGAGACAGAACCATAGTCTCCAGCTGGTGCATGGCCGGTATGACCAGTGGCATCAGATGGTGGAGTTCCATAAACAGGACCATTGGGATGATATGAATTATAACCTTGGTTTTGTGTAGCATTTGCAGCATCAGCAACAAAATTCTGCAGCATGCAAAAGAGGAGAAATTAAAACAGATACATTCTATGCCACAATCATATTCTTCCAGGAACAAGTACTAAAACCAGATTTGTTAGAGCTAATTTACCAAGGAGTGACATCGTACACAAAAACAGAGACACCAAAGACAAGGTAAACTCCAAAAAAAATTAACAAATATGATGGCAAATATATATTAAATTTGAGGTTATAACAGTGAAAGATGCACCATATTATCAAAAAAAAAAATTAAATTAAATGCTTAGATCTCTTATCAAAAGAAAAATACATGCTTTGATCCAACAAAGTTACAATTAATTCGAGAAAATGGATTTTGTCTTAGGATATCAATTGACAAATCAGGCTTCAGTAAAGGCTGAATAGTGACCATAACACAGGAGGCTATAAAAGAAATCAACAAGAATGCTTACTTATGGGGAGGGGGAGTCTGTC
The DNA here is from genome assembly GCA_951799425.1 of Ilex aquifolium. Classification (NCBI taxonomy): domain Eukaryota; kingdom Viridiplantae; phylum Streptophyta; class Magnoliopsida; order Aquifoliales; family Aquifoliaceae; genus Ilex; species Ilex aquifolium. The sequence goes on from OX637404.1 coordinate 23,255,544, forward strand.
CTTAGAGTAAAATATTCAATGTAACAGTAATACAATGTCATCACCACCACGTGGTGTCACCATTCAATAATAAATACCCACATGAACTAACTTCTATACATAGAGTATTTATTATATTACATGGAGGGGTGGTTACCATGTGGGATCCAATTGCTCATTTGTTAATCTTTTATTGGATGGTAACACCATGCGGTGGTGATAATGACCGTTATATTAAATATTTTTCTCCTGTCCTTGGACATAAAATTAGGAACAGGTGGTATGTAAGAAATAGAGCAAAAACAAAAAAGTGAAACTCAGAGAACACTCGAATACAAAAAATAAGGGACCAAGAATCATATCAAAACCAAACATAAAGTCAAAACCAGATAGTTAAAAAAAAGTGATGGATTAATCAAAATATGCCTGTATCAACTGTTGAGCTGTTTGAACTTGGGCTGCTGATCCATTTATTTCCATAGTCATCTCACCAGGAACACCCCTCGTTTCCTGTATTGCAATAGTTGCACGACTGGCACGACGAATATAGCTAATATTTGCACCAGAGGTGCCAATAACAGAATCTGCATATGATAGAGGAATTTGCATATTCTGCGAGACCTATAGAACAAAAGAAAAAAAAATTAGCACCAATAACCAATAACTGTAATCCTAATAACTTAGAACAAATCAATCAAGTATGGAGAAGAGAAATTGCTGATGATATAGAATTGAAACAGTTCCTCAACATTTCCACCGGGCAGATCTAATGCTATTAATTGTGACCCAATAAATCCCCTCTATAATATACATTTTCAAAGTAGCTTCAGGTTTTGCAGAGACATCAATTGGAGTGTAATTTTTTGGGATGCAACTCCGAAGTTTAACCACATAATCTATCATTAAAAAAACTTAGTAACAACAGAGTTTAACAAAGTATCCAATAAAACAATGCCTAATTTCAACTCAGCTTTTAGCTTCTTCGAGTTTTTCATCCATGAAAAAAATCCCTTACACATCTAACAATTGTCAATCAATATCGAGATTTTGTATGCAATTTTCCTCCGCATAACTTCTAGAAAGATTTTGAAAAGTATGTAGTTTAATACAGCCTATACTTTTTTACTAACGTGCAAACAGTGTTAAGAAGCATATCAGTACCACCTTTAGCACAACAAAAGTTTTCAATGTTTTAACCAAAAGCATTTATACAAATTTGATATAGTAGTGGCATCAAACTTCTACCAATCCCTTCTTTTAGTGGGTTTACAACTGCCATCAAGTTTTTTTTACACACGATAAGTGATAATTAATTCATCATCTTATATGATAATAAAAGAAAAACAGACCAAAGGATTTTATACCCTTGTAACCATTTTTGATAAGATATACCTTTGTAACCATTGACTGCTGCGACTGCACACTTGCATGAGCTCCCATAGATGCATCTCTGCCATATGCAGGCGGCCCCTGAGGAGGTTGCCTGTCCAAAGGAGGCATGTCTGCTGATGGATAATAATTGTCAAACTGGCGTGGAGGAGGCATATACTGAGGATTAGGTGCAAAACCAGGTCCACCACCAGCATTTATTGGAAAACCTTGAGGAGGACCACCCCAGGATTGGGGTGGAGGCACGTTCTGATTTGTTCGAGCATTTGGCATTTGCATCTGACCAGAGAACCAAAAATAATATACGTTTTCAAGATAAGAAAAAATAAGGTCATAACATGCTTTTACTATCTACGCAATGGCAACATCACTCCTAGGTCCTAGCCCACTAGGCTTAATAGGCTGCAAAGCACCTTGAGATGAAGTAAATAGGCCAATAATATTTTTTAATTGCCTTGTGTTCCAAGTAGGGAACCCTCACACCATTTGTCAAACTTTTTATCATGGGAGGGAGGGAGGGATATGCATTTTAATATAACCTAGTTTGGGCTAGGTTGAACTTACCAAATTACCATACATTATTTATATCAAATTACCAATGCTACTTCTTGGACGCCTTGTTCACCCTCATTGCTCCCTTTTGTACTACTTTCCCTTAATAAAATGTCAGTCTCTTATCAAAAAGCAAAAAAAATCAGTTTGTTTTCAGTGAAGTGCACAAACACAATTGGCGGGTTTTTGAGTTGCAGCACACTTAATAATGTCTTATGATCTACGCCTGTCAAAACACAAACAACTACACTAAAGTCAGCGTCGGCACCCATCAATTAATCAACTATAATCGAGAAGATTTCAACTCAGTAGTCAAGATCCACTTATGGCATGGCAACCTCCCATCCACAAGAGCTCAGGGATTCCCACTCTTAAGAACTTTTGGCTGTCTGAAGAACACATTAAAGGCAAACTTACTTGCATTTCAAAAACTCCAATCACACTACGATCAACTAAAAATTTCCTCAGATTGGTTGCAATCAATTCAACTGCTTTGTGCGCTCCAGCGGACTCTCCTTGTATCTCAACAATACTATCATCCGATAGAGCAAAAACTGGAAAGTTTTCTGCAGAGAATCGTTTGGATGTTAGTACAGAATAATTTCATCACTCCAAAGTCATGAGTTCAGAAAGAAACACCAATCATGTAAACCATCATGGTTAAAATGACAATTAAATGATTCAAAATAGTCCCCTTGGCATATATCATGCATGCAGCCAGAGCTGAAAACATATTACCACAAAATGTTGAACAAGTAAACAGGGCACCAAGTAAAACAGATATAAAATGTGCATCCTGCTGCAAGCGACATAACTACTTATCAAATACCAATACCCCTTGTACTACAGTTTAATAGTTCGTTAACGGTATCCACGGTTGGATAATCATTTTCCAAGTTCAAACAGATATCCAATATTCTCTGGATATTTCAGAACTTGTACTTGACATGCATTCTAGTATGGCAATATCACTTTCTTTTATTAAAGAACAACACAAGGCTCTTAGATGTTTGGACTATTTCTTAGAGCAGCATAATGGAAACCTGATGGATATATCCAATTGAACTTGGTCCCAAGTCATGCCGATTCACTATCTTCTCCAGTTCCTCATGTAAATTTTACTTACAAGCTAAAAAGCACCGACACGATACATAGATACGATACAACACGGACACAACATTTCTAAGGAAGAAAAAGGACACAGGCAATGTTAGGGACACACTTCAAAATTGTTTTTATTCATTTATTTCTACAATTTATCACACAGCTGCAATCAGTACTTTATGATAACTGATTTTTATGCCGTATACCTGCAATAGGAATTTTTTGATTAAAGGATCATTGTAGGCAATAATCCTCAATTTGTATAGGCAATATGTTGCCACGTGCCAACATATATAATTATAATGATTGCTCTCATCTTTCAACAATAAGGAGGGAGAGAAAACACATAGAGGGGAAAGCAAACTATAATTTTTCTCAGTAAATTCTAAATAAAACTTTAATATAATTAGTTTGAAAGATTACTTTTTTGTGGTTTGAGATAAGTCACTTATCAAAATTTCAAGGTTTGTTTATTACATGTCGACACAAGCTTATTTTCTGGCTATATACACCACCTAAAGAAGCATTGAGCACATCACCAGAAGAGTGTCAGACACAGGTCCAAATAGATTTTATTTTTTAATTATGGACAGGGCTAAAAGAGTACCGGGCAAATATCCAAGAGTGTTCCGCGAAGTAAATTTCAAATAAACCTCCTTAAGAGCGTTCATGCTTCTTAACTTACAAAGAAAGAATTTCAAATATTGTCAAGAATCATAGGAACAATAATTTTTATGACACAGGCATGATACTTAGCAGAGATAAAGTGAGGAATACATGACATGGGCGCAAAGTGAGGTTCTTTTGAAATATATATGAATGGGAAAGCATAAATTACCATAGAAAATAAGGTCTTCAAACAAAAATCATATAACTCAAAGAGTTCTATTCTTTCGTCATGCTAAAAAAAAAAGGGCCAAATAAATACAAAGTGGGATATAATAACATTTAATGTAAAGACACCTTCTCCAAGCACCCGGATTGTACAGTGTGAAGCATCTTGAATAGACTTAATAGTAGCACCCTGCTTCCCAATTAAGCTTCCAGCTTGTGTAGCCGCCACAAGTAGCCTTGTGCAAACTGTCCCACCAGCTATAGCATGAGTTGGATCAGTGTCTGCATCAACGATGCGTTTATGAATCCTTAGCAACCCATCCACAGCAGGAGGAATAGTGACATCCGGCTCTTCCTTTGCAGAAATCATTACCTAACAAAGAATAAAATCCAACAATTAATTAAAGCAGAATTAATAGTATGGTGTATATATAGATGCAACCTTAACCTGAATGATTGAATGAAAAAAGCAAAAGATCACTTATTGCATATTCTTCTAAGGATGTGTTTATACTAAATCCCGTTATAAATAAAACCTTGACTACTATTTTGATTAGACATAAACCAATCAAGCTAGCTTTTTGTAATACGCTACGGTCATCATAAAATTCACCAAAAAAAAATGTCGATCATATACAGATTCCTCTGTCAGCAACCAATTTATACTAAATGATAAAACACATGGGCACGCGCACACGCATGCAAAAATATTAGAAGTTAAAGGTACAGACTCACAGGTCAGTGCCTCCAGGTCAGTGGGCAATGGTCTTGTCTCTTCCAAGGAGGGAATACTACGTGAATATTGTGTATTTCCTGTCCAGTACTTTTATCTGTTTTCTTTCCTCATTTAAGTGTTCTTAAATCATTTTTCTTTCTCCTTTCTAGATCCTTAAATGTTTCCACGAATGTGTAGTACTACTGTTGCCACCATTAGTATAAAGAATGAACCTTTTTAATTTCTTTTCTGAAATGTTGTGGTGCAAAACAGTTGTGCTCAACTAAGTTTGATTACTTCTTAAAATGGAGGGCTGACAAGATGCAAACCCCTTTAATTTTTTTATGTATTTCAGACACAAATGCGAGATCTACTCTGTGCAAATCTATCTCCTATGTTGCATCTTTGTCGCTGGAACGTCCTATGTGGCATTAGCTCTTATATTTTTTTGTTACTTGATTCATATGCTATGAGATTAATGGAAAAGGATTGCATAGCCAGTATCCATACTGATTTTTATGTATAAGTACTTTTGGTTAACATATGAAGAATGCTCCTTCAGCAATCTTTTCAGCTTTTTTATGACGAAAGAAACTATTGTCTTTTTTCCGATAAGAAGAAAGAAGCTATTGTCTCCTGTATGAGATTGTGCATGTTGCCAAAGTGGCTATTCCTTCCCTAACTGAAAATCACCATTGTTTTTCATATGAATAGGGACAATTTTTAGTTATTTACTGTATTTTACAGCATTGCTATTCTGCTTTGGTTGTCTTAGGATGTCACCATGAAGGTCATATCATTTTCTCAACAAGGGCCTCGGGCAATATGCATTCTCTCTACAAATGGCGTGATTTCAAGTGTGACACTCCGTCAACTTGATTATCAGCTAACAAATTATATAATATTGAGTCTGTGGAATGAACAATAGGAACAGGTGGTGAAGACACAAGAACAGGTTGTTGCCAGTACTTTGCACCATCTCACTGTAGAGGCTATTGATGCGGGAAAGAAGAAACTCTATGAGGCAAAGGTCTGGGTGCAGCCGTGGTTGAACTTCAAGGAATTGCAAGAATTCAAGTATGCTAGCGATGCCACCTCATTAACCCCTTCAGATCTTGGTGTTAAGAAAGGTAGATAAGCATGAATTGATGCAGTTCCCTTCAAAAAAAATTCTAGAACTTATTACACATGACAGGCTATCCCCTCCTAACAAACTACACTAACATTCTAGCTCAAATCATCGGATGTTTCATGAAGTATCAAGGGGTGGGTAATGGCGTAACGCTATGGTTCTGCCCCCTCCTTCCTGTTTCTTTCCTATAGGCTCCTTGTGCTTTTGATTTTTAACCAATCTGAAGAAGCAGACCAAGATTATCACATGGAAACATAATTAGAATGAAAGTATAAAAGAGTAGTTGCAAATCATGTTTTATGCTAAATGGTTTCTATGATTATTTAGGGGGCGGTTTCAGCCCTGGCATTCATGTCAAGTAGATGTTTTGATAAGTTTAGCATGCTATCTATTCAATTGAAAGTTGGAAGCGAAGTTGCGGCCTATTAATATGTGACTTTGTTGTTTTCATTTCTGCAGCCTTTCTTATCTTTTTTTCTTTTTAGCTTGAAGAAATAGATAAATGCACCAAATATTTTTCTCTATCATTTAAACCTTCTAATCATCTTATCTTATATAAACTATTGATGCAGCAGTCACAAAGGAGAACAATTGAAGACAGAAAAAAGAAAAAGGAAGAAGCAGAATGAAGAGCCTTAGAGTTGAGAGACAACATATATTCAAAGTTACTGTAATCAATCATTTTTTTCATATGTCAACAGTAAAGTGATATGTGACTTATATCTCATTCCATGTTTACAAACCTTGAGTTTGACGATGTGATAACTCCTCCTGTGTTGTTCAATAGGAATCTTTTACTTTCAGTTGATTACATTCACAAAATGGAGATAGCCCTTGAATGAAATAAATGCCAAAACTCATGCTCACCTTCACTTGTGTATGTTGGCAATTTGGTTAGGAAAAATTAGTTCACATCCTTACTATACAATATTTCATCCTTAAAATGATCAACGTGCAACGCACGTGGGCATCAACTAGTTGTTGTAAAGAATACCATAATCCCGCCTTGTGCTAATTAACAACCAATGACCAAGAAAACAAAAACAAACGGGTGCACACACACACTCTTAAAATTAATCGATTTTTTGACTTACTTTGCAATAGGTGAATAAGGAGATTGGTATTTGGTTGTAGGGGTATGCTTGTTCAAATGATGAACAAGTAACTTTAACTTTGAATCAATTTGGACATTCTGTCCAATTCTAGTAAAATAAATAATGGGATCCAAGAACTCTATTTTTTGGGTACAATATAAAAGTTAGGGTAAAAATTGAAAATTTTAAAATATTTTAGAGAGAATTACACTCAAATCCGCTGAAATTTGTCACTTAATCATTCAAACCCCTGACATTTAAAATATTACACACAGATCCCCTAAGGTTTGTACGCGCATAACACTTAGACCCCTATTGTAAATATATCAGTTAATAAACTACACTTAGAGTCTCCTGAAGTTTATAGGTATATAATACTTAGACTCCTTAAGTTTAAAATATTATACTTTGACCAAAAATACCCCAATCAGAGATAGAATATCAAATATTTTAAATTTTACAATCAAAATTCATTTTCTATTGTATCATTTATTGAAATAAAATTAAAAATAAAAATTTAATTTTTTCTTAAAAAATCGTAATTAGTATACAATTATACTATCTATTGGAATAAAACTAAAAAATCAAAAAGGGGTCTAAGTCATTCATAATAGAACATGAATTTTACATCCAAAATTCATATTCTATTATGTCATTTATTGAAATAAAATCAAAAATCAAAATCTAATTATTTAAAAAAAAACCATAGTTAGTATATAATTATACTATATATTAGAATAAAAATAAAAAATTAAACAATGGGTCAAATTGTAATGGACACAATATCTTTTAGCTTTATTTGGGGTAGTTTGGTATTTTAATTTGGTCGTTTGAATGACTAAATTAAATTCTAATAGACAATATAATTGTATAATAATTTCGATTTTTTAAGAAAAAATTGAATTTTTGTTTTTGGTTTTATTTAAATAAATGATATAATAGAACATGAATTTTAATTATAAAATTTAAAATATTTGATATTTTATATTTGATTAAAGTATTTTTAGTCTAAGTATAACATTTTAAATTTAAGGAGTCTGAGTAATATATATTTATAAACTTCAGGAGGTCTGGGTGTAATTTATTAGCTGATTATTTGTAGTAGGGGTTTAAGTGTTACGCGCATATAACGGGATCTGTGTGTAATATTTCAAATGTCTGGGGTTTGTGTGATTAAGTGACAAACCTCAAAGGATCTGAGTGTAATTATCTCAATATTTTGAGGTAAAAAGTGCAATTCTCTCAAATAAAACCAGAGCAGAATCCTTCCTCGTTACACCGGCTAGTCCCAATGGGCCAGCTAGAAATTTCCGACGGTGGACGTCGCACCCACAAAGAAAATGGCCGCTATTCACACGAAAACGGCAGATACCGCGATCGTCGTCGTCGTAGTAGCTGTTTCAACCGAAGTGTGAGCCGCGGTCGAAGTTTCAGCCGAAGCCGTAGTCGCAGTTCCAGTTTCCACCGGAGAGCCAACGGCTACATAAGGTATGATGACCGCTATTCCAATCAACGCCGTGATCGGCTATCTTATTCACCTGATTACTCAAACCCTAGAGGAAGTCCTAGATACAAAGACTTTAAATCCGAGCATAAATTGCACAATTCTGATCTCTACAAACCGTTCCTCGATCGCGATCATAGAAATGGTAAAATTGTAGAGTCGGAATTGGACGAAGAGTTGAGAGGCTTGAGCTTCGAAGAGTACAGGAGGCTTAGACGCCAGAAATTGAGAAAGATGCTGAAGAATTGTATATGGAATTTGTAGAGGCAAAAAATAGGGATTACCTCTGACAAGATGAAATTAAGAATTGCGATTTATGAGATACTTTCTGAACCTGATCTCCCAGCCTTCTACCTGCAAAACGAACAAACTGCCCAAGATCGAAGTGCTTCGATCGAAGGCACTCCGATGCTTAAGTCAGTACTTGAATGGTATGAACTGCACGAAGACAAGGAGAGTTCAGCGTACCTTTCACCTTGGTCTCCTGTTCTTTTTATAGTCTTTATTCCCCTTAGGGTTTCCGTTAATTCAGAGGTAAAGTGGCACACCTTCCTTTCTTTCAGTGTTTGAGTTTGGGAAGTCTCTGACTCTCTCCCATAATCTCTCCGAATATCCGTATTCTCATAGATTTCGTTTATCTAATTGCCTGAATTGTAGGCATCTTTTTAGCACCACGTTTATTGTGTTTAAACAACTCGGTCGTAACAGTTCGGTCATGACGAACACCTAGCTCATTCCTTCCTTTCTGAGCTTTCTGATCAGCTCGGTTGCTATTTGTTTTCAGCTCGGTCGGATCTACCTAGCTGTCTGTCCGGCCGAGTTTTATCCTCTACTAGGTCGGACGAATTTAGCTCGGCCGGATAGCCTAGCTACTTGCTCTGCTCTGCCGAATAGCCTAGCTGCTTGATCTGCTAGGCTGAACTAACTTTAGCTCGGTCCCACTAGCCTAGCTGCTTATTCAGTCATGGTAATGTCATTGCAAATAATTCCAGCACGTGCAACCTACCACGTGTCCAAGTCTAATTTGTCAGATGATGATCAGATTTTATCGACCCCTTCAGAATTGCACACCTAGTCCTCCTAGGTACGACAACCAGCCGGACGAACTAAAACCAGACGAAATTGCTAAAGAAAAAGAAAAAAGTGACTCCAGTGAACAAGAGAAAGAAAGAGCCGCAAAATTGAAAGCGAAATCGAAAAACTCCATTGGTCGCTTGTCCGATAATTACTCTGAGGAGGATGTTTCAGAATCTGATTCAGATGATTCGCGATCGAGGAAAAAGAGGAAGGGCAAGAAATCGAGTTCTAGGGGTAGAAGTACGAAATCTGTATCTGAAAGTGAGAGTGAATCAGATGAGTCGAGTGCTGATGACTCTGAACAAGAAGTTAGGAGGAGCCGAAAGAGAAAGTCCAAGAGACTGCCAAGCAGGCGAAGCAAGAGCAACTGGAGTAGCGGTAAGAAAAAGTAGTAGCAGTAGAAGGACGGGTAGGGATAGTTATTCGGATGAAAGTGGGAGTGAAACTGAGGTTTCTGATGCTAGTCAATTATCCAAGGAGGGTGTAAGATCAAAGAAGCTGAAACGCTCATCCTCTTCGCAGTCAAAGCGCAGCAAGAGCAATAGCGATTTGAATGAGAGTTTCGATGGTGAAGTAGATGCAAAAAGTAAGGAGAATGATGATGAGGTGAAGATCAATGAATTTGACAGCGAGCTCTTTATGTTTAAAGAGCTGATTGAGTCGCGGAAGAAAGCTACTATGGATAATGAACCGATGGTTGGGCCAGTGCCATTGCCGAGGGCTGAAGGACATATTAGCTATGGTGGGGCGCTTAGGCCTGGTGAAGGTGATGCCATTGCTCAGTATGTTCAGCAAGGGAAGCGTATTCCACGTAGAGGTGAAGTGGGTCTTTCAGCTGATGAGATTTCGAAGTTTGAGAGTCTTGGGTATGTAATGAGTGGTAGTAGGCATCAGAGGATGAATGCTATTCGTATCAGAAAGGAAAACCAGGTTTATAGTGCCGAGGACAAGCGAGCTTTGGCAATGTTCAACTATGAGGAGAAAGCAAAGCGTGAGCAGAAGGTTATGGCTGATTTGCAGCGTTTGGTGCAACGCCACATAGGGAATGATGTTGGCCCTTCTCATGATCCGTTCGGTGGGGGGGAGAGTGTTGATGCTTGATCTTCATGTATGTTCTCTGTTCTTATCTTTATAGGTCATATTCATTCTATAACGTAGGAATATTATTTAAGTTAAGCCAGTTGCATATTAGCATGTCTAAGTGCTCGAACGAAGTAATGCAAATATTGGTAATACACCAATCAAAAGGAATGGTAATTTGTGGAAACCTATAGTTTGACAGATATTGCAAGACTTATTTGCAAGTCAAGATGTTCTAACAAAGTAGTGTTAGAGTTTGTAAGAAATGTGTGCAAATATATTGATAATTTTTTAATCAAGTGGAAATTGAAAAGTATTTCTTACTCATTGTTGTCTGTATCTATCTATGACTAAGTGAAAACTGAATTCGGAATTTCCTACGATTTATTATTAACTTTCGAATTTTTTCCTAAAATGGGAAAAACAGGGCTTTGAGGGCCTAAACGATGGAATTCGGCGCAAAACTCACAAAACTCAGGGCATAGCCGTGAGTCTTGATCGTTGGACCGATTCGGATCGAAAACCATTGGTCTCAATTTATTCGGAGTTCAAGCCATTTCAGCCACATATTCTACATAATCCCCAATTATTTAAAAATTATAAAAAAATAAAAAATTACATGAAAATTATTAAAAAATAGAAAATTTCAGTCTAACTGATTAAACTAAAGTACGTTTTGTCTAGAGTTTAAAAAAATTGACATCGCTTAATTTAGACTCTCTTATGATTTATTATTAATTTTTCGAATTCTTTCATAAAATAGAAAAAATGGGATTTTGAAGGCCTAAACGATGGAATTCGGCGCAAAACTGACAGAGCTCATGGCATAGCAATGAGTCTTGATTGTTGGTCCGATCCGGAACAAATATCACTGGCCTCAATCCATTCTGAGTCGGATATCATGAAATTGGTGATTGTTTTGTCGCTGTGAAATTGTCTGATGCGTTTATAAAGAACATAAACTAATTGTTAATAGCTTGTAAATGTAGAAAGACCATAGGAATTGTGTATTCATATTAGAAACAATCTTTGAAAGTCTTATACCCGCAGATTAACCATTCAGTTTTACCTTAATTACATCCAACATGGGTGCATGTTAGGCATTGATTCCTATGTAAGTTTATGATTTGGGACATAGGGTTGGGTACTTCTAGGGTGTGTTTGGGTAGTGGGATAAAGGGGGTTAGCACCATAAGGATAAATAAATAAAATAGTGGGTCTCATTTATTCTTTGTTTGGGAAGCGTTTTTTGAGGTAGGATAACAATCCCGGGTCAAGCCTTGACCCGGTTGCTACAGTTGTTCATAACCCCCTTACACAGGGTATAATTAACCCACTCCCCCCATGGGTTACAAACCGAGTCAATGGGTTACTCCCCTACAGACATATTTGCCCCTCTTTCTCCTGTCACTGGCGTCCAACGTCATTGTGGCTGGTGCACAGAGGCGACGAAGAAGACGGGATAAGCCATCAATTCCCCCCCCCCCCCCCCCACCTCTTTCTCGATTTATTGTCGAAGAGGACACCCAACCTCCGACGATCTCCCCCTTACTCCGGCGTTGTTGATTGTAGTAGGAGTGATTCATCAGAGGTGGTTGGTAAAAGGACGAAGCCCGCTCAGGCCTCGATTTTGTCTCTTCAATCGGCGCCTTCTACAGATTTTTCTGTTCAAAGGGGCTGTTCTGTTGTCTTCTAGAGATTTTTCTGTTCTCTGCCTAGGACATTGAAGAAGATGCTGGCTCAAGATCAAGTAGGATTTTCTGTTCAAGCTTCGGTTTTGTTTGCATTTTGAAGGACCAAAGCCTTATTTGGCTTTATTTCCTTCTTTGGTTTTATTTTTGTAATTGTTTGATTCTTTCAAATAAAAATCCTCTTTTATAAAAAAAAAAATTGTAGATGTTTGTAGGTTAAGTGAGAAATCCAAACAGAGGATTGCATTGGATTGGATATGTCAATGGATAAAATAGTAAATATCTACAAAATAGATATCAAAATCCGTGGGTCCCATAAAATTGAATTATTCCTTACCAAACAATGGTTTGGATTGGATAGGAAACATAACCCATCCAATTAAGTGGTTTATTGGGTTTGGGTGGGATAGACTAGGAAACAAAAAATCCTATCCTTTTCAATCCTTGCCGGTTATCCAAACGCACCCCTAAAGTCATTAAAGATGTAAGATTCTTAAGTACCGAGGAGGCAGACCTCTACATGTTTCTATGAGGAATTAGGAGCTCCCAAGGCCTCCATTTTCCCAGTCCGTATTTCCTATGTTTTTGAATTTTTTACCTCCTAATAACTAACTTTCCTTAGATGACACTTCTCTGTTCGAGCTTTATAGAATTAACCTAGGGCCAGAGTATGTACATTCTTTTTGACAGTTTCTCCAACCTTCCCCTCTTGTGCACAACACAAGATACTTGTACTTATGTTTGGAATGCGGCGATTTGAATCAACTTGTTTGGTAATACTGCAAAGCGATTGAAATTACATCTTACTGTAATGGATATAAAATTTCTTTTAAAAGTGAAACCCCTTGTTAGGAAGCTGCACAGGACACTGCAAGTTTTTTTTCACAATAAAATGTTGTGAGTGTGTTAATCAATCTACTTGTATAATAATACTGCCAAGTGCTAAGCCATTGAAAGTACATCTTAGAAGAATGTATATGAGATTTTGTTTTAAAAGTGAAACCCCTTGGTAGGACAAATTCGGAGGAGAAGATATGTAAAATAAGTCTATTTAATGGATTGGATGATATATGGGCATAATATGTCATGTTGGCAATGCTTGGGGGCATATGTTAGGTGGAAATTTTAGAGTTTTCAAATACAAATGAGTAGCTATTACTAGAGTAGATGTCATCATTCCTATTGGGTAGCGTGATCTATAGGTCATCACATGATATGAATTTGAAGAAAACTTGTGATCATTGGATCGGTGTTATTTAAGGCAAAAAGCACCTGGAGACCTAAGGTCTCCTGTGGCCTAGGCGCGAGTAGATGTCATCATTCCCATTGGGTAGTGTGATCTATAGGTCATCACATGATATGAATTTGAAGAAAACTTGTGATCATTGGATCGGTGTTAGTTAAGGCAAAAAGCACCTGGAGACCCAAGGTCTCCTGTGGCCTAGGCGCGAAGCAAAGTATGGGCTTCTTCAAAGTAGGACAAGTTGTAGATAATATTTAAAGATGTATAAATTTTGCCACAAATGCAACTGAATGTAATTAACTTCAAAAAATTTGAGGCAAATATAACCTATATAGTTCATCGCAACTTCAAAATTCGATAATATTTTGCAAACAAGATCTAATTCCATGCAAATACAATAGATACCCCTCAATGTACATCTTTACATATTATCTACAACTCGTGTCAAAAAAAAAAAAACTCATTGTAGCTAATTTCAACAACATAGAACAAAGTACTGCAAGAGATTCCTAACAAAATCAATCAACTTGCAACATTGACTTTGACCAATTACATTAAATATCAACAATATTTTGTCACACTCAACTAATTTAACAAGTATTAACATAACCGATTTCAACATTAGATTTTATTAAAAAGCTAGAAAAGGATTGCTAAACGTAGTTGAAAAGAAGAAGAAAAAGTGAGGGATACTAGAACAAAGACTAGTTTCTTAGAACTCTGACAAATTTCAAAATATGCAGAACTAATTGAACCAAAACAAAGAAGGTTTAATTTTATTTTTTGAAAAAAAATTGATTAGTAAATTAGGGGTTATTTTCATAAAGCAAAGGAAAAATTAGAGAGAGAAAGAGACACAACAGAAAGGATGATGCAGATGAAAGAGAAAACCAAAAAGATCAATGGTCTAAGTTATATATTTATATTTGTAGTTAGATTAGACTGGATCTGTGAAGTTTACATGTAGAGTATAGGGTTAGAATTCGACATTTATACTTAGGGTTCTAATATGTTATTATGCATATCAATAATTCCTATCAAAATCAATATATCAATAGCCCAAAGTATATCACTAAAGGGAAATAAAAACCCATGCGTCATGCGACTTGGCTGCTCCTTGCCTCGCTCGCCTTAGGCTCATTAAATGCTTCAGGTGCTCTTTGCCTCACCTTGGGCATAGGCGAGCGTCTACGCGTGCTTTACACAACATTGCATTGGATTAATAGAAGGTGATGATATTTGGCATCTTTTTACTTCAAGATTGTTGTTGAGTTATGATCAAGGAAAATACCCGACTAATTTTGAGGTCTTGATACAAATCATTTTGCGAATGTCCTCAGAATAGGGCTTATGAGACATAGGTTCATTATTTTTTGGTCATCATTGGCTTATTTTGATCTTAAAATTCTATTGTCCCCACATCTATTCCTTCATGTTTCTTCTCTTCTCATATATATATATATATATATATATATATTGCTGGACGACACTTCGGTATTTTAAGGCATCAGTATCAATCTAGCAGCATAAAGTTGAATCTTATAAGCATATTGGTGATACTTTGAGAGTTAGGTTTATTTTTGCTTGAGAAAATAAATGGTGGGAAGTGGAGAAGCTGTTGTTATGCCAATGCGTGTGTATGGGTGTAATTCAACTATGGTGAATGTTGTTTTGCGCATACATAAATGTGAGTTTCTCTTCTATTGTCTTATATAGTTCAAGTACGGTTATGTAGTTTTGTGCCGTGTGCAAGCACATGTTTTGGAGCCCAATTTGTCACTTCTTGATACTAGGAGTATTAGAGTAGAATCGCCACCATTAGTCACACAACATGGGTGTTCCTGCAAAAATATGTTGTCCTTAACAAATTTGTAAAGATAACACATTCGTACACTTGGACCCACACTGCTACGAATGCAGTATAGAAACTATTTGTGCCTTAAGCATATGTGTTGCACAGTTGTCCTCCTATTCCCCCAAAGTAGAGGTTTTCAATTACAATATGCAAACAATGCCTACATGAAGTCTTTTCATTAAAACATTGCTGGAAGTTAATTAGTTAGCACTCTATTCATAGCATAATTATAGAGTCTCCACTGTTGTACAAACAATATACCATTGATGTGTGAGCTTTGGGATTTCTAGTTGTTGACTATTTGGATCTAGATTCAATGTAGTCACGGAGCAGAGGCAGACTTGTATTTTTGGTTGACTTCTTACGGCTTTCAATAAATGCGGGAAAGCTTACAGATAAAATATTATTGAAAATAACATTTTTGATCATATGCTCCCTCGTTTTCTTCTTTTCCATCGAGGCCTTCTAGTGCTGACTGTAAAATCTTTTTAGGAAAATGTCTCTTTCCTTTATTCCCTTTTGTCCATATTCCCCAATAAGTAACTATCATTCTCTTTGTTCTAAATGACTGTCACACTCGAGATGCACCATTTCCTGTGGAATATCACTAAAGTAGCCTTCTTCATGAGTTGGCATAGAGTAGTGAATTGGCTGAAATTAGAAATCTCCAGAGATAGGTAATTTGCTTTCTTCTTCTTATTTACGACAGTTTCAGAGACATGAACCACAAGGATCGCTGTATGGCTGTGTCCTAATAGGTTTTTAAAATGCATCCAAACTTGTCATGCATGGAGTTGTCTAAGGTTCTGGGATGGGGTACCTTTAGTTTTTTTCAATTGAAAACATACCTCACCATAAAGTTGCCCGGCCGGAACCCTTGTGACAGTCTTCAATCTGGCAGAGGACCTTCTACTTTTGGACCAACAGATTAGAATTTGTAGTCCACTCCATTTTTGTTTGATATGTATTCATTATTCTTTTTGTTAAAATTGCCATTCTTGTGACGCATGTAAGCATTGTGCTTAAAAAATTGAGATTATGTAATCTGTTATCTTCTTATAAATTATGATTTTCTGCTGCTGTTATGCTTTCTCGTGACTCTGCTCTTTCTTCAAGTCAAAAAAATGCATGCATACATGCATGTTGTGTGTCTGTAAAGAGAGAGGAAATGTCGGCTTTGAATTGGAGTCTTGGTTCGATCCCAGAGCTCTTCCACAATGCATTCTTTGAGTCAATATGCTTGTCTTTCATTTCATTTTGGATGTCACAGGTAATGTAATCAACTAACAATCTCGGGAACCAGTTAATGTTTTTAAATTCATGCTGGTATTGTTGTTGCATGAGTCTCGTATTTGGCGTCCACCTTTGATGGAGTGTTTTTTGTAGTGTGTTAAATTTTAGATGAAATTGTCATGTTTTATTACTTACAGTTTGTCAGTAAGCATTCCTGGTTGGACCTTGTGTTTATTGCTATTATAGAAGTATTTTAATGTGCTTTTTGTTCCTCATTGCAGCAGAGATTGAAGCTTTTGTTTGGTCCACAATGTAGCTGGTTTGGCATAATGAAGAATGTTTTACTGAACAGCTCCGATAGTAAGGGCCTGCTAAAGTGGTCGAGAATTGTGGACATGTTCTAGGTCATTTAGAGCATGATAATCTGGTGTTAACAATTTTGAACAAGTGGTACTCTGCTGGATGGTTTGATCATGCTGCCAGGTTGCTATATTTGGAGGGAACTGGTATAAACTTTATTCTGATTTCCATTTTAAAATTATGTGATTTGACTTTAATTGAAGCACCAAAGCTTGCAATAGTTCTGTGCCTTTTGCTTTGGTTTTTGTATATCCGACAACATAGACCGTTTTCTTCTTAGTTTTTGTCTTGAACAATGTGCATGCTGATACTTTCAATGCTGTGGGAGATGTTGTGCAGTTAACTAAATACAGTAATTCAGCATAATGAGTTGTTGTCATCTTTCCATATGCTATAACTTGGGAATTCTGAATGCTGGAAGGCCCAGTGTGAAGAATATTCCACTAAATGGCTGATACAGTTGACATCCAGCATGTGACTCAAAATTTGAAATTCCAAGTATTTCATGACAGCAACCACATTGAATGCCGTCTCTGGTAATCTGTCCCTCAAGCAGTGCTCTTGTCCTTTTACTGTCCATATACTGCACCTTCCCACCAGGCAGAATGGTTCCCAAGTCAATCATCCAGGAAAGAAGACTGCGCTTCCCAGTATATTCTATAAAACCATCACCATCTGGATCCAACCCCTTTTCAGAGCTATGAATCAAGAGAGCACATGGCTTTCTACTTTTTCTCTCTTCCCGAGTTGATCTAGGCATTCCCTTGCGTGCTGGCTCTGCTGAATTCCCTTGTTCACAATGCAATGTGTTTCCTTTTATTTTTTTATTTGATGATTTATCACCTGGCCATATGGCAGAATTAAGATTTCCTCTCACCTTCAAGCCTCCCATGCTGTTTGTAGAAGATTTATTCTTAAATAACTTCTTTCCAGTGATTCTTTTCTTAGTCTTCACTTTGATACCTTTCTCCTTTTTCACTTGTGTCACCCTATAAAGTTTGCTGAACACCTCCTCTGGTATAGGAATAAAGGCAGAAATGGTCTTATTGTCAGCAACTCCATCTTCAACTTTCTCTTTAAGATTTATCCTGCTTTCTTAAGCATGCTGATTGTCTGTTCTCTCACTAACTGTTTTTCTTCCCTACACCCCACTTCTCCTTCTTTCTTGTGCTTGTTGGTTTCTAACTGCTTTCCATTATCACTCCTCCCCACCTGATGTGAATGACTGGTTAGCCTGTTGCGCTTGCTCTGATCCTTTGGTCGATGACTCTTTCCCTTGGACCTTGTAACTTTTTCTTTCTCAACATTGATCACCCCTGAGGCCTTGTTACCACTATTTTTCTTGGACCCCATAACCTTTTCTTTCTCGTCACCAATTACCAGAGATACCCCATTTATCCACTTAACCTTGGGGGGCCTGCCGCGTTGCCCTTTTATTCTTTTCCATGGTCTGCCAATCATTCGAACACTTTCTCCCTTTTCCATCTCGACCTTTTTCTTGTCTGAGCTAACAAATCCCTTCTTTCTGTGTCTGCCCACACCCTTTCTGCCATCAAAAACCTTTTCATCGACATTGTCTTAGACCGCAAAACCCTTCCAACAACCTGCATCCTACCATCCAAAGACTCCTTGTTGACATTCTTTCTCCCAACCACATCATCCTCATTGCATTCAGAACTCAACACCACTTTTCTCTTCCTCCCCTGTCGGCCTTTTTCAGGTTATGCCTAGCTTTATCAGCATTGGCATTGATATCACCATCAGTATTGGCACCAAAATTGACACGATGATCAGCATCTTTTCCGCACTCCACAAGTTCAGATCCACTTCTCTCCTCCTCAAGTTTACTTTCTGAGGAAGAAAGAACTGAATTGTTGACATAACCTGAGTTACTTGAATTCAAATGTAACCCCCTCTTCTCCACATCACCTGCATTAGTGGCTTCAGCTTCCTCTTTTGGATTGTCCACCTACTTTCTTTTTCTTCCCTCCGGCCTTTACCAAGTTCACGCCTATCGTTATTAATACCACCGTGACGATCGGAACTCACAGCAAAACCAGCATTGACATGGTTACTACATTCCACATGTACAGACGCACTTGTTTCGCCGACTTTTTTTTCTTGGGTTGAAAGAGCCAAACCTTCTACAGAATCCAAAGCATTTGACATTAAAACCAAAACTTCTTTCTCCTCATCAACATTGTCGGTGTCATCCTTGCCCTCCTCTGGACTCTCCAACTGTTTCCTTTTCCTTCCCCGCCCACCTATAGCAAACTTACAGCCACTTTTATCAGTTACACCATCAGCATTGCCATCAACATCAATAATTGCATCAAATTTTAGAAGCTCCAATGGATTATTGGGTGTCGATCATTTCGTCTTCATGTAATCCACTTATCTTATAATTCGTATCGTATCATTATTATTCGTGTTATATTCGTATTAACATCCTTACTCATGAGTCATGACTGTTTTTATTTATGCACGGTTTGATAAAAATGATGAAAAATTATAAAGATGGAAAAAGTATAAGAAAGATTATCTATTCTTGGACAAAAAAAAATATTTTTTTTCTTTTGTGTTTGGTGTAATTGATGAAAAATTAAAATAATTATTTTATTATTATTTAGTATTGGAGAAAAAAGTGGGGAAAAAATATATACATATACTTAATGTACCATTATACCTTTATATATAAAAATATTTTTTTATTATAAATAAATTGTTAAAGATTCAGCATCGTTTTAATTAGTTATAAAAATAAATAAATAAATGTAGATATGTATACCAAAAATAATACCCAAAAACATACATAGGAAAAAATATATGTAATAAGATATTTAGAAGTGTTTCTTGAGAAATGTTTATGTTTTGATTTGAAATTACGACACAATATTTAAAAGTATATTCAAGGAAAAAAAATCAATTTATTCAAAAAAGTAGTTTGTCTTTAATTTTTCTCTAACTTTTTCCCACTTTTGGGAGAAAAAAAAAATGGTGAGTTAGAAAGAAACACTTTCCTTCCAATTTTCCTTTGTAATCAAAGAATAGTAAACTTTTCTTTCCATTCCATTTGTCCTCCCCCATTTTCAATCCACTCAACTTTCCATCAAACCAAACACACTATTAGGCCCTTAGCTCTCATATTACTTGGTTTTATTACCAATTAGGTGCCTTTTGTTAAATTGGATTCATATCAATACCAAAAATTAATTAATTTTCAATCATCTATGTTCTACTTCACATTGCCTAAAAATCATAATAGCTTATAGTCTGATTTATATTGTATAAACTCAATACACCCTTTTGACTCATTTATGAAAAGCTGTGAGAAAACAATATGACTTAAACTAATGCTGCAGCTAAATACAAACTCAATTAACTTTTATGTTCATTTCATGTTGAAATTATAAATCATTGGCCCTATTTTCTTTAACCATTTTGATCAAAACAATATAAAATTATCTATTATTTTGATAACAATTTCACAAAATCAAAACCATGAGAACCTGGTGTATTTCGAGAGTCAGACGCCCCAAATTATAAGGAGAAATGTTCTCTTCCAAGATGCAATTCAGGTCACACTTTCCACTGGTTGGTGTAGAATACTTAACCCAAAGATAGCTCAAATGATAATTACAAACTGTAAATCCAGACGTCCTGAGTTCAAATCTTAACAATCTCTTGAGACTAAGACATAAGAGATTTATTCCTAATAAATACCCTCTTAATATAGATGATCTGTCTTTAACTTGACCAAATATTAGTCAAAATACGCGTAAACTGACCCGAACACCCCTGACCGTTGAACAAAACAAAATTCAACAAAAAGTGTTGAACACTTTTGTGGGGGCTTTAGGGGCTACACTCGAGTTGTATACAAACAGTACAATATAAAACACAGCCATAGCACGAGTCATGACCCCCTCAGGCATATATTATAGGTTTGGTTTGCCGGGCAGATCTCACATGCACTCGAGGCATCCCAAAAGCCAAGAACATATTTTTATTTCTATCAATAGTCGGCAATTACAGATTGCTATAACGACATTTCCAATTTTACAATTCCCATAAAGGTAGAATTATCCAATATCACAAGGTATTAACCACTTTTAAAAGCTTAAGAGCATAAATCGAATGCAATTCCTGCATACACATACACTATTGGGACCATTCGCATGTACCAGAGAGATAATCACGCCAAACTCTTAGGATAAATATTTCAATTTTTTCCTCAGGTCAATCAATACATGAGACTCATTTCAGAAATGCCCAAAGTCGAGAGGTTTCAATAAGGGGAATTGCAATAACTAAAACAAAAGATGGCAAATGAAATGCAGATGCAGTGAAAATTGAAAAATCGACTGCAAGAACATTCCTTGTTTCTTTGGATCCCGGCGTTCACTGACCAAAATAACCGTAGAAACTCATTTCTTCTTCCCAGCTTTGGCAGCATCTCCAGCCTTTGTCTGCACATTGAATTAGAGACGTGTATTCAATATAATTTCCTTTTAGGAAAAAAATAAAAAGAAAGGTAAGAAACAAAAGAAATGAATGATGCAAAAGAAAGGAGAAGCAATGGCCCAAAGATTATGGCAAACATATACATCAAGCCAGAGATCTAACAGAGGTCAGGCTATTAAACTGGTAAATGTTGACAAAGATATCCAGGCACTAGTTGCCACATAGAAAAAGAAAAACCATATGCCTGGTTGACGAGAGGCATTGTTCCAAGAAATCCCAAAAAGTAAGTTGGTTCCTTTACCTTCTTTACACCACGGATTTTCTTCGCCCTGTTCTTCCTCTCCTTCATCTGCTTCCTAGACTTTTCCACCTTGGTATCCAGGCCATTCTGCATAAAATCTCAATGTGCTTCAGTAAGATAGTGCAAAGGCAAAAAAATCTCTCACACTAAATGATCTGAATAAGCTTCAAGAGCCATATAGACGTTATGCCACAACAAATGAACTGTAGGGGCACAGCAACTTGCCCATCCAAGAAAGTACTCAAACCATATAAGAATGCACAAAACCCAATTACAAGTCAACAGAAGAATTATAGCAGCCAACACCAATATTGAGTGCAGAACTATCAACTATCATCGAGCGCATCATTCTATTGTTAACATTACCATTTTATTGCAAACATCACATGGTCAATTGAAGGGTTTGCACTTTCTAAAGGCCGTGAAAATTGGTAAGTTCCGAATTACATAGAAAGAGGGGTGCATGTCATGACCATGTAAAAACGCAAAACAAGATTCATCCACTGCAGCCTATTATTTTACAAGCTGAGAGCACAAACACTGCATAACATGTAGAATTCCATGGTACGATAATTGTGAATTGTAGAGAACCATTTCGCAAGCATAAGTAGGCCAGAATCAAATTCACATGCATGTGGTTTCCAATGAGCAAAACCTCAAGCCATTCCTGCCCAAGTTGTACCAATATTTCTTGCTCATTCACGAGCAAAGAAGCATCAACAAATATGGAAGAACTTGGAACATATGTAAATCACAAAGGCAAACATGAACAACAACACCAAGCAGCAGGCCAAATGCATGGGGCCCTCTGAGTTACCTACCACAATATGAGGAAATTGTTGTTATTTGTCATCATCTCTTTCATCTTTCTTTCTTTCTTATTGGGTTCTTGAGTTGGGTAATTGGGATGAAAACGACATGTCGGACGTACAGTGCAAAAACGATACAGAGACACGATACGCATCGTTTTTTAGGTGTATCATATAATATGTCGTGTATTGTACTATCGTAATAACTATGCACTCAGCCATGGTTTGCAGAAATAAACAGTTACACCTTACATGCAATGAGAGGAACTAGAAATTGCACAACAACAGCAGATGACACAGTTTATCAATTAAAACAACTCATACATCCTCAACAATTTCTCTTTCAATTCGGCCTTCAATAATAGTATAAAAGGTAAGTAAAAACAAAAAACAAAAAAAAAACAGAATGAGTGAAGACGTAAAACCTTGGAGACATTGGGTCTTCCTGGATGTAGAACATCAATGACCTGTATCATAAACCCTAACAACTATCACAAAAATGACAAAAAATACGCATATATATACGAAATTAAACAATAATACATTAAAAATCGACATTATCACAAAGGACTCACGAATTGATTCCTGGAGAGAAGCCGATTTGTCATAAACTTCCTCGTTCGAATTGTCACCGCCTTACTGTCCGCCATTTTCCTAAAAAAAAGTCCTCCCCGTTATATCCAACATATTTCAAATACATACGTAACCAGAGAAAGAGGGAGAGAATCGAAGTTACTCTTATGTCTCCCCTTCGCCGCCTCCGCGCCGTGCTCAGTTCTCTCGTTCGCGAGGTTTTGCTATCTATAATCTATAATATAACATATGGCGGTTTCAACATCCAATGGTCTCAATCAATTCTTCCGAGGATCACCTATAACTCTCATTTCCCTCCAAATTCATCATTTTTCACCCACAATTTTTTCAAAATTCTGACCAATCAGAGCCGTCTCCCTGCATCCCTTCTGTTTCTTCTTCTTTTTTTTTTTTTTTTCCCACTCTCTCTTTATCTCTCACCTCTCTCTCTCTCTCTCTCTCTTACGCTCCAGCGTCACCAACCCAACGGCTCCTGGCAACACACAGTCTCTTCTCTCTCTCTCATCTCAGTCTCTTCTCTCTCTCTCTCATCTCAGTCTCTTCTCTCTCCCTCCGATTTCTCACATCCCAACTCAGTCAGGTTAAGATTTTCTACAAATTAGTTTTGATTCTCTGTGTTATTCGATTCCTTTGTTTTCTTTCATTAGTTCTATATTATTTCAATCTACTATTCGGCGTCGTTGGCAGCTAATGGGTGTTTTTGAGGAGGATACTCTGTAAAGATTTTCCAGGAAGATTAATCGTTTACCATGTTCTAAGTGCTGATTTGTAGAAAAATTTTCAATAATTTTATGATTTTAATCTGTCTTTTGACGGTGAACGAGTGTCATTCGAGTTTATGTTTGATCGCAGAATAAGGAAATTCGTTGGTATGCCTGCAATGTCATCTTCATCGTATTAGGAAATTCTTCGGCATGCCTTCATTTACAAACAATATGGGACGGGTATATGAAATCAGTTAGCAAGATTAACACAACTCCCTTCATCTTCCTTTGTGGACAGTAAAATTGACCACAATTGTTTATGTACAATTCAACTGTAACTATGATCTCTTGGCTAATCTAGTCCCTCCCTCCTGCTTTTCGCTGCCATGTTGGGAATGTAACCTGTGGATTGGTTAAGTATTTGTGTTTTTGTGTGACTCAGACTGGTATATGTGCATTGTCTTTCTTGAGATGCTAGTTTTTATGGTATTATTAAAATTTGCATCACCTTTGGAAATCCTCTCGTGGAAGACGTGGCTAATATTTTTTGTCTCTTTGTAACATCAAATTTGCTGATTGTGTTTAGAACGTAGTAGGTTGCTACATTTTCAGAGTCTGATGGGCTTTTCCTCAGTGGGTCACGATGTAGTGCAGCAGCTGAAAGTTCATGCCCTAGTTCTGAAGATGAAACCTGTATTTCGGGAAGGCAGGATACAAGAAATGAAGTGCAACATTCAAGAACACCATCCGCCTTAGTACCCAAAACTTCAGTAAAAGTAGGTTCTCTGATTTCTGGAGATGCAGTCAAAGCAGTGATCTGTCACAATGATGTACCAGACGATATAAGAGGCGAAGCTTTCTCCAGACACGCTCACGTATAGCGTCATCATCAACTGCCTTGGCAAAGCTGGCCATCTAGTCGCTGGACATAAGCTATTCCACGAGATGATTAATCAGGCTGTGTGCTTAACATAGTGACTTACAATATTATGGTTGCCTTGAATGCCAAAGCAAGGAATTACGTAACCAGGTGCATTACACCTCATCGTGATGTGCAGAATCCTGTATATGTATATGAGCCAGACAGAGTAACATACAGCATAGTTATGGAGGTGCTTGGTCATTGTTGCTATCTAAGTATCTAACTGAAGCAGAGGCTTTTTTTTTTATGAAATGCCACGAAAGAACTGGGTTCCTGATGAACATGTTTATGGTCTTCTGGTGGATCTGTGGGGGATAATTGCACTGAGAATTCAGGAAAGGCTTGGGAGTGGTATCGAGCCATGCTCAATTCAGGTTTGTACCCTAAGATGCCCACATGCAACTCCCTGCTGAGTACTTTCCTCAGGGTACGTACACTGGCTGGCGGATGCACATAACTTGCTACAGAGCATGCTAAATTTTGGTCTACACCATTCTTTGCAAACCTATACCTTCCTCCTCAACAGTTGTACAGGGGCTCAAATATGGTAGGACATGATACTGTTCTGTCAAGAGCTGATGGCAGTGACTGGCCATCCAGCCCATTCATTCCTACTGTCCAAACCCGCATGGGCTGCATCAGGACCTGATGGCCAGAATGTCAAGGATCATGTAAGCAAACTTCTTAGAACTAATGCACAGTGAAGATAGAGACAGCAAGAGGGGACTTGTATTGCCTCAGGCATTGGTATTGCATTTGAATTATGGTGTGCAGGTAATTTAAATTCAGTGGGTTCTTTTATCTGTGGTCACTTGATGGAATCTCAGCAGGTTATTAAAGGCACAGGAAGTTCCATTCACCACATTGACCAGTTGTTGTGGACTTGTAGTTCTTCTTTACCTTTTACAAGCACCCATGAACTGGTTGCAGATGTTGATGAGCCCAGATTTAATTGGGTTAGGCCCAATTAATTAAGCAATCCCAAATTAGCTACAAAATAGGTCAAGTCCAGCTCATGGAGTTCGGCCTAAACCAAAGTTCAAGGAGTGCAGGAAGATTAGCGCATGTGAGGAGTAATTATCGGGATAGCCACTCTTCAAGATCAAGACTACTGATTGTACCAATCCTTAGCTATAGTTATCCACTCCGAATGACTAGTCACCTATCATTTCACGTCACCCCATCAACCAAGGCTCTGTGCCTATAAATTGTAAACCCTCTCCATATGAGAGGGGGGCATCTCTCTACCCATCTTACATAACTATCTCTCTCATAGCTATCAAGAGCATACCCTTGCTCCATCTCTCTCTCTCTCACTTATTATTTCATCAATAAAGACCACTTGCTACCGTTGCCGCCTTCAAAGTGGAGTAGGTCACCTTGACTGAACCACTATATATATGTGTGTTGTTTGTGTTAATCCAATATTTGTCTCATTCATTAATTGCTTCATTAATTATCCTGAATCATACACTCGACTGTTAATTGGCATAAGCCTATTTTGTACATCACCAGTTGTGAAATCTAAGGGAGAGAACCATGTGGTCTGAACTACAGAGAACTCCATTTTTGTAGATCTCAATTCTATTTGAAATGTAGACTATGGTATCAAAAGATGTACCGATACAAGAAAATACATTGTATTAAGGGTAAAGGTATAACTTAGAGTTAAGTTATAACTCAAAAATTTATGATCAATAACAAAATATTATGTTTAATCACGAGAGTATGATTTTTAAAAATTAAGTTATACTTTTTAAAGACGAAGCTATATCGAATCAAATCACGACTAGTTGTAAGCCCATGCTTAAAAGTTATATATTGGGTATGGTACCTTACACTTGCTCCTAACTTCTATTTGTTCATGTGTTTTGGCTAGTGCAACAACTGAGGTGTTTAGCTTCATCAGAGTAAGTTGTATTGGATGCTTAATGTGGTAGCTGAAGTAAATGTGGAACCTTTTGGCTGTTATTACAGAAGCATCAATCACATATGCCAACTTTATAATACATTTTATTGGGTTCGGGTTCGGGTTCAGGTTCGGGCTCGGGTGAATCCACTTACACTTTTACCACTGCATAATATCAAACATTCAACTTGCTAATTTCTACTGCACTTTTTGGTCGGCGTAAAAGTTCCTTTAATGTCATAGCTTTATGTTAATTATCAAAGCATATCATTATGAATTAGATAGCAAAGTTGAGTCATACCCACAAGCAGTTTTATCAGTAAATTTAACACTAGGGGGTTTGTACTCTCTCTCTCTCTCTCTCAGAAGTACTTAGCCAAGGATTTCAGGGATGCTTGATTAAGGTTGTGAGAATCCTAATAAATAACAACACTGCCAAAATATAGAAAAAGATGAGCCACCAACATTTATTTAATAACTGCATTTTTACGTTAATCATCTAAATGGATTTACAAATAACACCTTGGAAAACCTCTAACTTTGATTACCGTTTTCTTCGATCTTCAAAAAATAAAATATTTTAAGAATTATAGGAATAGTGGGTGACTCATTTTCACTATACCTAAAATACAATTGAGTATATTGAGAATTTACAGTATATATCAAATATATAAGTTTTATCAAGATTGGAACTAAATTTTTTAGTTTGACAAGAATTAGAATTACTAACCGGTGTTTATAAATAAGTTGTAACCCTATGATGATTCTGAGATAGTAAAATAATTGCATAGGCAAATTTTCTATTGAACAATGTAAATCTCGTGTTCATTATTTTTAATTATTTTTCTATTTTAAGTGTTCACTTCCACTTCCTGATTGAATTTTGAGTTTTTTTATAAACCTTAATCTTTATATATATCTTGAAGTTTAAAAATATTTTTGATAAGGTTGAGTTCGGTCACCCAATTCGGCCATTTGAACTCAAACAATGTAGCTCATGCCAAATAACCGGAGTTGCGTAGGTTGGGATTTCCAGCAGCAAGGTCCTTGGGGGAACGATAGGGATGACAGCCGGTTCCCATTAGAAGGCTATGCGTAAATCACAACAGTCCAGCATTCAGGCTAGTGAGCCACAATTGCCTCAGCATCATTTACGATGACTGCGCAAAAGACGCATCTGTTACGAGGAAATGACAAGGATCGCGCCAGAAAATCAGACAAGGTCTTTGAAGGTTATAAATAAAAGGCATATCCCTCACAATGAAACACAAGCAAGAGTCTGCTAAAAATATTCTAGAAAAATCTTCCCCCTTATCAATAAAAAACTCCACCAAGAGTAAGAAATTATTTTAAGAGTGAATTAACCAAGCTCCCGAACTGATGAACTACTATAAATTCTCTGTTTGTAATCTCAAACCACACAATATTCAATCTTCAAGAGTTTAGGAGCTTTCACTGGGTCTTCCAGTGATCCCCAACCCCTCCAAGAACCACAACTCTGCTCAATCGTGTAACGCACACCATCAATTTTAATTACGATTTCACATACGTATCATGTGGATATTTTTTTCTAGTAGGTATTTGTTTGAAAACGGACAAAGAAAAAAAAAATACCTATTTTTCTTACCTTACAGCAAACGTAATATAAATGCCTGTACATAAATTCAACTATAACGACGGGTCAATGCAACAAGCAAAAACACACATCAAGGGTGTCACTTGACTTGAAATTTAAGGTTAACTGAATTTAGATTTGTGATTTTATTTATATTTAACATTTTAAATGTCTTTGTTTTGTTTGAGAATAAAAAAAAGTAGGGCTAATGTTATTTTGCACCCTGAAAAATACTTCGATTCTCAATTTGTACCTCTCAAACATTAAAAATCTCGATTTGCATACTCAATATTATGAATTTATAGCAATATAGACCTTGTCCAAACTACTGCTTAATTTTTCGTCATAAATTGAAATACGTGAGTTACAAGTGCTTCGGCCACGTGCTTATTTATAAATTCTCAGACTGTTGACACCTTATATGAGTTGCACATGATAGATTTAACCACTATTTGATTAACAAAACCTTATTTTCGATACATAAAACGATGTTAAATTGATCTTAGACGAAAATCTGTAGCAATGAACACACCTCATCCTCATGTCCAAAGCACTTGTAACTGATGTGTTTCAATTTATGATAGAAAACTGAATTAATTAATTCATAATATTAAGGGTAAAAATTAAAATTTTTACTTAGCAGGGCAATTGGAATGACGTTAATAACCAATTATTCGTTAATAATTAACTACAACGCCCGTTTTACTTTTACAGTAAAATAGAAAGAGATAGTCTTATGTCAATATAAGTTTGTCTGATAGTTTTAAATTCGAGTTGTGAAACAGAAATATTAATTGACTCGATGCGTTTAATTTATGAGTAAATAAACACCTCTAGAATTTACGGTACCCATCCAATGGGTGTGACGATTATGGATTGTAATAATTTTTTTTTTTGATCAGCAATTGTAATAAAAATTAGTTATACTTTTTGTAAGTAACCATGTGTTATTTATTGGGAATAATAATAGAGATAAAGAAAGGTAATAATTGAGAAAAAGGTTAAAAAATGGGAAAAAAAAAAAAACAATTATCGCATTATTTAATCCCCATTTTCTCGTCATCAACATAACATAGTCCTCTCTCTCTCTCTCTCTCTCTCTCTCTTTCTTTCTCTCTCACACACACAGCGGAAGCGCAATCTAAACCTCAGCCCCTACCCCACTCTGGTTAGGTGTGTATATTTTACAGATACATATAGATACAGAGAGGGAGAGAGAAGACAGAGAGACCCACTCTATATGTATCATCGCCGATCGATCTCCGAACGCGACCACCGTCGTCTTGTTCGCTCCGTTCTAGATTCCATCTTAACCTTCCCATTCTCTCTATCTACAAAGTAAGTATCTACACTTACTCTCTCTCTCTCTATATATATATATATACCTATACATGCATATGTATTCATGAAATTAGATTGCTATAGAATTCTGTGAACTTATATGGGGCACAAGAAGCGAAACGTCGCCGTTTCTCGCTCCAAGCCCTCACCAACGACGGTGGTTTCTGGCGGTGCAATCACCACCGCCGAAGGTTGTCCTCCCAGTTCGCCTGACACCGAGAAAATTCTGAACAGTTCAAATCTCCCAATTTTAGAACAGAAACATCAGAGTAAGAATGAAACGTCGTCTTCTGTTGAATCGGACGGTTCGTCTTACTCTGTAATCAAGCTCGAATGCGAGCGAGCCCTAACTGCTCTTCGCCGTGGAAACCACACAAAAGCCCTTAGGTTGATGAAGGACTTGAGTGTGAAACACGAAAATTCGGGTTATTCGGCTTTGATAAATCGAGTCCAAGGCACAGTGTGCGTGAAAGTGGCCTCGATTATCGATGATCCTGCTTCAAAACAACGACATTTGAAAAATGCGATAGAGAGTGCGAAAAAGGCAGTGTCGTTATCGCCAAATTCAATTGAGTTTTCCCATTTCTATGCTAATTTATTGTATGAGGCCTCCAATGAAGGGAAAGAATATGAGGACGTGGTACAAGAGTGTGAGAGGGCTTTGGCGATTGAGAATCCAGTGGACCCAGGTACGGAGAGTCTGCAAGATGAGACTCAGCAGAAAATATCGACACCCGAAGCGAGAATTGGGCATGTGCAGAATGAGCTCAAAAGTTTAATTCAAAAGTCTAATATCGCCTCCATTTCGACTTGGATGAAGAATTTGGGAAATGGGGAGGAGAAGTTTAGGTTGATTCCAATAAGGAGGGTGTCAGAGGACCCGATGGAGTTGAGGTTGGTTCAGGCAAGAAGGCCGAATGAGATTAAGAAGGCGACGAAGACCCCTGAGGAAAGGAGGAAGGAGATAGAAGTTCGGGTAGCGGCTGCGAGACTGTTGCAGCAGAAGTCGGAGTCACCACAGTCGCAGAATGATGGGGATAAGAGCTTGGATTCGTCGTTGGGATCTGGTCAGAAAGTGGGTGAGCGACGAAAGAGTGGGAATACGAGGAAAAATGCATCCTCGGCAGAGAGAAGGGACGGGGTTCGATCTTATTGGAGTTCAATGACTTTGGATATGAAAAGAGAGTTGCTTGAAATAAGGGTTTCAGATCTTAAGGCTCATTTCATTTCGTCCAAGGATGGCCTGCCAAATCAAATCCTGACAGAAGCTTTGTCGTTTGCCTCTGCCAATAAATCGTGGAAATTTTGGATGTGTTGTCGTTGCAGTGAGAAATTCACCAACTCTGAATCATATATTCAACATGTTGTGCAAGACCATATGGGGAGCCTTCTGCCCAAATTGCAGTCAATTCTGCCTCAGAATTTGGAAAATGAGTGGGTTGATATGCTTCTCAATTGCTCTTGGAAACCCCTGGACATCCAGGCTGCGGTTGAAATTTTAAAAAACCAATCAAAATCCCAAGCTCCTGAGTTTCTTGATGAGGCTTACCCCAGAAAGGATACAGGAGAGTGTAAGGACTTTTTCGCGGACAGTTTCTGCTCTGAAAACGACTGGGTTTCATCCCCTAGGAAAAAGAAATTGGAGGAAAGCTGCAATGGTAGTACTGTGGAGAGTGGAGAATGTGATAGGATCTCTGACATTGCATGGAGGGAATGTGATGGAAATCAAATTTATAAGACATATTTTCTTCCCGATAGCTGGCCATTGTCTGATGATGCTGAGCGTGGAAAGATCCTTGAAAGAATCCATGCTATATTTGAGGCACTTATTAAACATAAATACCTTGCTGCTAGTCATGTGAGCAAGGTGATACAATTTGCAGGGGAGGAACTACAGAGTCTGGCCTCTGGTTCTCAGCTTCTTAGCTATGGTGTGGATCAAACACCCTTATGCATCTGCTTTTTGGGAGCTCCTGAGCTTAAGAAAATACTTAAATTTTTGCAAGAGCTATCTCATTCTTGTGGAATAGGTAGATATTCTGAGAAAGGTAATGGCATGGATGATTCAAAGAGTGCCATTCAGAGTGCCAAAATCACAGAGAAGGTATTTCTCAATGAAGATGCATCGTGTCTATTGTTGGATGAGCATTTCTTGCCATGCAGTATCACACCCTCCACATGCCGTGATGCTGCCACTGATGATGCGACTGCAGCAACGTCTGCTAATGCTAGCTATGATAGTGAGGTTGTACTGGATGGCGATTCTTTATTATCCTGGATATTTAGAGGTCCTACAAGTGGGGAACAATTGGCATCCTGGACGCATATGAGAGAAGAGAAAGCAAATCAAGGGATTGAAATTCTTCAGATGCTTGAGAAGGAATTTTACCACTTGCAAAGCTTGTGTGAGAGAAAATGCGAGCATTTAAGCTATGAGGAGGCATTGCAGGGAGTGGAGGATCTTTGTCTTGAAGAAAGTAAGAAAAGGGAGCATGTCACTGAATTTGTCCGCCGAAGTTATGAATCTGTCTTAAGGAAACGGCGAGAAGAGCTCATTGAAAATGACAATGATGCCATGTTTATCAGCAATAGGTTTGAGTTGGATGCGATATCCAATGTTCTTAAAGAAGCAGAATCTCTGAATGTCAATCAATTTGGATTTGAGGAAACTTATAATGGCGTCACTTCACATCCCTGTGACTTGGAATCTGGTGAAGATGATGAATGGAGAACGAAGGACTATCTGCATCAATTGGACTCTTGCATAGAAGTTGCAATCCAAAGACAGAAGGAGCAAGTGTCTATTGAGGTTGGTCTGTCAGTTGTTGATACTCTTTTTATACGAAACTTATTTTTGTACACTTCCCACTTTTTCTCACTTGTTTAGTGATGCAGCTCAGCAAAATTGATGCAAGAATCATGCGAAATGTTACTGGGATGCAGCAGTTGGAAGCTAAGCTTGATCCTGCCTCTGTGCACGATTATCGGGCAATTCTGGTGCCTTTGGTGAAATCATACATGCGGGTCAGTATTGGATATGTTTCTTGTTATTTTAATGTTCTTAACTTTTTTCTGTGACTTCCCCACCTCCTCTCTCCCTGGCCCCTGCTGCGTACACGTTAGAGATCTCATGAATTGTTTAATATGTTTTGCTATCTTCTTTTAGGCACACTTGGAGGATTTGGCAGAGAAAGATGCCACAGAGAAATCTGATGCTGCTAGAGAAGCATTTTTAGCAGAACTTGCTCTTGATTCTAAGAAGGGCAGTGGTGGAGGAAGTGATAGTTCTAGACATATACATGAGAAGACTAAAGATAAGAGAAAGAACAAGGAATACAGAAAAACCAAGGATTCAAAGGTTTGAACCATATGATCAGACTTTGTTTTGTTTCACTGAGGTGCTAGTTTATGCATGACATAAATGATTTAGGACTGATGTAGTTCATATAACTTTTTACAGCCTGCTGGTAATAATGGGCTGCATATGCTTAACCATGAGGTCGCTGAACAGAAGTATGAATCTCCTGCTCTGAGATGCACATCTACACATTCACAAAAGCAGTTGTTCACTATAATGGGAATATTAGGATAAATTTATTTATTGATGTTCTTCAAATGTCTGTCTCTTTGCAGCTCTCCTTCAGTTGCATATGATGGTGACCTTTCAGATACTGAAATACTTGTTCCTGGGAGTGATGATGCCTTAAATCAACAGGAAGAGGAATTTAGACGTAGGATAGAGCTTGAAGCAGAGGAAAGGAAGCTTGAAGAAACTTTGGCGTATCAAAGACGAATCGAAGATGAGGCTAAACTGAAGCACCTAGCCGAGCAACATAAGAAAACTGCAATAACAGTTCCAGAGAAGGAGGTTTCTGTTGGACTGCCCGATGCTAATTTGAAGCAGGGCAATGATGATCAAGATGAACATGAGAAGTTGAAACATTATAAGCAGGTGAGCACACCTTGTTTTGGGGTTCTCTCTCTGCTTGGCACGATGTAAATGTTCGTGTTTCTTATTCTCTACTTGGAATACTCAAAGAAGGATATACGTTACTTGATTTATAGGTCAAGAAATTTCATATGACAATAGAGGGTAACTTACAAATTTGTGCTTTAGGAGCCCTTGACACAGAAGAATGGATTCATAAACATTTTGGAAGGTCTGCCGAGAAGCACTGCAGATGGTGCTACACAAAGGACTGATAGTACTCACATATGCTATGATACGAAAGTTAAACAAGGTTTGTAATTATATTGCAAGGCTCCAAAGCATGCTATCTTGGAATGCAATCATTCTTCCTCTTTTGCAGGCATACCAAATGGAGGAATTCCAGAGGATGGTGTTTTTTCCTCTGATCGAAGGACAGGAAGGAGAAGACGGACAAAGAATACGACCAAATTGATTGACGGAAAGTGTCAACCCACGCCATCTGAGAAGGAAAATATTGAGATTGGACAAGTAAAACCCAGGGACAGTTTACATGTTGAGAGCAGTAAGTTTTTTCCCCTTAGTTTTCACTTATTTTCCTTGCTTGTCTCTAAAGCCTAGACTACTCTTTGTTTATGGTGATGTACTTTTAACTGTGGCTTGCCACTCATGATCATTATGGTGCCAAAGTTGCTTTTCAATTGCAATTTTTTAGTACACATGATTGCTCCTGATCTTTTAAGTTGATCAAAATTTTGTATTCAGTCTTGGAATCATCTTGGATGGACAGTAATCTGTGTCAGCATCTATTGTTTTGTCCACCTTAACCTGTTGGTGTTTAAGAGGAGAGCATAAGCTTCTCTGTCTATCTCTTTTCTTTCAGTTTTTCTTCCTTCTTTTGTTAAATACACATTTTTTAATGCGAGTCCTACTTACAGATACACTTTTATTAATATATATATTTTTTTAATTTTGGGGTCATAAAAGCTGAAGCTTTAAAGTAAATGATTAACTGTCTATCATGGCCATTGGTCAGTGCTGGATGGTTTTCTAGACTGAAAAAATCTTGAAATGTGATATTTGTTGAATTACTTCGGTGTCCCAACTAGGAAATGGGGGATCCTTCCGCCTCAACTAGATTCTTTGGAAGCCAGCAGCGACACCGAAGTTTTCCTTTCCATTTCTTTTTGGTGTATGATAGAATTTCACTGTAATACCCCTTTATCACCAAAACATAAGAAAATAAATTTATTAAGTTCTGCAAAAACCAAGAGTGGCAGTTTGATTGACTTGTGGCTCTCGGTCATTGCAACCTCTTACCCTTCAATCCTTCTTTTTGAAGAAAAATGAGGAACTGGGACACCATAGGTTTTAGTTAAATTCAATGTGGATTCATCTTCGAGAATGATATTTTTCCTCCACCAGGGTTCTTCAATTGGGTTCCTTTTCTTTTCTCCTAACAGAGGAAAGAGGCATATTTTGTTGCTTTATTTTTGTCTTGCCAATGAATTTCCCTTGTGTCGAAAGTGTAAAGGAAAATTTGTATGCCCAAGATTGGTTTATAATGTTGAAGGGTCTCCACTCATTGCTAATTGTCTTTTAATTGGATGTCCCCTAACTTGGTATCACAGGCATTGGGAGGTTGGTTAGTGAGTCAGTCTCTCACATTTGAATTTCCTGATTTACATATTTGTCTGTTAGTCCACATGCGAGTCTAAGTTTCACGTGGGGGAGGGTGTAAGAGAGCTTGTATCCTACATGGAAAAATTGGGACCACCCAAGGTTGGTTTGTAGGGTTGACGGTCTCTTCACCCATTGATTGACAAACGATCTTAGGTTAGATGTCACTAGCATAAAGATGTTATCTTTTTTGAAATGATTAGTAGAATCACTTATATTTACTTTTTCATGGCTCAAGGATGTTTATTCCATCACAGTCTTCTCTTTTGGTTGAAAGGGGTATATCCTAAACAAGTTGTTGAATTGAATCAATCATATTTAATTCATTTTGCATGATTTGTGGAATCTTCTCATTTGTATTGACCTTTTCTGTTGCTGTTGTGAAATTGGGGACTTTGATTTTGATGTGTGAATTTCTGATCAGTTCTACTGTTCAACAGCATTTGCAGGGAGCATTAGATAATAATGAAGCTTCATCCTCTGTATCATATCATTATCATTGGCGTTTTGTTATTCCATATTTTCCTTATTTAGGTTTTTGGTTGGTTTTTCACATAAAGTTAAAGTAGTATTGGATTCAGTGGTTTGAGTGGTTCAAGAAGAGTCTGGCTGTGTGGAAGAGGCAGGATTTGTCTAAGGGAGGACGATCTACTCTGATTATGAGCACTTCATCAAGTCTTCAACCTTAATGGCCACTTTCACTTTTGAAGTATATTTGATGGCGAGTATTAAAGTTTCAGACATACTTTTTGTGGGGAGGGATGTAGGGTAATGTTACATTAAGCATCAATGAAACTTAAGTTTCACAAGCAAATATACAAAATTCAATTTTTACTTTTCTCTATGGGGACTCCAGTTAAAACTCAAGTAATTTAAAAATAGATCCAAATCAAGATCCTTGAACTATGGATAGTATTTTTATCCAGGTCTAGTAGTTATGGAAAATACTAAAACACTATAATGCAATCTATGAACTTCTCTGTTATCATCCTTTCAGGGTGAATCCATTGTTTCCATGGTGAGATCTCATGATCAACTATATTCTTGGGATTTTAGTTTTCGTAGGAATTTAGATGATAGGGAATCTACGGAGTTGACATCTCT
Organism: Ilex aquifolium; assembly: GCA_951799425.1. Lineage (NCBI taxonomy): Eukaryota > Viridiplantae > Streptophyta > Magnoliopsida > Aquifoliales > Aquifoliaceae > Ilex > Ilex aquifolium. Next base: position 23,291,757 of record OX637404.1, read on the forward strand.
TCTTATTTTGCGTAATAGTTCTTCATTGAATCAAAAGTTATGTGATTAAAGAAGATGGAAAATTGAATCTTTAGGTATTTTCTCTTGTAAATCCTTCTTTGCTTCTTTAATGGCAGAATCTTCTTGTCCTATCTTTGTTCCTGCTTCGATGATTTGGAAGGCTACAGTGCCAATTAAGGTGCAAGTTTTTTCTTGGGCTGTTGCACATGTAAAGATTAATACCATTGATATGCTTCAAAAAAGAAGATCTAATAGATGTTTTTCCCCTTAGTGGTGTGTGGTGTATGATGTGTAAGGGTGATGTGGAGAGTATTGATCATATGTTTCTTCATTGCCCTATTGCTTTGTCTTTGTGGTTTCAGCTGTCTAGTTTGGTTGGGTTGAGTTGGGCTATTCTTAAATCATCTACATCGTTATTTGTTGAAGAATTAAATGGATTCGGAAGGCATGTTAAAGAGTTTACGTTGTGGAAATGTGCGACATTTGCTATTTTTTGGGTCTTATAGAAGGAAAGGAATTCAAGAATTTTTGAAGATCGAAGTGAAATATTTGAAGGGCTATGGAATTGTATTCATTTTGTAGCTTCATTTTGGGCTTCGGTGTCTAAGGATTTTAAAGATACTCTACTTTTTGTTATTTTGACGAATTGGAGAGCTTCATGTGATTTAGAGCTCTGATTTTTTATTTCCTTTTTTTTTTGTAGTTTTTTTTCATGGTTGCTTCCTTGTTCAACCTCTGTGATGTATTTGTATATTTTATTAATATATCTCAGATATCTTTCCTATAAAAAAAAATACTAAAAAGAAATGTAATTTGGTAAGGGGCGGGAGAGGGGAGGAAGGACCATTTAATTATTAGGTCAAAAGAAAAAGGTGGGCTTTTGGTTGGGAATTTGGTAAAAAGAAATGTAGCTCTGGTTGGTAAAATTCATTGTGGCATGTAGTTATTAGGAGCAAATATGGGTTACAGGCTAATGAGTGGGATGCCAATGGGGTTGAAACGGGCTCCTTCCGGAGTTCGTGGAGATTTATTTCTCAGGGGTTACCTTGCTTTTCTCAGAGAGTCAAGTTCATTGTGGGAGATAGAACCCGAGTGCATTTTTGGGAGGGTATTAGGTTGTGGAGTCTTCTTTTTCGAGTCTCTTTTCACGTTTGTATCGTGTTTCTGATTATCATGATTCATTGGTTGTATCTATGGTTAGATCACATTTAAGTCCAATTTCTTGGGATTTTGGATTGTGTAGGAATTTCAATGATGGAGAAGTTTCAGAATTGGTGAGTCTTCTTTCTTTGCTCAATAATATTACTTTGGTTCAAAATTCTGAGGATATGAGGTATTGTATTGGTCATTCTTCAGGGTTATTTTCTTGTAAGTCGTTTTTTTGAGTTTCTTATAGATGATTCTTTGCTTCTTTTATTCCATCCGTCATTGCGAATTTGGGGGAGAACGGTGCGTTTAAAAGTGCAAGTTTGTGTATGGATAATTTCTTATGAGAAGATTAGTACTAATGAGGTTCTTCAAACGAAGAGACCTAATTATTGTCTTCAACTGCAATGGTGTGTAATATGTAGAGGCGATAATGAGAGTGTAGATCATTTATTTTTGCATTTTCCTTTGGCACGAGCATTATGGAACAAACTTTTTGACGTTATGGGCTTTGCTTGGGTTGCTCAAAGGAATATGAATTCTATGTTTTGTTTGGATGATGTGGGGTGTGGGGGAAATATAAAATGGAAGACCATTTGGCACAGCGCTTTCTTTGCTTCATTATGGGTAGTTTGGAAGGAACATAATATGAGGATTTTTTAAGATAAATGTGAAGATTTTGAAGGGTTTTGGGAAAGACTATATTTTTTGGCCTCTTTTTGGACTTCATTGTCCAAGGAGTTCAAGATATTCCTTTTTTTGTATTAGAACATTCTGACAAGCATTTTGTGGCTTGTAATTTTGATTGCTCTTTTTCTTTTTTAAGGTTCTCATTGGTTAGTCTTGTGTTGGACCTCTTGTCCACACTTGATGTGGTTTTTTTTTTGTAATGTTTCCCTTTATTATTAATAAAGTGTTGTTTCCCATCCAAAAAAAAAAAAAAACTAAAATACTGGTGACTACAAGGTACCTTAGAAAACTTAAATAAGGAATTGGGGCAGCTTATTAAGCTGAAGCTAACATCGAATAAGGTGCAAATTGAACTATAAACTATGACATGTGCTGCAAAGTGTCCCACATGCTCGAATTTTTGAAGGTCGAAGCGAGGTGGGTGATGGTTTATGGAACTGTATCTTTATTTTGGCATCCTTATGTGCCTCAGTCACGAATGATTTTGAGGATATCACATATTTGATAGTTTTTTGTCTAAATGTTGTTTTCTTTCACGACCTTGTAGTTTGTTTCATTGAGGTTGGATCTCTTGTCCAACTTAGCCTTTTGTAATATTTTTGATTGTATCAATGAAGTTTTGTTTCTTTTCACAAAAAAAAGTGTCCCACATGCAAAATTATATAATTCTTCTACTTATATGGTCTGCTTTCTTGGAAATCAATGTATGCTACTTTATGGGTATTTTATAAGATGTTATAATTTATCATTCGAGGAGTAAGTGTCTAACACGATCTTGTGCGACTTCTTAAAAATTAGATAATCCTTCTTTGGGAGACAATGGAACGAAAACCTTGAGACAGTTACAAGCCGAGGAAGATGATGAGGAAAGGTTCCAAAATGACCTGAAAAAAGCCGTTCGCCAAAGTCTTGGTATGAAGTTTTTCTTTTCCCAATCTTGTATTCACTAAACTTCATCTCAATGTTATTCGGTTTGTCTTCCAAATTATATTTACTTCTACTATGTTAATATGCATTTAGTAATTTGCTGTGTTGTTTTTTCTCTAGCTCTCTAGGAAGTATAATTATATGCTCTGCGGTTATGATTGCTTATTGCCTTACCTGTTTATGGGAGCTTTCCTGCTTTTTTTTTTTTTTCGAGCTGTAATCCATAAAATGATTGAATACTCTTTACTTTCAGATTTGACCTTGAGTTACTTTGTAATATATACCACACATATACATGTATGTATATATTTAATGCATAGCTATATTATAGGTTGCATTTATTCATGAAAGAACATAAAGATTCATAAGATGTCTGATAGGAGGGAAGGAGATATGGAATTGAGGAAGGGAGGATAAGAGGGATGGAAAAAGAAGTTTCATGCCTTTTTTTTTTTTGGGTTGACCAGAAAGGAATGTATGTTGCTTTATTTTACCATTATACTTGTTGCTATTTCTATTAATGCAAATATTGGCATTGCATCATATAGCCATCTAGGCACTTGCCACCTTATTGTTCTTTTCTTGTTTTTTGACAAGAAAACAAAACATTGTATCAATAGATAAATAAAACAAGTCTTCCATAATCCGAGTAACAAGATGTCCAAACCAATAACTTGCATGAACAAACAAAAACCAATACACTTCGAAGAAACTTCCTTACACACATTAACATCAACAAGAAGCTTTCCAGCTTATAGTAATACAAAAAAGAGGAATATTTTCAAACTCTTTCATCACCGAAGCCCCAAAGGATGTGAAGAAATATACCTGATTCCGCTTGCCTTCCATCACTTTCTTTTTATCTTAAAAAGTCCTTGAGTCGCGCTAGGACCCATAAGATGGCTAGGAAAGCACATTGCTAAAGAGTACAACCCCTCCATCCTCCACCCTATGCATTAAAATCTTCACACAACAGAGATAAGATAGTCCTCAGTGTCATCCAACAAATCTCTAATTACTCAAATAATTTATTCCATAAAGATAATGCAATAGAACTATAAAAATAAATTTTCCACAATTTCTTATCTCCCAGAACAGATGACGCACTATTGCTGGCAAAGAGTAATGTAAGGTCTCCTCTTTTGAACCAAATCATTAGTATTAATCTTTCTATGAGCAAGTACCAATGCACAAATTTGCACATTCAAAGACACTTAACCTTTGTCATCTTATTCTTGTTTGTTTATTGTAATGAGCCAAGTTTTTTTCCTTCTCTTTGCTTTTTTTTGCATTTGTTTTATTATTGGGTGGATATCTTATCCCCATCTTTGTACTTTATTCAATTTCTATGAAATGAAAGTTTATTGCTGATAAAAAAAAAAATATTATGTAATGGGCCGAGTAATTTCACCATCTTTGTACTTTATTCACTTTCTATGAAATGAAAGTTTGTTTTTGATAAAAAAAAAAAAAAAAAATTGTAATGGGCCGAGTAGTTTCTTATAATTTTTTTGATAAAGCCAATTTATATGATAAAGATTGAAGTATAAATATTTTAAGTTACACACTATCTAATAGTTTAAGCTTCAAAATGAGATTGTGGTTTAATATGATATGAAAACAGGTGGTCCTGTGGTCGAATCTCAATGCCATCTTGATAATTAAAAAATATTTTCACGTGCTAGGCCTAAAATCTAACCTACATGTGAAGAGGCGTGTTAAATAATAAATATTTTAAGTTACAACTTCTCTAGTACCTTAAGCCTTTAGATGAGATGATGGCTTAACAATATGAAGAAAGCTATTCCACATCAAAAAATTAAGTAGACTCAAGGTTAGTTCATGTTTTTGAGGGGCCATTTCACTTATCGTCAATTGGTTTTGGGTTGAATGCTCTAACATGGAACTAGAGTTGAGTCTTGAGTAGTTAGTGGGCCAAGTCTCTCACCCAGTCGAGTTCCCCGATTTGTTTGTCGGTCTATTTAGGATCAGCTCATGTCTATTTGTTTGGTTGTTTCAGTTTGGTTTGTTAGCCCACGTGCGAGTCTGAGCCGCACGTAAGGAAGGGTGTGAAGAGAGCTTTCCCACATCGAAAATTAAGGGGGTCGTTTGGTAATGTTTTTATTTTCGCGTTTTCAAAAAAATAAAAAATAGAGACAATTTTTGTTTTGTTTTGTGGTAAACACTGAAAACATAAAAAATGTTTGTGAGTCATTTGTGTTTATCAAATTATGAAAATAAAAACAAAAAACATGTTTGATTTCACAAAAAAAAAGTCATATCCTTAACTCTCTTTTTTTTTAATAAAAAAAATAGAAGAATATATTGATCAAACTTTAAAGAATTACAAGAAACAATCTTGGAAAAAGACCAACTGTCTAATCCATTACAACTCAGCAAGGCAAAATTGCCTAAACCATAACCTTCACTCTTCACGGCAATATAATATTCTTGCAAGCTTCATGATCCCAATAAATCCATCATTTCCCTTACCTTGTTGCCAATTATCCTTTGTCATCAAAATCATCACCACCTTCATTCTAAGTACAGGCAACTGCCTCAAATCCTGCAGCAAAGCCATCCTCACTGCACTGGGCAGCTTCAAAGGATCAGAGAAATCAACAGAAAACCTGTCCTGGGCTTCGTGATTTGCCAGCTTATTAGCAGCCATGTTTGCCTCTCCGTACACATGCCTTACCTCAAAATCAGCTTGTCCTAACAACCGCTTAATCTTACCCAAGTATCTCAAGAAAGGCCATGCACACTCAGCAGTCGTGTTGGTGCATTCCCCATAAAAGAAAGAAGCAGCTAGCACAACTCTGCCCCAATCATTTCTTAGAACAACACCCCCACCTGCACCCCAGGATTCCCTTTAGAAGCCCCATCTGTATTCAATTTAAGTACCCTAGAAGGAGGACATACCCAGTTAACCCATACACACCTACTCACAATAGGAATCCCCAGCTTTGAGACATTAGAGTCCAAAGGAAGAGCTTCTTCTAGAACTCTCCAACCTACTAACTGCGCACTAGGAGCTGTCCTGGATCCCCAAATAATAGAGGCATCCCCACTTTTATCCCCATGCTGTCTAACCACATGCCATGCTGACTTAACAGAGAACAAACCAAAGCAAGTCTTCTGCCACACAAGTCAGGAGCCTCAATCAGACAAATCCCTGAATTCAAGACCTCGTCCTTCAACTGATTATTCAGCAATCACTCTACTTCACACAACAAGTAATTTGTTCGTTACCAATTTCCATCTACAACAAATTCCCTATATATCCCAAACATGAATTTCAACATTCACTAACATATAAATTCACTAACCATCGACACAATTCTATATAACATATAACCATTCATTAACAATTCTACATAACATATAAATTTCAACCCAACAATATATTCAACACACAGCGCACACACTGACACAAAACATCCAAAAACATATATAATGGAATTTTTTTTAGGGGAAAAGGCAAAAAAGAAGGGGGGGGTTGGTGATAGATCTCCTCACCATAGCGATACGTGTCGTACGATACGTCACGATACACCAGAAAAACGATACGTATCGTGTATTTGTATCGTTTTTGCACCGTATCGTACGATACGATGCGTGACGATTCTATTTTTTTATTTTTTTTTTGGGGTTGAAATGACATCGCTTTACCCTAAAACTTATTTTTAAATCACTACCCAGTTAAACGTCGTTTTAGTGGCTATGGTTTAAAAAAAAAATATAAAGGCTATTGTTAATGTTGTTCAATTGAATTCTAAATTCCTGATTAATATGAAGGTTGTTCAAGCAGTTGATGCTAGAAGTTTGAATTAGAGGTGTTTGCATTTTGATATTACTGAACTATGTTGGAAACTTGAATAGTTGAAATATTAATGAAATGTTATGTTGTTATGAGTTTATAACTTTTTTATAAAGGTGTATATATATATATTTTATTAATAATTATTTAAAAATTAAAATTGCGCGTATCTTACGATACACGATACGATACGATACACTATTTTTGAAAAAAGATACGTCTTCCGATACGCGATTTGACAATTATGCTCCTCACAGAACACACACACACACACAAGCACACTCAAACCCACAGATCTGACCTATTCAATGCCAGAGAGATTGATGGAGATTCTGGGCTTAAAGCATCGAGGAGCAGAGCTTTATTGTCTTCTTCGGGTGCGCTTGTTCTTCGGCCTTCTTCGTCTTCCAGAACAGAGAGATGAGAGATGTGTGAGGAGTGTGAGACGAGTTAAAAAAAGACAAAAAAAGCCCATTATTTATATCTCCATAAAAAATAACCCTCTTTTGTTGTTAACAAGGATTGAAGTGGAGACTTCATTAAAAAATTGAGGCAGCCATCGCGTGTTTCTATTTTGGGTTGTAACTTGAGGCATGATTTTTTTGTTCTCACTTTTTTAGCTTGTTTTCAAGACAACTTAGATGAAACAAAAAACAAAAAACTACTAAACACGTTTTTGTTTTTTATTTGATAAAAACTAAAAAAAAAAACACGAAACAAAAACGTCAAACAAACGCACCCTAAGTTAACCCATTGTTGGTTTATATACTTGAGGGGTCTCTCTATTACAGTGTTATCAGAACCGGCCTGGACCAGCCAGTCGGACCGATGAACCAGGCCCTTAACTAGTCTGATTTACTCAAAAGACCGTTTAGGTAATTGAACCGCTAAAAAACCACTAAACCGGCCAGTTTTGGCCAAAACCGGGTGAACCACGGTTTTCTAAAACCATCTGGTTCAATTCAATAAAAACTTTTGGGAAAATTTTGACCTAAGATTAGATCTCTTTGTCTTCTTCGGCGATCCTCCTCTCGATCGAACTCCTCCTCTTAGCGGCCAGTGGACACACCATTGTCTTCCTCAGTATGTCTTCTTCTTCTCTCTCTCCCTTCCTACATGCACAGACACACACCGATATAGAGTAATAGTGTAATACACACAGAGTTCTTAAGTTCTTCTCTCTCTCTCTCTCTCTCTCTCTCTACACGCACCTAGTCACCGAGTCAATATACACACACATTCAACACATACATAAATGCACAGTCAGTATACCTAACAAGGGTTAGAAAGTAAGTAATTATCAAACACACCCCCTAATTGAATAAAATCTCCAAATTAGGAATTTAGAATACTATTTTGTGAATTTTATTTTTATTGTGATTGTGGATTTTATGATTGGTATGAAAAATTGTATGTAGTGTGAACATATTTTATACTTTTTGATTAAATTATTATGTTTTATAATTTTTTTATTTTTTTTATTATACAATCGGTCTGATCAGTTGAACCACCGGTTGAACTAATAAACCATTGATCCGGTCCATCTGTCGATTCGATGTCCGGTCCGGTTCTGATAACATTGCTCTATTGGTTTTGGGTTGAATACTTTAACAATAAAATAATATAAAAAAGATGTAGGTTCCCTTTCTATGGTTCAGCTTGTTGTCCCGTAGGTTATAATTGGCATATATGTCTATTCTATTATCAAGGATCTTTTTCTCTTTCTCTCTACCACTAATATAAATCATCTATACACGTATATATCTACCTATCTATGTAATAATGTAACCATAAGTGGAGGATTTAAAAATTGGTATTATTATTTTCTAGTTAAATTTTGGCTTCTTTGAACGGCCATGAACCATCATTTTGGTTTCAAATCTTTGTAAGAATTTTCTGTTAAGAATTTCTTGGTATGCCTTCACAATAGGAATGCCCACACATCTTGACAAAATTTTCTTTTGATGTGAACCTTTAGGAGCCTTGTGGAAATCTCAAGACCTGGTTTGGATTTGGCTTCCCCTCATTCTAACATCAGGGTCCACGGTTGGTTGAATACTAGGCTTGTTCTGCACATTCTTTGTTACTTGTTGGGATGTGGTCTTTGCTAGACATATAAAATTGGATGATGCAAGATCGAATACAGTAAAATGTGACGTGTAATAGGGGCAAAATAGTTTGTTTTGGATAATAAGCTCGTAATTTTAGAGGTTTCTTATCTGCTATTCCCACCCTGTCTGTGCATGGAAAAACAGCTTCTTCGCACTCCCCAGACCTCGTAGTGTCAGAAGCCTTGTGCATTGTGCCGCCCTTTTTACCTTCTTGGGTGTTCATGGTCACATGTGCTGAATAAATGACTTTTGAGTAGCAAATAGTAAGTTTTTTAATGAATGTACTGGGTGGCTTGGCTTTCTTACCTTCTGTTATACAAAAAAGATGCTTTCCTTGCAGAATTTTCAGACATGCTTGCTACATTTTAAAAGCTGAATTTGAGCATTGTCCATCGTGCAATCAGTCTGATCCTAGTGCTACTTGATTAGTTTTATCTACTAGTGCATACATAATCGTGCAACTTGTTTAGTTTTAAGTTGACTGGGCTCATGTTAATTATGTATGTTTTGTGGTTTGTTCTTATTACCCTATGGACCAGCATTTTTGTCTGTACGATTGATAAGTAAATTGTGTTAATAATAAATATCCTAAATACCTCTCTGCACTTGCTTTTTGTTTGTACGATTGATAAATAAATAGTATTATTACATTTGGATATGATCCTAGTGGGGTGGAGACATACGAGGCTGAAATCGAGAGCTTTATTTGGTATATAACTCGTGCAGGCTATGTTACAGATAGTATGAACTTAATTGTTCAGTCTAAGTTGCAGAATGCAGATAGAATGGGCTTGGCATACTCACCGAAAGAAAAAATGGCCTTAAAACTGCGGGACTTTACATTAGGAAATAGATGTGGGAGTAAATGGGTTGTAGGTTAGGATTAAATCGAGTAGTTGTAAGTGTAGGTTGTTTATGTATGTGCACATGTATATGTTTTATTTATGTATATCGCAGACAAGTACAACAATTTGAGCTGTGAGGATTTTATGCAAATACTGCAGCACCTGGACCTATAATTGTGTAATATGTCAGTGGTTTATTAAGTGGTCTAAAATCAATTGCAATCCATCTGAACGTTTTGATGTCAAATTCAGCCTGAAGGCCGGTTTGGGAGCGAATTAGGATTCAACCGTATTCATGTGGCAGCTGTACTTGTGCACTTACAAGAAAATTGATCATATTGAGTCACTTCCCTTGTTCCTTTTGCTTAAACTTACTCTTCTCTCGTATTTGCAATTAATCCAGATGCATACCACGCACATCAGAAATTGCCTTTGGTGCCAATTTCGAGGATGCCACAAAAGATGGCTTCGGAAACAGATGGCTTGGCTTTTTCATCTAAAAAAGGCGTGGTTGAAATTGTAAATGAACCAGATTTATATGGAACAGGGCTCAAGAATGAGATTGGAGAATATAATTGTTTTCTGAATGTCATCATACAGGTTGGTTTTAGAGAATGCACAATTTTTCTTGCTTCTTTTAAGCATTCATATTCTATTTTTCTAGTGTAATGTTTTGTATATGGCTTGAGATGTTTACTTCTTGGTGTCAAATTTCAGTCCTTGTGGCACTTAAGACGGTTTAGGGATGAGTTCTTGGAGAGATCAACGTCCGAGCATGTTCATGTTGGTGATCCATGTGTTGTATGTGCTTTGTACGACATTTTTACTGCTTTGAACATGGCATTTACAGACACTCAAAGGGAACCCATTGCCCCCACTTCTCTAAGGATTGCTCTGAGCAATTTGTATCCTGATAGTAATTTCTTCCAAGAGGTAATTTTGCATAACTTTTTGGGGTTTCACGGCTTTTGTGTTCTTTTTCCATATAATTTATAGTTTTCATTCCCTATAAGCCTATATTTAGATATTGGTATGTTGATAAAGTTGTGACTTGCGGTGACAACTGACAGGCCCAAATGAATGATGCTTCAGAAGTGTTGGGAGTAATATTTGATTGCCTTCACCGATCATTTACTTCTTGTTTGGGAGTTTCTGATACCGAGTCGGTAGATAGCAACTGCATGGGCTGTTGGGATTGTGCTAATAATGCTTGTATAGCACATTCTCTTTTTGGAATGGACATTTTTGAAAGAATGAATTGCTACAGTTGTGGTTTGGAATCTCGACATCTGAAGTACACAGCTTTCTTTCACAATATCAATGCCAGTGCCCTCCGTACAATGAAGGCATGTCGCATCAAAAAAATCCTATAATACAAATGCTAATTTACTAGTGTATTTTTAATAATTTTTTTTATAGAAAGTATTTGGTTAGATGGTAATTCAGTTACTTATATTAACCTAGAGTCCTTTGACATTTAGGTTATGTGTCCAGAAAGCTCCTTTGACGAACTTCTAAACCTTGTGGAGATGAATCACCAGTTAGCTTGTGATCCGGAGGCTAGTGGCTGTGGGAAGCTTAATTATATCCATCATATTCTAGCAACTCCACCACATGTTTTCACAACGGGTGACCTCATAGATTTCCAGACCATAGTTGATCTTATTATTATATTTTGTAAGATATTCCTAGTAATAATTGGTTCGTAATTTCACAGTTTTGGGCTGGCAAAAGACTTGCGAGAGTGCAGAAGACATAACAGCGACATTGGCGGCCTTAGCTACTGAAATAGATATTGGTGTCCTTTATCGTGGTCTTGATCCAAAGAACAGACATTGCTTGGTTTCAGTGGTATGACATAAACTAGAAGTTCTATTGCATATTTCTTTCATGAATATCAGCGAAGGAGAATAATTTTTGTAACCTTCTATCTTTATGAGAAAGATGAGCAACCTTTCTGACGAATTTAGAAAAGGACAAATGTGAAGCATTTAGCTAATATGACTGAAGATTCTAAGCATAGGTTTCAATCAAACCTAGTAGAGTGAAAATTAAAAAGTAGCCATATCAATAAGTATCACTAGCACAATTGTCGATTGAAAGAACATAAATGTTGGGTATGCATGTCTAAAAGTTAAAGACTATCCATAATCCTTTCTTTCCCTTCTCCTTTTAGAAGTTGCATATAAGTAATACAAAGAAATCAAGAGCTGACTCTGACTGGATCCATTACACATTGTGTAATGCTTTTAGTTTGTTGTTTTCCAATATTGATTCAAGTAAAATTTCATGAATAATCAACTTCTGCATTTTAACATACTAATTCTCATTGTCCAACTGGTAGTTAAAAGGAAATAACTTCTTAGTTATGTCAAATATACTTTTTTTAATAATGTTACCTCTTTCATCAACATCCCACCTTGTAGAGTATGTGCACAATACATTTTTTGTACATACCTTGTTTGTGGTCATCTTTCTGTCGAGCTCTACCTGTAATTAAGTTCTACATACGGTGTCCTCTTTTTGTGCCTTTTCGTGTGTTTTTTGTGTAACCTCCTCTTGTTCTTTTGATGCATTCTTAAATGGTGATAATGTTCTATCTAGTGCGTTACTAAGTTGGTGTTTGATAAAACTAAAAATTAAACAATGAAAACTGAATGTTGAATTTTAAGAGCTGAATGCTAAATCTTTTAAAATAGAAACTATTTGGTATGTATTGAAATTCAAACACTGAATTAGATCCAATTGTTTGATTAATACAAGAAACTCAAGTTTGAAAATTAGTAGTTTTCTAATTTTACCCTTCCACTCTTTACTTTAAAATTCTTGGTTAAAGATGGGTTTATCAAAAACTACGAAATATCACTTTGAAACCAGATTCCTCACTTTATATTTTTAATTCAACAAACATAATGGTAATTGCCAGATACTAATGGGATTAAAGAATTGCATGTGGTCGAAACGATTAATTGGGCGTTCTGCAAGACCGTATACCTCCTGCGCAGGGGGCCCGCGGGGGGGGGGAATAAAACATTTCAAATAGTACATGAAAGGGACAAAATAAGAGAACTTTTGTTCTATCTTCACATTTTTTTCCAAAAGATGCTTGGGAACATTAGTGGTATCTCATAGAGCAAGGAAAACAAGAAGCAAAAAAAGCCTCTGGGACTCTATATTCACATTTCTACTTGCTTTCAATAAAACACTAGTCTAGGATGGAGATGTCCCCAACCTTGCCATACTTGCAAAAGGATGGAAGAGACCATGTGCTTATTGAAAATGATGTTGGGATAAGGACAAAATGGTTGTTGGTGATGTCTGGGGCACCGGACCTCTCGAAGTGCAGTGTCTATTTTGTCTCTGGAGATTTGGATGTAAAAATGTTAAGAGATTTTTGGGATAGGGTTTGTGAACTTCGGCGATTTATTATGTATCCCTTATGAATCCATCAACGTGAAAGTATCCAGATGAATGTAGGGAATTGTTAAGAGTTGATGACAGAGGCGATCCATCAGTATCACAGAGGATAGGAGAGGAAACGTTGATGATCTCTTGACTGCAGAGTAGGAGACGGAAACAACAAGGGGCAAAGATGTCAAACGACCAAAAGTTAAAGACCACTGTCAGTTAAGTGTCTTCCGTTTTCAGTGATAGGTAAAAGGGGAAGTTACTTGAAATTTTGACCCATTTTCAGCGGGTACTTATTTCATTAAGCAACATTACTTTTATTATCAAATGCGCTGGTCATAGATTCTCTTCCCTCCGTTTTAAGAGTTAAGTGGTGCCATTGCACATGATTGGTTCATCTTATCTGGTTCCCTCATTTAATCTTCGATCTGATTTAGTGCAAACTCCTTTCGCCATCTTATCTGCAACAAGTTTCTCTCTTTTACACGTTCTGAATCTAAGACCTGCTCCAGACCCACTCCAAGTCATTGCCACATGAGCAAGCTTAGACCTGTCTAACTTTCTGCGGATGCAGAATAGAAGGGTGATTATATGATGGCTTATTTTCTACACTGCTATGGTCAACTTATGGTAAACTTTTTTCCATCTATGGATTTGAGCCATGTATGTTCAGATTTATTTAGTAAACTTGAATTTGCTTGATATTGAATTTTAACAGAAAAAATTCGAAATGGATGCAACCAAAATGCATAGCTGTGGGTCTTCTGTCCCTACAGATACTCCTTTTCTGATGTTGAACAGGCTGTGGATTGTATCTGTGGAGGAAACTGATGTATCTTTTACTTCTGCTTTTATAGGTCTGCTATTATGGGCAACATTATCATTGCTTTGCCTACAGTCGTGATCAAGAACAGTGGGTTATGTATGATGACAAAACTGTCAAGGTAAAACCCACTATTGATGGTTATTTCAATTCAGTTGAACTTTCTTCTCTCTTGTGATGATTTATGCAAGTGCTGTGTAGGTCATTGGTGGGTGGGATGATGTTCTTAGCATGTGTGGAAGAGGGCATTTGCAACCTCAACTTCTATTCTTTGAAGCTGTCAACTAGTTTTACATGGAAGTCTTTATATTGTCTGATGCACTGGGGAGTTCGAATCTATCACTGTTTGGCATTCTATTTCAGAACACAATTATGTCGTACTATGTGCATCCATGCAGTCTCTGAGTGGGAGCTAAGTTTCATTTCAGAAGTTATAAAGTTGAGATGTAAAATCCGGTGTCGTGATATATAATCAAGAAATTGTCATGCAATTGAGAGATTTTGTAGGAGTGATTGGTCCTGTAAGTGGGAGAAACATATTGAAAGAAATTTTGTTCGAGAGCATGAGGAAATTAGAGATTGAAGATCCGAAAGTGTAGGTTTTCGTACTCTTTCTTCTGAATACTGAATCAGCAGAGTTGGGGCGCCTATTTTCTCCTATGTCTCGAATGTCTCCAATAAGGTGGTTTGGCTAAAAAAGAGCAGTAATGGACCGCCAGGTTGGCTAGCCTTGATCTAATTGGAGCATGTGATGCTGACTTCTAAATTGCAATATCCCCCGTTGTTATCGGGAACATACAGCATGGGGTACTTATTTATGTTCATAACTCTGGTTGTTTTTCCAAATAGAAACAGTCTCTGTATAGATCCAATCATGGCCCCTCTAGTACTTCATATTAAAGTTGCTTTCTTATCCTTATGTTGCTAGTTACTGTAGTGATAACTCTTTTTATTTTATGCTAATGCTGGTGGAAGAAATGATAGTAGGGAGAGTTTTTTTGGCTCTTCGATTCTTGATCACTTGTTCTGTCCTGCTCTTAGAGGCCTGATGTCCTTTATTGATGGATCAAATATGTTATTTTTTAGAATTTCTGGTTTTATTTCATCTCCGAGGGTTTTTGTTGTTATTATTATTATTAAATGATGTGCCAAACAGAGTTCGAGATTGTGTCACACTTCACAGCTATTAGTGATTTGAAGAGGTTAAACAATTCCATTTTGTTGCTAATGTGAATATGGTTTCAAAATATTTACGGCCTCTTGTTCGATGAGTTAGCCCTCCAAAGACCTAAAAGATATCAAGGCCCGGACATTCATCCAATGCTTACTTTCAGGCATAGCATTAGCCTATTTCCGTGAGTCAAAAACCTGGGTATTGCCTTTCTTTTTGGCTTTTTTCTTCTTCTTCTTTGTTTTTTTTTTATTGTCCAGAATTGTGCAATGTAGGGGCTTTTGTATGAATTATTTGCTTCCGATATGAACTGGGAATTTGTTTAACTCGTAGATGTGTGTTCAAGTATAATGGTCAGGGTTTTGGCACCAAAGTGCTGATTTTACCATGCCTTCAAAGCCAATCCTCAGTAAGGTAAGGTCTGGCAATGAGCCGTAGTATGCCAACCAGGTTCGACCACTGTAGGGTCTAATCATACGCAAAAGTCGGTTCATGTCATAACAATATTTGCTCAATTTATATTTGTCACATTTATGACCGTTTGAAGTCACATTTGTGTTATGTTGGATTTATATCGGATTTGTGATGTGTACGAGTTATTTAGCGGTATTGCATTTTATTTAGTCAAGTTTATGTCAACTTATTTATTTAATCGGATTTAATGGGTTCATCCGTTTGTCACGTGAACTTGCTAATGATCAACTTTAACCCCGTGTGGAATTCACAGGTCATGTCAATTGTACTTACATCGTAATGCCATTCAAATTGGAACATCTTATATATTCCTATGATGAGATGATTTCTTGACGTGTTTTTTGCTATAATGTGAACTTAAGTGGAGTTATAATTTATGAAAAATCTGAGTCAATGGGTCTGGTTTAGAAATAGTGGAATATTAATCTTGTATTTTAATGTAGGGGTTATTATATAGGTAAATTCAAACACGACACACTAAAAAACATATCGGATTAGTAGATTGAATTAGAGTTTGTTAGTACTCGATACAATCCAAGAATGAAATAATTCAAATAGAGCCCAACAAGATTTGACTCTAAATTAGATTGTCTACACCCCATATAGCATTTAAGGGTGTGTTCCAATGAGCTGTCATTGTATATCTATAACTATTTACGTTTGTTAAGAAAATGGGTTGAAGGGTAAATGGCCAGCTGTGAAAGGATAACATCTCCAAAATGAAACTCAAAACATATAATAGCTTAAATAAGAGACTTGGTTGAGACCACATGTGGCCCCCCAAAATTAGGACTCTCTTTAAGTTACTCTCATTTCATTTGTGTCCCCAACGGTCATGGACTTCAAAGAAACTTCCCCACCAAAATCGGTTCCCTCTTCAATCTGTTGTTTTACTTAGTCTCTCCACCACCACCCCAGCAAAATCCGCACATACCAGACCAGTTCAGATCAATGCTGCCATTTGGCTTTACCTCTTGAACAACATTACTCTCTCTATCTCTATCTTTCTCTCTCCCAATTTTTCTCCATCTTACTCCATTTCACCACCATCTTCTCAACATGTCATTCTTTGGAATGTCATTGTTGATTTCATTGAATGGTTTCTTCGATCATTGCGTCGTATAAAAATGACCCTTAAGGGTGGCACCAGCCAAGCCTGTGCTGCGTGCAAGTACCAGAGGAGGAAGTGCACTCCGGACTGCCCACTTGCTCCATATTTCCCTCCTGATCAACCTAAGACATTCCAAAACGCACATAGGCTTTTCGGGGTGAAGAACATCTCGAAAATACTAAAGCATCTTGACCCGACTCAGAAAATGGAGGCCATGAGATCCATCATTTTCCAATCCGATGTTCGCGATAAGTATCCTGTTTATGGATGCTGGGGAATGATCTGTCAACTTCAATACCAAATTTTACAATCTCAGGAGGAACTTCAAGCTGTTCATGCACAACTTGCATTTTATCGACAGCAGCAACAACAGGAGATGTCATCAGCACCAAATGATTCAATGTCGCAGTTACAATTAGGCATGGCGCCGCCCACTAATGCACTTACCCTTTTCCACCAGGACGCTCCCGAGAATTACAATGCTGTTACCGCATTGCCAATTTCCTATTCCAATGGCGGAAATGCCGGTTACAACTCTGACTACATTGAATCTAAGGATAATAATGTTGTCAATTCCCTTTGGACCCAACAACCATATGGCAATAGCAACAACAATAACAATAATAATCCAATGTCAATGCAATCTCAGTTGATGACTCCACAACCCATAACTATCCAGCAAGAAGCCACTCAAGATTATGATGAGATCCAACCATTCTTTGATACTATTGATGATAGACAGTCATACATTGATTCCAAGGAGGCCTATGAGTCAAGGTACACATATTATATCTATGTGGTCATATATTATATAGTAATTTCAGTTCTATGTGCAGAGATTGATGATGGTCGTAAACAATTTAAGTGAATCATCCAACAAAATCTAACTGAATCACCACATATATGCTTGTTTTCTGGATTCTCTCAATAAATGTACTATTGGTCACCTCCATTAATTTCTGGTGTGGTGTAAATTATATGCAGCTCGGAATCATCATTGAAGGATATGACACAGCCCATCGAGCATGTCGCTGAGAACGAATTAAAGAGTGCCGCAGCATGCTTCAGTCTTACTAGTGTGAACTGATCAAGTAGCCTGCAAAAAAATGAGTAAGCAAAAGAATAGCAGAGTGGCTTGACTTTCATCGCGATTCCAATTTTGTTTTGGTTTTCTATCACTGATTTCATAGGGTACATTCCACAATTTTGAGTTCTAGGGAAAAAATAGTTATTTTTAATTCTAAACTATTTAATTCTTTTGTTTCTGGTGATATGGAACATTACATTTTTCTTCTATAATATACCATTTTATTGCTTTCAATGACTCTGTTTTGAAGATGAAAAAAGGCAGGGTGGACTCTTTTTTGAAATTTGTACTGAAATCTACATTGGTTGGTTATGAAGTCTGAAGTCAAATTTCGGAATCTATTTCACAACCTCAGAATCAGTGATGCATAATTGATTTGATGCAAAGCTAACATTTGGTATCACTTGCATAATGAAAATACATGCTATCAAGCTCTACATCTTGAGCAGCACCAGCCAACAGACTTTAATGAAAATTTTATCTTCTATAGTATGGTGGAAGTTTTGTAAGATATGGTAAGCATAAGAAAGACGATGTTGCAGTATGCTTTGTCTCTTGTGGCAATTTTATCAGTTTATAAAACCATATAATAAAGCAGAACATATGAATCATCTGGAACAAAGCATTAAAGTTCTTATTGGATTTCCTTCAGTGTTAATATCTCTAGATAACGATAAAAATTCTGAGGCTATTTTGCTTAAAATCAAGAGAAATAGTTGATTTATTATCAAGAACAAAAACAAATGTATTGAAAGCGAGAGAGTGTGATTTGATCCAATCTGGTAAGCCAAATCGATGTAAGCCGAATGGCATACTATACATGGTAACTTGGGAAATTTGGAACTAACTCATAGGACCCTGGTATTGTATGAACCACAGTAAGAGCACTTGTGATAGAGCCAATGGAAGGAAGCAGTTCCTCTCTTTTCGCAATCATTGCATAATATGACCTGCAAAATCCTTCCCACAGTAAATAAGAATTCACAGCTTCTAAAATTGCATAAGCTAGAGGATACATGCAGTAGGGAAAGTTAGAACACAGAACCAAGATTAATAGTCTACCTGAGTCTGGCCAGAATACTCTTCGGGAATTTTCTCTTCAGCCAACCATGCATCCAACATCCCAAAATACACCTAGAAGATACCATTTTGACATTTATGAATTCTGAAAGCACCAGTAACATGAACCATAAACAATGTAACATGCCTGAGGTAGCTAAATGAAATTAGCATGCATACTTGGGAAGCAGTCATCACTGCTTATCTATTAGATAGAATTATATACATGATGTTGACAGGCATAGAATCAAGGCTGTGGCTATACAGTGGGGAACATCCATTGGGTGCACCCTTGTAAAGAAAACATTAAGAAGAGACAAATAGAAATTTGAGGCTGTTCATCCTGCAATCCAAATGATTATGGAGAAGCAAGTAATCTGAACGTCAACAAACAAAGGAAAGCAATTCATTTAGCCAGAAACTTTTTAGGCAATTATTTATCTAACTCCTAGTCAGATAATGATGCTTGTGAAGATTTCAAGTTCCAGAGTGGAATAAGCAAGGCAAAACAGAAAACAAGGTAATTAACATCATGTGAAGAGGGATATAAGAACAACAAATTTGAGAATCCTAGGAATAAAAATGGTCTCTATGACAGACAGCATCATATAGGCTGCCTCTTTCTAGCAAAGCAACATACATTGAATAAAAACAATAGCAAATTAAGGGGCAAGCTATCAACCACTATGACTTCATTTAGAAAGCCTGAACTCCCAATTCGATCTCCATGAATCCAAAGAGGGTTAAGAATCAGAAGAGGTAAACAGCAAACTTGGACATTTAGACTAACCTAATATAAATATTATCAAATTTTCTAGGATACTCACCGCTATTAGTTAAAATGTGTTTAAACAGACCAAATACAAGGAAAGTCCATTAACATCAACACATTCCTGTTAATAATATGCAATCATAAAAAAAATAATAATAATAATATGCAATCATCAAGAACCATGAACAGACAATTTAGACTTTATAAACATTTATTTCTGAACTAAGAGTTACTGAAACTGAAGTATGAAAAAGGCCTAAGATGCATAAATAGTATAAATTATTCCAGAAATTTCCATTTCTCAGCTGATAGGTTGTTCATCTTTCCTTTTCCAATAGCTGGCCACATCAGACAATAATGTATTCCTTGAACACTTGATTTCATTATACATTCAAAAAGAAGTTACACCCATAATAAAATTGCTTTCCAAGTCAACCCCCAGAAAATCAGATCTGACATTGTAATAAGGTTCCTCCAAACTGCTAAGCGGAAATTATACTGTTTAATTGTGCTTTGCTGATTTGGAAATGTAAACAAGCTAGTCATTGAAAAGACTATGTTTTGGGAAGCTCATTAAATTTAGTTACCACAGAAACTAATACAACAAATTTGGTTTTGTCAATCTTTACTTTGGCAAACTAAACATGACATTAACGCCAGTTCAAGATTCACTTGGAATGGGAGATTCAGAATGTTGAAAAATACTTCAGCAGTTGCAGGACAACCCTAGAACTAGAGACCTTCTACTCAAGGGCAGCGCAAATGTGTCGGATAAACTAGATTTGCACCATCTGTATTATTATGTAATGAAATCACCGTTTCCAACTTAAGTCAGTTGGCATATCTTGTCAAAAATCTGTCAAAGAGAAATATCACAGAAAATTAAAAACTGACCTGCATGTCCCCAAGTGACTTGCTACAAATTGGGCAGGTATAGTGAGTACATGTGTAGTCCTAATAGGAGCATCATAGAATAATTAGTTACACAGTTTGGATGGTTGTATAATTTCAAGGAAGAAAAGTGAGATATATGAATTAAAAACCTGAAAACATGCCGAGTGCATCAAATGGCCGCATGGAAGGGCTTTCACAGGAGAACTTGATGTGAAAATGTATTCATGGCATATAGGGCAGTTGTCCTCCAAACACTTATGTCTGCATACATGTATTGCAAGAGAACGTGACATGCAAGCATTGCAATTCATACAATGAAAATAGTCAATGCCCAATCCTTTCCCAACTCGGCACAGATTACAGTAAGGGCAGTGGTAGATTTTCCTGTTCAAGATCCTCCATGTCAGAGAACTCCATAATTGATGAGTCCAACTTCAACATATAGAGATATGTGGTCCAGGGCACACAGGAATTCTTTCAGAGGGAGGGAGAGAAATAGAGAGATCATAATAGTATGAAACTTAGAATACTGAAAATCTTGAAGAATTTGAGGCATTAGAGAGATATCATTGGTGGGATGGACTAGATTCATTGTTGGCTAGCCGAGTTGTCTACCATATAGCTCCTAAAAGTGAAGGGAGATAGACAGAAAGTGATAAGTATTTCAAGGTGCCTATATTTGACACCAGCGGTCAGCTATTAGGCACAAGAAATCTTAAAAGATGAATTTCTCACTTTCAATTCATACTTAGAACAAAATTTTGAAAAGAAAGAAGTTGTGACATGCATGTGTCTGTATGTTTACTCCCTTCATTTTTGGCAAAAAAAAAGTTTGTCCCATATGACTATCAGGACATGAGAATTTCGGAAGAGTGTAACCGGAGGACTTTTGTATCATTATCAATTGAAGTGTTTGAATCATACGTTTATGGATATGGACCATATGGTGTCCCTATACTGAATCTGAGGTTGTCACTGGCAATGAGGGAATAGAAGAAAATAATTTTGTAATGGCTTTCTTTCTGTGGAATTGTCCAGAAAGTTTTCATTTAACATGTTTTGGAGAAGCGGACTCTGGATATATGTTGATGAAAAGCAGCAATTCAAGATGCACTCTACAGTACTCACTACAGACCTAGAGACATGGTTTGTCGTATCTAAAGTTCCTTGGGTGAAAACACATGGCTCTTGATTCATGTTTTTTTTATGCTAATACAACAATTTTGGAAAAACCTTGCTCTGATCTCTTGCTTAACATATTTTGATTCCCTTTCTTTTTTATCAGTATACCATGGGTTCAACTAGGCCTACACCATGCAAAATTAGAAATGTCATTGAACCGTTAGGTGTGTAGTTGGATTAGATCCCCCATAACTACATGTAGTGTTAGGTTCATGTACAAGACATATTGGGCAAAATTTGAAGCAATAAGGTGAAAGTTTTGAAAATTCCTAACATATTCTTTTTTTTAAATTAGAGACAAATTCTCAGCTAAAAATAGAATATTGACCTAGGTTGCTTCTACAATAGGTTAGGCTGCCAATTTACCAACAGAAGGCCACAAGAAATAGCTTATAGCCTGAATTTGAAATAATATAAAATATGATCAACTGGCTTTGTAACTTTTTATATGACTAGGATACATGGACGTTATGCTGCTTGAGCCTATGATGTAATGATGTCAAAGAAAACAAGTCGGTTCACATGAGACATTCATGTAACATGGAGTATTTGGCAGCTGGTCCTATCACAATAAGTATGATACCAGCAAAATACTTTTTAGCACTGCCTTTTAATTTCCATATTAAACGAAAATTTGTAAACTTTTCTGCAGAAGATAGTACTCGAGGAAAATCATTTAAAGGCGATGAACTTGTAATCTCGATCACAAGAAATAAAAAACTAATAATTATGTTAATAGGGGCACATTACCTCTCATCATCAAACAATTTGCAGATCCGGCAATAGTATCTTGCCATTGATATATTATTACAAGAAACTGTTGAGCATGTCGCACCAATTGGTTGAATTATCATGCATTTCATGCACATCATCTTGGTTGTAGTTTTTCTGTAAGCATATTGTTAGCAGCAGCAAACATGTAAAGAAGAGAAAATTAACAGGTACAAAAGTGTAGAAGCAGAAATTTAATGCGTACCACACGAACCTGTCCATGTAATGATCTGCCATATCATCATGGCAACGTATGCATGTATATAGCTTGTTGCAGCAAGAGGCGACAAGCTTACAGTTCCTCTTGTAGTGTTTACAACCAAAAACTAATCCGAGAGGGTCCTGATAAGATGGACACTGGCCTGGAACTTCTTCTTTTCCACCTGATACAGTAACCTCTGGATGCAATTTCTGTTGTGTAACAAACCAACGGCTGATACATCATGGAAGCTTAAGTCAAACTCCCTATAAGCATGTGAATATAACTACAGATTGCATTAGCGATTAGTCCTTGAATCTGGAAAAAACACTTATTTGAGTTCCTATTTTGTATTGTGTTTTGATTTAGATTTGACAATAAAATTTAGTTTGGAACCGTGTTAGAAGTCACCGCTCGGTGAACTTAAGGTGCAAGCGTGAGACCTAGGGTGTTCAAGTTTGAGGACAGACACTTTGCATAAATGATGGCAAAGGTTAGGATTGTGCCCAGTTTATCCATCCCAGCATCCAGGATTGGCAGGAACAACACTTAATAATGGACTTTCTTAACTCTCTACTGCGGAGGTGCCCAAGCACAGGGGATAAAAAGGTCTGTCAGCTATGCGGTCAATAGACCAGCCAATTCAAGTCCTTCCTGAGTACCATATTTTTACCTGTTCAAAAAAGGGAAGACATTAAGGATACAAAAGCTTATACTAACCTCGTTAGCAGGTTCTGGATTAGGTATGATTTCTTTCGAGGATCCAAAGTAGAGTCACGGGATATACTTCTTATTGCAGCCTCCAGTTCTTCTTGACTCAACATCAAAAACTTTTCCTGATGGCAGAACGTCTGGTTGACTTGTACAACCTTGCCTGTTTTATTAGCTTGGTCAGTGACATCTGCTATTTCATTGCATCTCTTTTTGGCAACTTCCTTAGAAAATTCAGTACAATCTGAGGACTGGTGATTGTTTTGATCTCCACTGAGAACCTTTACCTTATCATCCTCGGTGAGAGTTCTAGAAGGCTCATTAATACTGTGACCAGCAAAATCTATTTGTGAAGATTCAATGCATTTGTTGTCTAAGTTTCCCCCTTGATCATCTGAACCTTCTTTCATCAGATATGTTGAGATAACCTCCAGAGGATCTATAGTCCATGGACAAGGAATGTTGGACTCCTCTTCTACGTTAGCCATAACAGATATTTTCATACCTTCCCACCATTCTCCTAACCATTCCTCAAACATTGTATTTCTTGCAGTCTTGCACCATAAAGACATCATGGAGCGCTGCTCTTCTGGTGTTAAAGATACCATAAGCCAGGGTATCATTTCTTGTAGAATTTCTGCTCCAATTATTCCAAGAATGCATCCTATGATCTTTTCTTGCTCCTCAATGGAGAAGCATTCTCTAAACAAATGCCACAGTTCAACTTCTTCCCGATGAACATGATCAATCAATATTTTGTGCATAGATTTGCACAAATCGTGGAGCTTTATACACAACTGATGGTACTGTAGCATTCTCTGATCCAGTGCATCTAGATCACTTTCAGGAACTGAAACATGCAATCCAGAAATCTCATCAAGGACAAGGGAAACCTTATTAAAGTGTTCAACTTCAAATTTATGGTCAATGGTGTAGGAATGACTAATATTTTGGAGTTTTCCCTTGGCCTCCAGAGCTGGAAAGGCAATCTCATCCTCTGAATTACTATGAATTTGATACAGAAACCGTACGAGATTGAAGCGCTGGTGGAAGTCCATAAGGAACCCAACATTTTCAGCCAACTTGGATGACCTAAGGACAAGATATTCCAGTTCTTTCTTGAGAGATTTATGGAAGAAAAAGATGAAGTCCACGGGTCTTGATTCAAGATTGAAAAAAGAACCAGCACCAATGATTGCAGAAAGGGGAGATAACTCTTTCAAAGTTTGAGGGAAAAATATATGCAGATTGATTCTACTTGAATATGATATGTCATACTCCCAAGTGTTTTTGGAGCCTGAAGATGAAGCAAAAGACACACAATTCATAGCATTGATGGCTGCATTTTTTTCTGAAGGCCCAGGATTGAATCTGGATTGCGTATAAGACTGTGAGTAAGAAAATGCAGAACTCTTCTTGTTTTGGGCAGAAAGAAAAGAGCCCCTACTAATGAACATATCTCGCAAGTCTTTTCTAACTTTTTCAACGGAGGTTTTACCTGAATAACTTATGCATGCCCACTCATACAAGAGAGATGCAAAACACTTGTTGGTTAGAGGACCTCCTTGCTTAAAGCTATACAGAATGGACTTTGATTCATCCTCAGATAAATGAGTAAAGAACCAAGTAATCACGCACTTTAGTAAACCAAGTGGCATCATATGAAGGCTTTTGTACAATAGCCACTGCTGCATTTCATGGTTGCAGTTCTTGCTGATGATGGGGAAAACCTAACAGAAGCTGAAAAGTGAGTGAACGTTGTAAAATTGAGCTTTCTGTAGATTAGAGTTTAGAGATACTCTTGGAGAAAACAGTCATAAGTCGTACTTGAAATTGGAGTTAGGATTTTCTTTTCTAGATATATTTCCTTCTTGCTTAATGCTTATAAGGGGTTAGCATCCTCCTGCTTGCTTATTCATGTTTTTACTTTCGACCTTGAAAGGCTGAATTTCCCTTTCAAAATAGTTCACCTTTTTCTTGCTTTGACAGAACATCAACGGAAAAAATAGCGTACCTTTGTTTCTAGATATGTCAGGAGTTTGCCAATCGCTCTCACAAACAACACCAGTTCCCCGTGAAGTTTTTCCACAAAATTGCTTATGGGTATCCCACTTTGAGCAGTATAGTGCAGCAACTTCTGCAAACCTTCGATTCGACTTTCATCTACGAATACTTCACAGAAGGTAGAGGAGAAGTCTTTGGCAAGTTCATTCCACAAAGGGTAGAAGATGTTATCCAAAACATTTCTGTAAGTCAGAAAGCTTCCATGAGAAGTTAAACAATGACAAGACAAAGAGAGCATTTGAACATCCTTAAATTTCAACTGGACTATCAATTTCCCATTGACAATGAAGGGAAAATTTATTGCATAAAAAGGAGATTGGGGAAAATTTAGGACTTCACCTCATTTCTTACATGTGATCATTTTTATGTTTCCATGAAATAAAAACAATTCAAATTTTTTAACTGCAGTTATAAGGTAGCTGCTATTTACTTAAATAACTGTATTTGAAATGCTATATAAAATGTCCATTGGCCTATTCAATTTCATTGGGAATTTGGGACATATGCCCGAGAAGAATGGATTATATTTCAACGAGAAATGTCACCTGACCCCTGAACCAAACAAGGAGGTGTCTATTAAAGGAAATGCTCCAAGAATTATGGTGATTACCTATAGAAGATGAGGACATCCGCAAAGAATTTTAACTGGACGATTACTGAATCTAAGGTTGAAAAACTGTTTGTCCTTATTTGAAACAGCTCCTCCAAAATTTCTTTCAAATCTTTAATGATGGCATCATGCCAGAGATGAATACCATCAATAGGATTGTGTCTACCAGTTTCCCAAATACCATGTGCTTTCTTTAACCGGCATTCTTCTCCAGAAATGCTCTTAGGTGCATGCACTTTGAATGTTCCCTTTAAGCTGTCAAGTCCATCAGGAAATTGACCTCCTTTTCCATACTTACCATAGGCCCCATAAGAATCTCTGTCCTTGCTATCAACCCAGGAAATCACCACCTACAAGATGCACATGAACTTGTTAGATGAGGAAGTTAAGATGAATAGATTGAAAAATTAGGTAAGGGTCTACCTCTTGCAGTAGTTTTTCCTTGGGCACAACTTCTTTTATGCAATGTATAACATCCATTCGTTCATCTGGAGAAAGAAAAGAATTCATCCATGGCAAAAAATCCTCCAATAGCATTATGGGAACACTACACATGAAGTGCCAAACAAGTGAACCCTGTTCTTCGGAAGAGAAGTACTGCATCAACAAAGGAAAAACCTGCAGCCGTACAAATGTAAGAGCTAAACAGTTGTAAATAACAGTAAAAAATTTCCCATGAAATCTTAATTTCAGTTGAATTCATCATCTTTATGGGAACCTGCCCTCTCAAGTGTAATTCAAAAAACCAAGTCGCATACCCAACCTAAAATGCCGCCGTTTCACTCTTTATTCACTATTCATTATATACAGCTTGCATTGCAGATGATGAATAGTGAAAAAATCTATTTAGAAACTTGTTATGCGAATAAGTTTACAGAGTGATGTAGGTCTTATAACCTTCTACCAATGGACAAAAATAAAGCATGTATTCAGCTTAATGTCCTTGATCTTTCTCTAAGACTTCTTTTGATATATTTTTTCCCCTGATTTGATCAATTTTTACAGGTATACTTTTAGTCATATCAAACTTTTACAAAAATCACAAACAAGTGGTAATCTACCCTCAACCAGGAAGGTATCATGCCTCTACTTATCCATTTCACATATTTATAGAGTTTGAAAATGAATTGATAAGAAACATCTACACATGAATAGCATGACACTCAGTGTCATGCAGAATCCAGTTGGGAGTGAATTTTTCTTTCTCTGTGCTTGCATGGGTAGGATTTCTTGGCTAAAACTTGACCTTAAGATCAAACTGATTTAAATATCAGTTGCTTACTGTTACTCTTCAACACACCAATTGAAGGCTTCATAATTACAAAATAATGTCAAGACCATTCACAAACATAAAGCTAATTGCCCATTTCCGACTATGTGATTGACTTCCATAGACCATGATCAGGAAACCCAGACTCAACAAGAGCACTTAATAAGTGTGATTATGTGTAATGGAAGAAAGTATTTAGCCTTACACCTTAAATGATGTCCAACTAGTGAGATTGAGAGGTCAATCACCTGCCTAGGATTCATAGGCATCAGTACTCTGGCAGCTTCACATGTAATTTCCATGGTTTAAATTAGATATGTCAGTTTTGGGGGACCCTGTTGGAATTCTACATTGAATTGCCCCATCAAGAATTTTATATGGTTTGTTGAGACTGTGAAATACTTTAAAAGACGGACCCAGATATAGATGTCATGGAGAATATTTTAGTAGATAAAGGTGGGAGTTTCATACCGACTTGGTCACAAATAAGCTTTGACTACTTCTTCCCTTAACTCGGAGATAACAAAGGAAATCCTAATCATCTACCACAAGCCTAGAATGAACTCATCTACCACAACTCTAAAATGAACTTTATCCAGAATTTTTCCTCTATGTAACAGGTTCCTCAATGTGAATTGCATGATTGTTGGTTAGGCAACTCCAGAAAGTACACCTTCAAAATTACATAACAATCCATAAATAAGCAGAGAGCTTCATAACTAGTAAAATTAAGATAATCTTTTTCATTCAATGACCAACAAAACAAAACTCCTTGGAATCAAATAAGTAAGAAAACAAGATTATGTAACGAATAAGTAGATGAGTACCTGCTCTTCTTCTTTCAGCATATGCTGACAAATGGTGGTCTGGATGGTACCGATGCAAAACACAAGTTCTTGGAATGGCTTGGCAATTTCATCTTTCTTCATTAACAGATCCAAGCCATTGAAAATAGAGTCAAAGAGCTCATCTATACTTTCATGTTCAAGTGAATATGTACACACCACATTCTTTACGTGTCCATCTAGTGCTAGAAAGATAACCTGCAAAAATATAGAAGATCCAGTTATAGACCTGAAAATGCTAGAGGACCACAAATCATCTTACAAATAAATCAAAGTCAAAACATATACAGTCATATCACCTCTTTTGCAATTTTCAAACCATATCTGGCTTATAGTTCAACATTTCCTTTTCTCTATAGATTATAATTTAATATAGGATAATGCTCTTCAGTTTTTTGTAAGCCTTCTCAGAAATGAAACATCCACCTGGAGCTATCATTTATGCCCATAAAACATCTTTAGTTCTCTATTTTTGATTTGGTATTGTTAATGGTGTAAAGTATGAAATCCTAAGACATAACAAACCTTCAATCAAATTTTTCATCACAATACTCAACAACTAGAACTCTAATGGGAGATGCACAGTGGACAAGAGTTCAAACTGCCGGTTGCTTCAACCAAAACGGGTGTACTTGACTCTTTCCATGTGGTACAAATACAAGAGGGACAGGAAACTGACACGCCATCGCTAGAAAATTCGAATTCCCATATTTTGTTTGGGTATCATCTTAGTTCTTAGGGTAATTGACTAAGAAGTACACAAGGTTTCAAATGCAATATAAAAATTCAGAGAGAAAAAAGAATCAACATGGATTATTTCAACAAAAAACAAGAGTATTGATTCATAAAACATAAGCACAAAAAATAAAAATTAGGGCAAAAAAGGTATCAAACACAACGAGTTAGAATCTTCACCTCATCTTCTGCAGCACAATGATACTTATAAACAAGCTTCAAGAACTCAACCCGCCGGCAAAGATCCACAACCCAATCCCGCCCACGGGACACATTTTCGGACACCTCCACCACGAAACGGCGGAGCTCGGAAAGCTCCGCTCGTATAGCCCTGTGGAAAAGAACAAAAAATAGAATTGGAGCATCAACCAGACGGACGCCAGGAAAAGGTCCAACGGCCACCACCGGCGGTTCCGTCTCCTTCTCTGGATCTCCGTCGTCCATTCACCGCCACACCACAACTCACCATCAATGGAGAGAGAGTCCAGGAGAGAAGCTCTCGCTTGGAAAAGATGGCGGATATAACGACTGTGTTGCTGTCTTAGTCTTGGTTGGCTCTTTGGGGTGTCTCGTACGGTCAAAGTTCGAACGCGAGTATTTAAAAATTTTAAGACGAATTACACCGAGTATCCTCATTATCCGAATTTTCATACATGACCCCTCAACTATATGTTTACTAGAAGTAACCCGTATCTAAAGGCACGGTGTAATGTGAATATTTTTAAAAAAGATATTAGTGACCGTTGATGAGCCTATTTGAAATCGTCGGATGAGATTATTGAAGTCTGCCTTATTTTATATTATAGATGAGGTCACGTTTGTCCAAAACTTGTGACAAAACCCTCTAATATTTGCATGAACCCAACACGAAATTAGTGACACTTGATTAATTGGCAAACGTGTTATATTTGAGTTTAAGTTTAAGAATGGTGTACGAGCAAGTTCAGCAAAACCCAACTACCGGGATATTTTTCAATTGATGTCAAAAAAATTAGCCAAGTTCATGGTTTTTGGATGGTATAAATTTAATTAACATAAAAGTAATATTATTAAAATCTAAAAAAATTGACTTAATTTATTAAGAAAATAATGTGCCAACTTTGAGTCTCAATAAAAAAATTTAAGAATTACAATCACAAAAATACTATTTGTTTAAATTACTACTACATCTTTAGGTTAATTTTTCACGTCCTAATAGCATTATCTTGATATAATTAACCCGCACAGGTAACCTAACGAGTGTGGAGTTTCCTCTAAGGCACACCGTACGCCTCATCATCTAGATTCAATTTTAGTTAGCATCTCATCTCTTAATCAATTCTTGTAATTTGCAGATAATTATATGTATTCGATAATTTATTCTCAGAGAAATAAGCCGAAGGGGTCAGCCCTAATTTGGAAAAGGTTTCTAGTCATAGAAAATATAATTAAAGGGAAAATATGAAAATTTTGATAAGGTTAAGGATGAAGTGAGATATAGATGATAATTTTCCGGGTATTAAGTATAATTATCCTAATTTCTATTTGTGCCACGGTGGCTGATTGGGACGTTATACCGAACGGCTAATGGCGCGAGCCTCGTGTCGTTCTTGCGGGACATGAATTCTGCGTTTACGGATCATATACTTTAATCAGTTGTAACTTTATTAAAAGTTTAAAGCTCAAAAAAAAAGACATTGGTATTATTTGTTAGAACAATGCTATATATTTTAAATTTGTATCACAAATGTGCATCCTAAATCAATAAGGATGGTTATATTAGTGGGTCCCAATTAAAAAAATTGATGGGACCCACTCATCTAATAATTCTCATTCATTTGGGATACACATTTGGGATATAAATTTGAGATATAAAACATTACTTTATTTGTTAAGACACGGGAGCGAGTTCGTGGTATTTTAATGATGAAATTATATTTCTTAAATTTATTTATTAGATATTATATTTAAAAAGACGTGTCAAAATCTTATGTGTAAAATGTTTGGTAAAAATCAATGGATTCTAATGATCTAACCACATATATCTATACTATTTATAAATGTCAAACTTTTAATTTCTTATTTCACCCTTAATTATTACCGTAAAGTCAATTATACCCACATATGCACTCACATATTTTCCAGTCTTTCATACCTATTTAACTTCCAAAATATTAGCTAGATAAATTTTATCTCTATGACTTGGTAAATAAACTTTATCAAAATATATTTTGCAAACCAGGTTTTTACTGAATTGATAGTTTATCAATTCCTATGTTTTAGTTTATTAATTCTCATGGTTACGTTAATTCCTATATTTTGTGGCACTTAATTTTTCTTAATTTAATGTCATGTAGCTTTCTAAGATATTGGTGTGGCAGGTCAAGTATTCGGCATAATTGAAGTTAGTTTATTAATTCTTATGTTTTAGTTTATTAAATTGGTGTTGTAGGTCGAGTATTCGGCATAATTGAGGTTAGTTTATTAATTCTTATGTTTACGTTAAAATTTTCTATGTGCCAAGAAAAACAAC
Organism: Ilex aquifolium; assembly: GCA_951799425.1. Taxonomy (NCBI): domain Eukaryota; kingdom Viridiplantae; phylum Streptophyta; class Magnoliopsida; order Aquifoliales; family Aquifoliaceae; genus Ilex; species Ilex aquifolium. The sequence continues at coordinate 23,322,994 of OX637404.1, forward strand.
CACTCAACAATGTTTTTATGCATTATTATCCTCCTTTTTAGTTATTGTTGAACATACATGACCATTGACCTTTTTCATATTCGAATAAGAACTTTTCGTATTGTTTTTTAATTCCAATATTTGATGGGACTCGCAATCAATTTAACAACTATAGTGAATTAAATCAATAAATTAATTACAAAATAGCAGTTCTCATTTTCAAAAACCCTATACTGTAAAAAAACATTTGAAAAAATTAAAAAATTAAGTGACTTTTTTCTTGGTATTTTAATTATTCACTTACCTTTACAAAAAATAATTCAATTTTATTACTCATCAACTTTGTATTTCAAATAAATTTAATAACAAATTAATGAACTAAATTTTTTTCACGTTGCATTACTAGTTGATTTAAAATATAAATTTTAATAAATAATTATATAAATATAACATTATTTGTGTTTTAATAGTCCAACAAGTGACATATACGTGATTATAGAACAGAGGGGCCTAGTTCACGCCGGCCGTACTTTTGTCGCCACGTGGGCGATGGGTATGGGTCAACCCGCTTAGAATAATATATTTCTGAGAAGAGGGGTGGGCTGTTGCGTGCGGACATTGTGCGCGTGTAGCTTTGAGTTTGGCACGTGCTCTCCTAGTAGTACCACGTTCCCGGCCCACATCTTTGAAATTTGGAGTTGGGTTTAGTTATTTTTTTGAAAATTTTTTATTCACACCCCCTGTGATTAGGTTTAAATTCAATGATATCATCTCTCAATTTTGAAATTTCACTGTTACTCATTGCCAGTGTTTGTTGGGTTACGACGTTAACTGTGAAAATTAATTTACAGAAATAACCCTAAATATTTTATAGAATAAATTTTATCTACACTCTTTGTAAGTAGACATAACTTCAACGACATCCCCTATAAATAGACCTGTCTTTAACAACACCCCCTCCCAATTCTGAAATTTCAATACACTTCATTTTAGTTCTATTATATTAACTTTTAGATTCATCACTTTAATATTTAATTTTATCAAATTAATGTCCTTTATTTAATTTAAACTAAATTAACATTTTATCTCACCAAATCAATACAAATTGGTATTTAATTTTATCAAATTAGCATTTAGTTATATTAATTTAATATTTTATTTCATCAAATTAATATTATTTCTTTAATTTAACATTAAATTATTATTTAATTTCATCAAATCAACACTGAATTGACATTTTAATTTTATTAAATTAAAATTAAATATATTAAATAGAATATTAAATTTAATTAATTTAACATTTAATTTTATCAAATTAATGTCAGTTATTTAATTTAACACTAAATGAACATTCAATTTCATTAAAGCAACATTTAAATTTATTCAATTAACATTAAATTTTATCAAATCAACACTGAATTAATATTTAATTTTATTAAATTAACACCAAATTAAGATTTAAAATTATCAAATTAAGACCAAATTTATTCAATTAATATTAAATTTTATCAAATAATGTGAAGAGTGGTAAGGTAATGTTGTGGAAGGTAGACGATATCATAGGAGTTTAAAAAATGGATGTGATTTTGAATTGACTTTATCGATTGTAATTTTTATTATAAAAAATTTATTTTTAATTATAAAAATTATAAAAACTTGATTATATAACCAAATGAATGATAATATGATGACTAATATTATAACAAAGTTATCATGCAACGCTTTAAAATGATAAAAATTCATTGGGATAATATAATGATAGAAATCACGCTTACTGATTGGATATGACATATATAATGAGAATTACAACAAAAGGTAATTGACATTTTTATAAAATATTAGTCAAATCATTACTTTATCTATTGTCAGAGACTAAAGTTATTGTTAAGGGGTGCCATTGATTTGAAAATAGAACCAGAAGGGTATACAGTGAAGTTTTAGAATCGGGAAGGGTTGTCATTAAATTTAGACCTAACTACAGGGGGTGTAAATGAAAATTTTCCTATATGTATTGGGGAAAGGGTTGAGGGCATTTTAGTCTATTTACATAACAAATTGTAGTTTTGATATTTTCAAAAAATATATAGTCAAATCGTTACTTTATGTATTGGCTGAGTCAAAAATTGTCGTTAAGGAAGGTGTATTTGATTTGAAAGTATAAACTAGAAGATGGTGCAATGAAATTTTAAAATCGAGAGGGGGTGTCATTGAATTTAGACCAAACTAGAAGAGGTGTAGATGAAATTTTTCTTATTTTTTTTAATGAACACATACGTGTGTTTAGTTTAGGCAGCATTGGATTGGAGAAATACGTTCATCCCATATTCATTTATTCGGGTGTTAAACTGGTTATAGTAATTTTTTTTTTTTTTATCTCAAATTTGACTCAAGTATTAAAAATTAGGGCAAAATTCAGTTTACCCCCTTGTGGTTTGGGTGTTTTGCACATGACCCCCCTATGATTTGGAAATCAGCACATTACCCCCTTATACTTTTGGACCGATATGCACAATTAACACCATAAACAAAAGTGATAAAATGACTTTAATACCCTCAACTATTCATCATCTTCTTCCTCCCTCTCAGTTGTTGCTTAATTTTCTGAAAAATCAACCAACCACCCAACTTTACAATCTTTTCTCTCTCTCTCCACAAAACACCAAACTTCATCAAACCAATGACAATATCCTCCACTCTCAACCTAGTTTTAAACCCCACAAACTTGTTTCCTTAAATAGGCCCCATGACCCACGAATTTAAGCTCAAAAGTGATCACAAACTCATTTTGACAGGTTATATATACATACCAGATTTTTTTCAACATTTGGGCCAACTTTGATCATTAATTTCTCCCTCGTTTCTCAACCTTTTTGGGTGATTCAAATGCCTATATTTAACCTATTTCTACCCTCTTTCCAACCATGTATTTAGTTTGTCCAGATCATGCACAAGGTAAGTGTAAATCGAGCTCCAAAGTGACGGGTTCATCATTTTCAAAAATTGTCAAGATTTTTAATTCAATTTTTCACCCAACAAACCTCATTCTTTCTCGATTCTAACTTCAAAAATGGATTCCTTGACCCTAAAAATGGTGGATTAGGCCTCCCTTCACCTCCGAAACTCAAAATTTTGAATACCCAAAAATTCAAGTTTCAAACTTAAACAAGGGTTTTGATTTTCTCTCACTATACACCACGGCCACTAAAGAAACTTTAGGAAATTGTTACTGAATATGAAAACAAGCTTACTTTATCACACTACTTCTTCCACCATCACCCACTGCGCACCACCCCAGCCCACTGCTTACTGCCACTCTCATTGGAAAACAACTAGTGCAACCCAATCCTTCAACTCATTTCATCAACTCAATTCATCCATAATAAAAAACATCAAACTCAACCAAATTCATTGACCCAACAAATTTAATCTGATTCATCACCAAAAATTCAACCCAATTACAAACAAATTCAACCAACCTCCAGCCAAAAGGAAAGAGAGAGAATAATCAAAATAAATTCAAAAAATTGTATCAAACTCAAATTAATTTCAAAATCAAAATCAAAAAATCAAAGGGTGTCATGAATATTTTCTTCATAATGGGACTGCAACCCCTAGAGAGAGAGGAAGAGAAGATAAAGAAAAAGGGTATTATAGTCCTTTACCCACATTCATTTTGGAGGAAAGCACTTGATTTCCCATTCAACCCGTATTTAGGCACGTGTAATATACACACAGTTAGTTTTAACGGAAAATATAACGGTAGCAGATTAGTCCAAATCCTTAAGGGGGTTGAGGGCTTATTTTTAAACGTTAAGGGGGTGATGTGCTCTAAGGGCAAACCACAAGGGGGTAAACTGAAGTTTGCCCTAAAAATTAATGGGTCTCACATTTATCTCATCCAATACTTTGTTTAGATGGAGTATTGAATGATGATATAAACATTAAATTACTAAAGAACCCTCAAGATAATTATATTCTAGAGATTATTGAGGGTAAAAATGTCTTTTGTCAAAACATACTCCAATCGGACTATTTAAACCTACCAAATAGGTGGGTTTATTTAAGAATGCGTATGTAACTATAAATGCACTATTCATCCGGGTCTGAATTATTTTTAGATGATAATACCGGGTTTAATGTGTGTATTCAAACATGAGAGTAAAGGAGATAAGATGAGCTCAGACAAATTTTTTCCAATCATTATTTCTTAATACCTAAGTAAACACACCCATAAGAGATATAATACGCAAGAGTTCAATAAGATCGACAAGACTAGGTCCAAGCACCACCTTTAAACAAACATAACATTTAGAGGAATGTATACCAATTATTAATCAGTTTAAACCTCTTATTGCAATTGATGTAAGATTTCAATTCATAAATTTTTTATGAACACACACAAAATAATATATACATATTTTGAATATAGTTATTAAATCCAGACAAAACATCAATCTAGTAAAGTGATTAGGTTAATGGATTATTGGTTGGACCAATTATATAATTTAAAATATTTATTAATATACTAAAAAATTATAAGAATTATAAAACATAACATGCTAGAATTAATGTTAGACTAAATTTTGAGATCACTTTTTGTAACCCAATTTTATATCATTAATAAAAAGGGATTGAGACTAAAAAAATGTTAGAAGTAATGTCATACTAACAAGCAATTCATGGTCACTGATCTAGGCCCAACTACTCCAATGAATCCAGCTAGCATATCAAATGATAAACACCAATCCTAACACCCAAGCTTTCTGGCCATTATCATCATGTTTATAAGGAATTAATAAACCGATCCAAAAAATAAGATCAAAGAGATAGATCAAATGTTGTGGCGCTGTTCTCTCTCTCTCTCTCTATGTTGTTGCATGTCTCCCGACATTTAATCAAAGTGGCATTGGCCATATCCAACAACCAAAGCGCGGTTGAAGGGGGTGATTAAGGCTGTTAAATGAAACGAGTTGGCTTGGGCTTAGCTCGAGCTCGGATAATTTTTTGGCTTGTTCAGATTCGTTCAATTTGTAATACAAGTCGAGCATAAAAAGAATTTTAAGCTCGTTTTTATATGAACTCGAGTCCGAGGTATTTGATTGGATAATATAAGCTTGGTACTATTTTCTCATTAAATTTATTTAATTTTTATACCTCTTCCACACAAATCCCAAATCCTAATTGTCTCACTCACAGAGTGATCACGTGACTAAAAAAAATCAGTTCCAAAATTTTTTTGCCTAGCTAGACAAACCAGACCCACTTTTCTTGAAGATTCCACAGTCCTCTCTCTCTCTCTCTCTCTCGATTCTCAAACCCTAATCTCAGGCCCAGAGTCAAGGCCACTTCCTTCGAGTAAGACCAAAATCAATAGATCTAGATCATCTGATAAGTAGTTCTTATGTTCTCTTTAACACTACACTACATCACAGAATACTATTATGGTTCAAGAGATCTACTACAAGAGATCTGGTGATCTGATGGTGATTGGTAGAAATGTTTAAAGTGGGAGACAATTCTTTTGTGTTTATAATTTTTTTGAACCCTCTATTCTATTTTGATTTTGGTTTTTTTGATGAAGAAGTTGATGTTTATTTATATTTAAATACTAATTTGTACGTTTTTTTATGTTAACCTAGCAATGAATGATCAATTACAATTTCTATATATATATATATATATGTTCTCTTGTTGAATTTGTGGTGTTTGAGAGAGTAACATGTTCCTTTTTGCGTTTGAGCCAAAGCTCTGATTTGTGTTTGCACTGATAAACAAGATTAGACGAGCTGAGCCCAAACTACTCGTTTTTTTAACGAGTCAAATCTGGACAAAATTTTAAGCTCAGCATCCAAGCCTGAGCCGAGCTTGAACACACCTTAAAAATTACGAGTCGAACCTGAGCACATCAATGGTTGCCTAAGTTCGACTCATTTAACACCCCTAAGGGATGATAGAGAACGTGCTCGTTCGATTCATATTTGAATATGAGAAAGTCATTGGTTGTTATAAACTTTCACTCATCTATATTCGAAATATGTCTCTACATGAGCATTACGATCTACAGTTCAAACGGTACCTTTGAAGTCTATATTCGTCTTATTCTTGTCGTGCGCTTTGTGAGCACGTTTTGATCTGCAAAGACAATTGCTCAAATGTTCCCCTAACTCAACCCGGAAACGAACCGGAGCGAACCGCAGCATGGAGAATGTTGGCATCCCCTAGCAAGACTCATTTTTAAACCACTTGGAGGTAAAAATATTATTGGCTTCATGCCATCATACACGGCTACACGAGGCTAAAACTCGGAGCCAGATGCTTAGGCTTAGGCAATTAAAGGGTCATGTTAACAGCAAATTCATGTGTGACTAATCTAGGCCCAATTATTTCAAAGAATCCAGCCACCATATGAATGACAAGTCCATCCTAACAACCAAGCTTTATAGTCATTATTATCATCATGCTTTATATGGGAGTAATGCTTATCAAATCAAATAATGTGGCGTTGATATATCGGCACTGACAAATCAAGAAATTTACTTTTAATTAAATTTCATTCGTCAAGTAGATCTCTCTCTCTCTCTTCAGTTTGGTGCTTGATTATCTTTCACCTTCGTAAGTGTTGTATATTTCTTGACGTTTGTACAAAGGAGGAATTTTGTTTTCTCTCTCTCTTTTTAGTTTGGTGCTTGATTATTAATTTTTTTTTTTGGGTACTTGTATTTGATTGTCTTTCACTTTCGTAAGTGTTGTATATTTCATGACGTTTGTACAAAGGAGAAATTTTGTTCTCTCTCTCCAATTTGGTGCTTGATTATCTTTCACCCTCGTAAGTGTTGTCTATTTTTTGACGTTTGTACAAAGGAGGAATTTTGTTTTAGACGTCGACAATGATCTTTCTTGTGCTTTTTATTGTTTTGTTTGCATTTGATAAACACTGATATTTTTGCTATTTTTTTGTATTGATTCAATGAATGAAATTCAATCAAAGCTAAATTTTATTCTGTCCATGTTGCCACATTATTGCTATATTATTTGACTAGTAATAACTCACGCCTGAAAATACTATGCAATTAGACAAATTGAGCACCGATGGTCTAACATAAATATTTTTAATTGCAATTTATTTTTTCTTTCATTTTTTGAACTACTTGAAGGCATTGTGCAATATAAAAAGTAAGCACTTCAAAGAATTGAGTCCACTATATCAAATCACCACAACCACTTTTTTTAAAAAAAAAAAAATAGATAAAACTTGTAACTAAAGGTATTGTGTTAAAGAAAATCGAGCACAAAAAATTTTCAATAAAATACAAATATTTAAAGTAACAATTAATTTTTTTTTTTAGTTACGCCATTTTAAATTAAAATTATTATAGACCCACAATCAATATAAAAAAACAATTGACATAATTTACTTTAAAAAAAGAACACAAAAAAAATATTAATCTGTGTATATAATTTATCGAATCTGCTTATTATTAAGAAATATATGAATTTAAAGAAAACACGACATAATTCATTTATCGGATTCAATATCACACCACAATTCTATCATAATAAAATAATACATCAAATATCGCAACATAATAATATCAACAATATAATAACTTTCAATTTTATCTATATTGATTGGCATATAACAAATCAAACCCGCAATTTTAAATGCAGATTTCTTGTTTTGATCTCATTTCTTGCAAGTCTAGCATTACTTTCATAAGGTCCGTCCTTTACAAATTACAACCTTATGACCACCTTACCGACATAATCCCACAATACTTCTAACAAAAAGATCTGAGTGAATTTATTTATTTTATTAAGAAACAAGGGTGGAGGTAAGGAGAGTGCCCAGAGATCACCTGATAGTCTCTCACTGATGGGATCAAGAGGTTTTTAACCACACTCATTATTCTTCTCGGGATCGAACCTAACTACGCTAGCATAGCAATCAACCACTAAACTCTAATGTTAACTACAAGACTCGAACCTCTAATTTCTGGGTGAAAAATTCAGTCAGTACCCCACTGGACCACCCCACTCAATGGTCTCCGAATGATTATTTATGCTTATATATATAATTCAATTTAGTACAAATTAAAGGGGACTAATTTTTTATTATTTTCAGGTATATGCCACTGTCCTACACGATTCTTGGCCACACTTTGCTAATCATATTCAACCTAAGCTAATCGGTTACAATTGTGGTATTTAAAAACTAATAAGGTTCTTATAACATTGCTCTTTCGGACATGATATTTAGTGTCGCAATTGGTAAATGACTCTAGTAATTTTATTTATTTTTTTCTTATTTTTTTTTGTAGGATTTTTGTTTACCATGACAAAGTCTCACTCACTAGCTGCGTTATATAGCAACATTACAAAATAAAATCATGCTTACTTTCGTGTCGATTTTGAGTTGTGTCAAAAATTGTCAATCCCTACTTCTAAATAGGGGTGTCAATCATGTCGTCTTATGTTATTTTTGAATTGTATCGTATCCGTATCATTTTCCATATTAATAAAAAAATTATTTAATTTAAAACAATTCACATGATATTATGTAAAGAAATTAAAAAAATATATAAAATATTTATTTTCTGTTTATATTCCTTGTTAATCGTGTTATTTATATCTAATTTTAATATAAATATTTATTATTCATGTTATTTTTGAATTTCATATCATGTTGTTGTTGTCATGGAGTAAAATTGACAACCCTATTTCTACTTGTAGGTGTATGAAGATTTGAGAGGTGTGCATAAGAAAGAAAAAACCACATATTCAAATTTGAACACATTAACTCTAATTTAAATGGTAATAAAGGCGAGTTGTAAATACAGACGTTCTGAATTAGAATTTTGAAAATTCCTTGAAATCAAGCCATGAGGAATATAAAACATTACTCATATATAAATTCTTCATAAATACCCTAGTCTTGGCGTGGATGATCTGTCTTTGACCAGACTGTGAATAAAATTAGTCAAGGTACCCGTAAGCTGGCTCGAACAACCTTAACTATTGAACCAAAAAATAAAAAATAAAATTTGAGCATATTGATTCAATAACAATTATGTTTAAATTGACTTCCTTCTCTTCTAGCTTCACCTCTTCATTAGTCTACCTTTAAATAATGTCATGTAGTCTCAATGTTATTGTGACAAAACAAGCTGATTATTCCTAATCCGTTCCTTCCGGCCCTGGCAAATGAACCTGGCCCTTTATTTGCCTAAGATTCACCCTTCCAAAATCATGTCGAAACAAGAGTAGAGGGCCCACAAACAATGTGATTTCTCCAAATGCCAAAAAAGTCGTGTAGCCAATTATGACAGATAAGGGCATAATAGGGATTTAATTTTTTTGGTATTGTATTTTTATTTTTTCTATACTACTAATAAAAATGAAGTTAAATGAAAAAATTTTGATTGACTATTATAACCCTATTAATAAGGTAAAAACCAATTATATTCTTATGTATTTAATTATTAAATATTAATTAAATATTCAAATGACAATTCATATACTTCCACTTTCACATAAATTATTGTCCCTTATAGTGTACATTTACTTCTTTCACAAGTTGATGACTCTCTCTTTACCAACTATTTAGTTTATAATACAACCATTATCTAATTCTATTTTTGCAGCAACTTAATTTCCTATTGATTCATTGATACACTTGTACATGATTGTTCATTTTGACAGTGAATAAAACTCAACATTTAAGAGTGGCGGACGGTGAATAACATATGAAGATAAGGACCTGACATGAGGGATGACCAAAATTTGCATAGTTTTGTTCAATCTCACTATTTTGTATTGATTTTGACTAAATAAATTGGAAGAATTAGGCAAGTTTAGTGGACTTGGTCAATATAGATATAGACTCTTAAGAATATATGATCAAGCACAAAACACAGAAAAATAATTTATCAAAACACAAGAATATTGATATTTACTAAGATGTACAAATCCTCTATACTAAGACAACATAAATTTTATATTGTTATCTATTGTTTTGTTTAATCTAACATAACTATTAGACATGTTCATGCACTCACTCCTCATAATTTTAGGAGGTAAATTTATTTGGTTTGTTGTTTGTCTTAGCCTTGCTCATTTGCTATCTCCTCAAGGTTCAGAAACTACAATAGTGAAGTGAAAAAAAATCTAAGCAGACTGAGAGGATGAAATAATTTCAGCCACCCCACATTGCACTTAATCAAGGTTATGAAAAGAATGAAGAAAAATTCTTTGCCAAAAGGTTGCTTCTAGAGTCTTTGACAACCTTTTAATTTCAATTAGAAACTCATTTTGTTTTTTAGATGATAGGAAATAAAGTAAATTGAAACAAAATATTTAATTTTTTTTCCTGAAAGTTTGAGGGTATCAAGCTAATTTTGATAAAAGCTTAGAAGTTATTTCTCTTAGAATAAGAAAACAAAACTATAATTCGAAATAGTCCACGTGCAACACACGTTTACACCAACTAGTAACTAATAAAAATGCTCAATGTGTATAATTTTTTATTACTTTAACATTTGTTTAATCAATCTATATAATAAAGTACAATACAATTCAAATGTCAAAAGAAAAACAAAATAATTTTTGCTTTTCGAGGTTGAGATCTCTTTAAATTTTACTTTAAAGTGAATCCGACGCTTAATATTAACACCCCAAATTTAATAGGGAAAATAGACTCTTAAGAGTGTGTTTAGAATAATTTTTTAAAAGTGTTTATAGGATTTATAACTTCTCATAAATACTTAAAAAAAAATAGTGTTTGGAACTGCCCCACCCCCATCGCCCCACCATCATCACCACTACCACCACCACCCCTCCCCCCACCGCCACCACCACCACCACCACCATACCACCACCTCTGTCACAATAACCACAACTACCACCACCCTACCACCACCACTGCCCAACCACTATCACCGTCGTTGCCACCCCATCACCACCTCTTCCACAACAACCACCACCATCACTGTCGCTACCCCCAACACTGCCCCACCATCCCCACTATCTCCACCCCCACCACCAGCATTACTACTGTCGCCACCTTATTATCACCGTCACTGTCCCACCATCATCACCCTTACTAACACCACCCCCACCGCCCCACCACCACCATCACCATTGCCACTCACGACTGCCACCATCACAATTGGTCGTCGTCACCTACCACAACTATCACCGTCTTCCATCAACACCATTGTCGTTCACCACTACTACCACCACTCGCCCCCACTACAAGCAGTGTTTAAATTCATTTCTCTCTCCCCTATCTTTGTAATTTGATTTTAGGTGTAAATACAAATATGCTTATTGTTGACCATTTTTTTTTATTATTCTGTGCATTCATGCACGGAAAATAACTAGCAATTATAAATTATACCATTCAAAATTAATAACTAAAATTAATAGAGGTTTGGTACTGAAGTTGATGCCGTAGTCTTACCCATTCTTCGAGGTATCGTCATGTTGTGTTATGTTATATCATTTTGATTTCGTATTTAACAATAATTGGTTACAATTTAATTTTTTTTAATTAAATTGGCTGTTTTTCTTAATCATGCCGTATTTAAATTAATATGAACAATGAGGTGAACTAGAAATCTATAATTAGGATCTATTACTCTCTTAACCAAATTCACTATATATATTAATTAGCAATGCATCACATACGTTGCACGTGAATTTTTCTTGTTGAAACATTTGATAAAACACAAAAAAAATATTTTAATTAGTTGGTAAATTCGATAATATCTCAAATTTATCATACCTAAATTATTTGTATTTTCATCAGAACTATAAACATCCAATAGACCCATTTTATGTGATTCTTTCATTTGAACTACCAAATAGTAACGGCTATAGATTTTTCTTTTCTCAATTTTTTTTTTCTTTTTGTCTTTATTGCTTTTACTTTGTGCCTCAATAATTTTTTGTCAAATTATTTTGATTGTTAATGAAGAGAAAAACTATATATATATATATCCGTTTTTAGGCATTTGAGATAATATTGTATCAATGGAGTCATCGACATGTATTAACATTAGGGTTTTGAGAAAAAAAAGAATAATATTTTTTATATGTATCATGTTAAGTATAACATGACCATTCAAAAGTTTTATAAAGATAAAAAAATTTACAAAATTTATTAGAGATTAGTTTGTTATTTAAATACATAGGGATATTATAATAATTCGTATATTTAAATATAAAAGGACATGTTAGCCTTTATAATTTTTTATAAGGATAAAATAGTCAATCAAAAGTTTTTAATGTTAAGGTATTTTTATTAATGATATATGTATATATAGATAAAACAATCAAATTAAGTGGGAGGCGGCTTAAGAAATCTTCCCTCCCGTCCCTTTTTTCTTAGAATTTTTAATTATTTAATTATCATTTAATCAATTATGTTCTAACACATGTTCTTATGTAATTACCCATCTATCCCACTAATTAACTATCACTCATTCATTTTTTTTTTAAAATTGGCAACTAATTTAATTTTTTTAGAAATATAGTTTCACCATTATAAATTTACATAATTATTTTATTATCCTAATTTTTTATTCAACTTTTTAAATAGTATTATGAAAATTAAAAAAAAAAAAAAAAAAGAAGGAAGAGAAAGGTGGATGGGGGGAAAAGGAGATGTCTGCAATTTCCGATTTCCATGCATGGGCCAACACTAGTTAATAATATATAGGGCAAAATTTAGTTTATCCCCTTGTGGTTTGGGTGTTTTGCACATGACCCCCTATGATTTGGAAATCAGCACATTACCCCCTTATGCTTTTGGACTGATATGCACAATTAACACCGTAAACAGAAGTAATAAAATGACTTTAATACCCTCAACTATTCATCATCTTCTTCCTCCCTCTCAGTTGTTGCCTAATTTTCTGAAAAATCAACTAACCACCCAACTTTACAATCTTTTCTCTCTCTCCACAAAGCACCAAACTTCCTCAAACCAATGCCAATATCCTCCACTCTCAACCTAGTTTTAAACCCCACAGACTTGTTTCCTTAAATAGCCCCCATGACCCACGAATTTAAGCTCAAATGTGATCACAAACTCATTTTGACAGGTTATATACATACCAGATTTTTTTCAACATTTGGGCCAACTTTGACCCTTAATTTCTCCATCGTTTCTCAACCTTTTTGGGTGATTCAAATGCCTATATTTAACCTATTTCTACCCTCTTTCCAACCATGTATTTAGTTTGTCCAGATCATGCACAAGGTAAGTGAAAATCGAGCTCCAAAGTGACGGGTTCATCATTTTCAAAAATTGTCACGATTTTTAATTTAATTTTTCACCCACCAAACCTCATTCTTTCTCGATTCTAACTTCAAAAATGGATTCCTTGACCCTAAAAATGGTGGATTAGGCCTCTCTTCACCTTCGAAACTCGAAATTTTGAATACCCAAAATCAAGTTTCAAGCTTAAACAAGGGTTTTGATTTTCTCTCACTATACACCACGGCCACTAAAGAAACTTTAGGAAATTGTTACTGAATATGAAAACAAGCTTACCCTATCACACTACTTCTTCCACCATCACCCACTGCGCACCATCCCAGCCCACTGCTCACCGCCACTCTCATTGGAAAACAACCGGTGCAACCCAATCCTTCAACTCACTTCATCAACTCAATTCATCCATAGTAAAAAACATCAAACTCAACCCAATTCATTGACCCAACAAATTTAATATGATTCATCACCAAAAATTCAACCCAATTATCAACAAATTCAATCAACCTCCAACCAAAAGGAGAGAGAGAGAGAATAATCAAAATAAATTCAAAAAATTGTATCAAAAAGGAAAATGAAAGAGAAAAATGAAGAAAATGGTGCATAGGGGGAAACAACTGGAGCAGTTTTGTGTGCAAGGGTGTCATGAATATTTTCTTCATAATGGGACTGCATCCCCTAGAAAGAGAGGAAGAGAAGATAGATAAAAAGGGTATTATAGTCCTTTACCCACATTCATTTTGGAGGAAAGCACTTGATTTTCCATTCAACCCGTATTTAGGCGCGTGTAACATATACACAGTTAATTTTAACAGAAAATATAACGGTAGCAGATTAGTCCAAATCCATAAGGGGGTTGAGTACTTATTTTTAAACGTTAAGGGGGTGATGTGCTCTAAGGGTAAACCACAAGGGGGTAATCTGAAGTTTGCCCTAATATATAATCGTCAAAAACAATATAAAAAAAAAGTTTTTAGGTGAGCTAAGCCCAATCCTTGAATCTCAATGATTAACAATGATTTAATGCCACCCTCTATCTTTACTTAAACAAAGCGGTTTCCTACGAAAATAGTTAGTGGCCAACCTCCATCACCGGTGGGCCTCTTCCTCCTCCGGCACTCGACAGAGAGTCCCCTCTACGCGGACCCAGCTCACCTACTCGCTCAATAACTGAAAATCTTATACAAAAACGATTGTGTATGACTCTGTGTTCTGAATGAAAGAAATGGAGAGCAGCAAATGGATAGCTACGGTGGCGAGTATTTGGATCCAGTGTAGCTGTGGAGCATCGTACGCTTTCGGCATATACTCACCGATCCTAAAGTCCACTCAAGGTTACGACCAATCGACTCTGGACACGGTATCGGTCTTCAAAGACATCGGAGCCAACGCCGGAGTTCTATCGGGCCTCCTATACTACGCAGTTGCAGCGAATCGCCGCCGCTCAATTTGTGGTGGCCCATGGGTGGTTCACTTGGCGGGGGCGATCCAGGGCTTCGTGGGCTACTTTTTTATGTGGCTCAACGTTACCGGAGTCATTCACCGGCCTCACGTGCCGGTCATGTGCTTCTTCATGTTCGTCGCCGCTCATGCTCAGACTTTCTTCAACACGGCTAACGTTGTAACCGCCGTTCAGAATTTCCCGGGGTATGGTGGGACCATCGTTGGTATCATGAAGGTTTGTTTATCTTACGTTTCTATTAATCAGCTTTTAATTACTCTTAATCTTTCACTTAAGATACGGATTTGTTTTTTCGATTATTTTAATAATAAATTTTTAGCATGTGTTGTACCCTTGAATTTTTAGTACTTTCAAGGGTTAGTGTTAAAAAAAAAAAAAAAAATAACTTTCAAGGGTTAAGTCGTGAAAAGTTGAGAACACCAAACTTTATTGTTAAATATCATTTTTAAGGCCTAAGATCAAAATATGATACGACTCGTTAATACGACACGAATTCAAAATGAAATAAGAAGGTTTGAATTTTTTTTAAGTCATTTACTTCGTAAATGGAAAACGGATTAATAAGCGAATTGAATATGGATGGAGCCACTCACAAAAAATATACGACGCGCCTCGTTTATATATCAGTTATATACACTTCATTTACGACACAAACTCGACACGATTAGTTAGACACGAATTAGTAAATGAATCGGGTATGTGTGAAATGCTTTTTGACATGAACCTATCACACCCGACATAATTTTTTTTTTGCTAAATATCAGGGCTATATTGTCACAACTATTTTGATTTTTGAAAATCATGGATTGTATAATCATAATACCCTTTATGGGATTATTATCATTTAAAGAATTCAAAATCACAGATAATTATATTATACAATAGTAAGGATAATTTAGTTTCAAACCCCCCCGGGGGGGGGGGACCATCATTGGTCTTGCACACATCAAGTATAGTTCATGAGACAGTAGGGGAAATAAATATGGTGTGACCATTTTCAATAGTTTTTTTTTTTAATTTATTTTCAGTGATATATCATCACTTTGAATTATATTATATATAAGCGGGTCTTCCATCAACAACGAGATGTCGTGTTGTGGTCTTCCTCTCTTGATGCATGCACTGCCAGGACAAATGGAAGAGGGGGGCCTTTTTAAAGGTAATAAGCATGTCAAGTGCAAGTGAAATACGACACTTGCAAGTTGAGTGTTGAATTCAAATAATCAACAATAGTGTCATTTTCATTCAAAGAAAAAGGACCAATTGAGGTGGAGCCATTGAATGGCTGCAGCATTGGCTATGAACATGACAACCGGCACTGATAGAGAGAAGAACGTAAGTAGGCTGATAGACCCGTTAGACCTCTTAAATAAATAGATCAACATGAACCCGGTTCGATAGTACTTTATATGCAGTTTTTCAACTTGCTCCTGCATACATGTTCTGGTGACAGCCCAAGTTAGAAATATTTTTTGTTTTATTAAATCTTCGATGCAAAATTCTATGGGGAAATGCTGGTATATCTCTGCAACAACTGATAATATATAGTTTTATTTATCGACTGTGCTCCTGCTTTCTTAGCATTACTATGGCTAGATTATCATAGGACTTAGCTTTTACTTTCTTCCTTTGTCAGGGCTTTCTTGGCTTGAGTGGAGCAGTTCTAATACAAGTCTATCAGGCATTATTCAAGGGCCAACCAAGCACTTTCTTGTTGATGCTTGCACTGTTGCCAACTCTTCTCTCCCTCTTGTTCATGTGTTCTGTAAAAACTTACCAGATAAATCCTGGAGATGACAAGAAACACTTGAATGGTTTCTCTATGATTTCCCTGGTTGTTGCAGCTTATCTCATGATCTTAATACTATTAGAAAATACCCTCACTTTGCCATTATGGGCGCGCATGCCTACATTCGTTCTTCTTCTGCTTCTGCTTTCTTCGCCTCTTAGAATCGCAATCAAAGCCCAAAGAGAGGAGACATGGAGATTGTCACAGACGTTGTCCATTGATAGATCCCCTTTAATTGATGACTCTGAATCAGTCGGGTCCAAGAAGCTTTCTACAGCAGAGGATGGTCTAGGTTACCATGAAGTGCCTGCTGAGGCAAGGCAAAAGAACGGCTCAGAGGATAAAATGTTGCAGGTTGGAGAAGAAATGAATCTCTTCCAAGCCATATGTACCGTGAACTTCTGGTTGTTGTTTGTTTCTATGGTATGTGGAATGGGCTCAGGTCTGGCCACTATAAATAACATCAGCCAAATAGGAGAATCTCTTGGTTACAGTACAATTGAAATAAACACATTGGTATCTTTGTGGAGTATATGGAATTATCTAGGCCGATTTGGAGCTGGATATATATCTGATATTTTTCTGCACAGAAGAGGCTGGGCAAGGCCATTGTTCATTATTGTCACACTAGCAACCATGACTGCCGGCCATATAGTTATCGCCTCGGGTTTTTCAGGGAATCTGTATGTGGGTTCAATTCTGGTTGGTATTTGTTATGGTTCACAGTGGTCATTGATGCCCACAATTACTTCTGAAGTTTTTGGTGTGCTACATATGGGCACTATTTTCAACACCATTGCCATTGCTAGTCCAATTGGATCTTATCTTCTCTCTGTAAGAGTCATTGGCTATTTTTATGACAAAGAAGCCTCAGGAGATGGGAATTCATGCAATGGCACTCACTGCTTCATGCTATCTTTTTTAATCTTGGCATCTGTTAGTTTTTTCGGGTTTTTCGTTGCCTCGATATTGTTTTTCCGGACAAGGAGCTTCTATACACAGGTTCTGCTCAGAAGGTTACGGCATATGAAGGGGCTGGGGTAGAGCCAATGACCAATTCAAGGTTTAGAGACCACAGTTTAAAATAAAAAAGCCCTTCTGCTAGACAGCGAAATGGAACTATGTGATCTCTAGTTCATGGTCATGAGGTATCAGCAGAGGCTTTGGTCCTTTTATAGTTGTAGTATATGCAAATGCTCTTGTTTTATTTCTTTTCTCTCCTTTTTGTGAGGGTAAGTGAAAAATTTCATGTCATACCTGTTCAAAAAAAGACTATTACTCTTTTGTTTGTGTGTGTGTGTGAGTGTTTGTTTCTCTGGTTTTCTGTTTTGGAAGATAATTGGTATATGTGGAATAACTCATAACAGGGTCGCTATCATATATAGAGGGGTAGTTATTTGAGTGGGTAGGGTCTACTTTTCCTATTTAGTGAGTTATCATTGAACAATTATACTATATGACAATGCTGACGTGGTGTAACCGTTACACCCAATATTTGCTTTGATCTTAGGATTAGACAACTATTAGGGCTTCCTAGGGTGCTCCAACTACACCAGGCCCCCCAAAAACTATTTCATAAGAAAAAAATGTTATTTTCTAAGGTAAAAAATGATTATAAAAAAATGGGGCTCATATGTCAGAGTTGGTGTTTTGTTTCTAGGTTTTACTGATCGAAATATTATTCTTCAGCTGTAAAATGTTTAAGACTGTAAGTAACCTGAGCTTGAAGGAATGGTATAATGTGAATGGTTTTGAAAAAAATGTTAATGACCATTGGATGAATTTATTGAAAATTATTAAATTAACTTATTGAAGTCTGTCTCATTTTATATTATAAATTTTTTAATAATTGTATTGTAATAGGAATAAAGAACTTGGTACCTATATTTCAATGCTACCTTTTAATGGGCCGTTGGTAAAGATTCTTTAAACTTCACCTTTGCCATCCACACGGCTCACTCGGATTAGTACGAGGTTAGCAGTTGACTTAGTCGCTCTCTCTCATGTGCAGGTTCGAATTTCGTTATTTTTTTTTTTATAATAATAGTGATCGAGAAAAAAAGAAGTGCCGGATTTTCATGTAGAAATTAATTAACAACATTTAACTTTGGATTCCACAATATTTTTTTGATTTAAAATTCTTCTGATGTTGAAATTTTTGATTTAATATTCCCGAGGAAAGGAAACATAATCAAAATATCAAGAAATTAAAAAGTTTTAATGTAGTCGAAATTTAATCCAATCATCCTGGGGTCTTCTCTGGAGGTTAGATGTTAGATTTTTATTTCTGTGGGTTGTCTTATGAGTTAGTCTAGGCGTGTCAATCGTGTTGGGTTAAACGGACTTATATCGGATTTGATTGGATTTATGTGAAAAGTTATTCAACCAGTACACGATTCGTTTAATTAAACGAGCAAAAATCTACGAACCGAACATGATTCGTTTATTAAATGAATTAAACGACACGGTTTGTTTAACTTGTTTAATAAAATTTTTTATTATTATAATAAAAAAATAATTATTAAATTTGTTTAATTGATTTAATTATTAAACTGTATATATTATTCTAACTAAAAAAAATTGAATAATTATTAATTTATTATTTTTTTGGCAAATTTTTTCACTAAAATCATTAAATTAGACGGAATTGAAACTTGTTAAAAGTTGGAGGATATAGAAAAAAAATAGATTTTAAAGATTATAGTGAGAATCGAGAGAACTATGAGGGGGGGAAATGTAATTAAGCCTTCCTTTCTATGTTTACCGATGTGGTAGTGATAGGATAGCGTAATACCTTACACGACTGTACAAATGAGAACCGTACGTAAGTCCAAAATCCAAATATAAAAACCACCCACCAAGAGTCATTCGGGTTCGGGCCCTTCACGGCGAGCGAGTTTCTTCTTCATCATCCCCAATTCCCCATTGTCGCTTCTTGCTTCACTCCGTAGTCCGAGTTCTCCTTCAATTCGACGTCGTATCAGAGAGAGAGGGAGAGGGAGAGAGAGAGAGAGAGAGAGAGAGAGAGAGAGGTCAGCCAAGATGAAGACCACAAAGGGAGGCAAAGTTATGAACCCTACTGATGCCTTTCGGAAAGAGCTTCGCAAGAAGGAATTAAAACGGGTAATTATTTTAATCTGTGTTTATTTGTTTATCTGATCATATATCTATGTACGTTTTTATGATTTACCCTAATTATGTGTTCATATTTTTACGCCATTTTTTTTTTGCTACGATTATTGCCCTAAAACATGTTCTCAGGAACATAAACTTTGGGTTATGACTATTATTTTGTTTCCGAAAAATAAAATTGGATTTTGAAGCTTCAAATTTGGGATAAAAAAGTGGGCAGCTTTGCTGAATTAAGCATAATATGGCTATCTGGGCTTCGGCATTTAGGGTTCTTGAATATAATCAAATTAGAACACCACAAGATTTTAGAAGTTATCTTTTCAGACTGTTTTTAACTGAAAATCTGTGACCTAATTCTGCAGTGATTAGCTGAATTTGCTGCCATATGTATGTACTAGTTATTGCCAGTGCCTTTGCAACGAAAAAAAAATGAGCAACTAAAAAAAAATGAGCATTAGGAAGTGTAAAAGGCGGTGCACATAATGATAACAATAAGTATTTAGAGCTAATGAATATATTAAAAAAATGAACAAAATTACCTCTAAAAACATAACTCAAAAAAATTGAACACGTATACACAATTTACATATTTTATCCCCGTACCTTAAATGGCTATTAGTAATTACATATTAGTAATTGCACGTGCCTGAAGGCACGGAGTAGAAAAAAAAAATTATGTTGTGTCTTTTCTTTGAGTTTGGGTAGTTGAAATTCAGGCAATTTGACTTTATCAATAACTTAAGAAAAGAAAAGAAAAACTTTATCGGCAAGTGCACTAGTGTAAACTTTGTTCATTTGCTGATATATAATACTTGGTTTTGGTGAAAGATAGCATTTCCTATTGATGTATTTTTATATGTTTTGGATTTGTATTCTATCACAGCTGATAACTTGTTAGTTGTTTTTTCACAGAACAAGAAAGAAAGAAAGAAAGTGAGGGAGGTGGGAATTTTGAAGAAGGATCCGGAGACACTGAGAGATCAGATTGACAAATTGGAAGCAATGAGTAAGTCATGATTTATGTAAAGACACCTATTGAAAAAACAAGTCATGTTTCGATCTTATAAAGCCTTTACTGTATGGCTGTGAAACTGTTTTGCATGGAGGGTTCTTTTTATTTAAAGTAATTTTAACAAACTAAAATAACTGCACACATATAGTCTGAGATAAACGATTATAAAAAAAAACAGAAAATAATAGTTGAATTTAATGCACATTGGTATTTCTGTTGTGAACTTCAATTAACTTGTGAATCATTCTGTTATGTAGCTCCCTGATAGATTTCTCTCAGAGAGTTGGTTGCAGTTTTTTAATCATCTGTTGGTTGGTTGCATAGCTATTTTAATATTTTTATGTGATGATGCAGAGGCAGACGGTGCTCTTGACAAAGCCAGAAAACACAAGAAGAGACAACTTGAGGACACATTGAATATGGTTCTTAAGAAAAGAAAGGTATTTTGTCAGTACATGACAACACTTGCTGTACCCTTTTTATTCTTTTGCTAGGGATCAATAACTTTTTTTTGGGTAAATATATCAAGAATTTTGTGGGTAATATGCAGAAAAAGTAGTAATAGCAATGATGTCAGAAACCCTGAGTTTCCTTTTGTTCTCTGGGAGTATCACAGGCCTATGATTTTTATAGGCTGTGCTTCCCTTTCTAGTGTTCAAGCAGAGATCATTCTTTCCGAAAGAGAAAAGGATGGGATTTTGGGTGGGCGGGAGGGTGCCGTTGGCCACATATTGTCATAGTTCCTCCTAACTATTTTATAGAATATTTGAGTGGTGCTTTTATAGATAGTCAAAAGATCCTTGAATGTGTGGAATGTATGTTGCACTACATTGGATTTACCGAATGACGATACAAGGTCAATTGTCCCAATAAGGTATTAACACATGATGGCACACACCTAACCCTCTAATCTCTTTCCACAAATTTGATCTTCTGATGCATAGTTAATCCAAAATGAAAAATCAGTAAACACAACTGAATCAGATGTTCCGTGATATTTTGTGTAAATCCCCCAATAAATCATCCTTCTAGGTAGGAGTCAGGATTAGGCCTATCTTAATTGGGCATTCTGTACATAATCTTGCCCTATGATTACACAAAAAATAGAAATAAATCAAAACAAAAATTACGTGCATGGCTCGCACCCAATTCACTATACTATAACAGAAATAGGGAGATACAAGTTACAATAAATTCTTACCAACTTGCAAAGAATATATGTAGGGTACATAATAAGTGGGGTTAATAAAACACCACATTAAAAAATCCAAAAAATCCTAGTAGTTACATGGACCACCTCTGGGACCCATCCCCAAACCCCTAGATGCAACTTCTGGACCCTGAACTGATCAGGCTCTACACATAAGAGACACTTGAGGAAATGGTTTAACAATTGGTTTTAGTTGCCTAACACAACTTAATCAAGAGAGTCTTTGGTGATCCTGGATTTTTCAGAACAATATTTGTCCAAATCCCTTCCTTGACACTATTTAGATGGACTATTTTTAATTAGGCTCCCCATTGGCATCTACTGCTGACCTTTTTCCCCGCAATTACAAAACCCTTGTGTCTGGGATTTCCAAATTTTGTGGTCATAGGCTCTGTTCTCTTCAAACTTTGAGGCAGATCCACTCAATGGGCACTTCATTGGTAAGAAAATTCTTATTTAAGAACTAGGCTAGAGCATTTGAGAAGTTAAGTTGCATTTTTCTTTGGGGAAAAGCTGAAGTGTTTATGGTGTTTATTATTTCATCCGATTTTCCTTGATGCAAAATTCAAGTCATTCTTTTTTGATATTTCATTCTGCTGATGGCCATTGATAGTGACCTTTTTTTTTTTTTGTAATTGCTTATATTAGTGTTTTACTATTATATCTGAGGAATCGTGGTCACAGTCTTATCTTATTCTTCTGGACAGGAATATGAAGAGAAAATGCGGGAAAAGGGTGAAGCGCCGGTTATGTTTAGGTGGCAAAGCCTTTCTGATCTATGATCTATTTTGACTTTTTGTGCAAAAGATGAATTATTGGTAAAATGTTTCAATTTCTTTTCTGTTTGGCTTTACTTTACTTTTTCTGCAGTCATTTGGGGCCTCCTCGGAGGCGGACAACAGCAGAAGAGGAAGAAAGAGTCAAGCACCCGAAACCTGAAGTAAATTCTTATCTGGTTCTTGTTTGTTATTAGATGAAACCCTTGTACTTACATGAACCCACATTTAGTGATTTATTGATGCAGGACTCAGTTTATTATCACCCTACACTGAATCCAACTGGAGCTCCTCCACCTGGAAAGCCTCCCATGTTCAAATCATCAATAGGTTTGTTTTTAGTTTTACTTCACTAGTTCTCTGTGGGTTTGTGTGTTTCTGTGTGTTGGTGCATGTCATGTGCATCTGAAACTGTTATCCTTTTCAAATTGCAGGACCCAGAATACCCTTATCAGCAGCCTCATCCAGTGGTGCGGCATCATCATCGATGTCAGAGT
The DNA here is from genome assembly GCA_951799425.1 of Ilex aquifolium. NCBI lineage: Eukaryota > Viridiplantae > Streptophyta > Magnoliopsida > Aquifoliales > Aquifoliaceae > Ilex > Ilex aquifolium. The sequence goes on from OX637404.1 coordinate 23,346,127, forward strand.
CAGAGGATGCTGCCTTATCCATTCCTCCTCCTCCACCACCTCCTCCATTGCCTGATACTGCTGATATGGGCTCTGGAGATGGCGCATCATTGCCGTTACCACCTCCACCTCCACCTCCACCTCCAATGCCACCAAAACCTGCTGTCGCAGACTTGGCTACATCATTGCCCCCACCTCCATTGCCACCACCCCCACCTGGTCCCCCGCCTAAAGAACATGTTGCAATTCGCCCTCCCTTTCCTCCACCTCCACCTCTCCATCAGTCTGCTCAGCCACCTCCTCCTGGCACTGCTGGAAATGAAAGGGAGAAAAGTAAATCTGCAATAACTGATGATCAAATCTCCAAGGAGTCACTTCTGGTAAACCTTTCACTCAAATTCTTGAACCATTCTCCAGGACATGAAGGGATGATAGACTGTGGACTTGGTTTTCAATTCCCAAAGAAAGGACTTTTTGAGGACAAAGTCGTTCATACGGACTCTAAATCCACAAATACTGAAATTGTCTACGATTTATTTGAGTTAATTTTTAAAATTACTGATAGCATATTTCTCCATTTTTCGTGTGCAGGGAACAACTATGCTCCCTCCACCGCCTCCACCACCAGGGTTGCCACTGAAGCTGACCGATAATCAGTCCGAAGGTGCGTCAGCCGAATCAGTTGCCAAGAATCCTTCAGAGATGAAGGATATATCTCAAATGGTACCACCACCCCCGCCTCCAAGGCAACAACCTCCAGTGGCGGGACCTGCCCTGGTCCCAACTTTGCATCCCGATGTATTACCTCCAGGAATTTCACGGTTTCCACTACCCCCACCTCGGCCAGATATGCAGCGACCATTATCTGCTTCAGGGATTCCTGGCCAATCTGCTCCCCCAGGAATGATGGTCCCACTGATACCTGGCCCCCCTTTTGGACCTCCTCCTGGACATTTGCCTATGATGAGACCACCACTTCCCCCTGGTCCTCCTCCAATACCACAAGATGGTTATGTTGCTGGACTACCTGTCCCTCTGAAGCCATCATATGTCAAATCAGCTGCTGCTACCGTTGTTAAGAGGCCTCTAGCTCAGCACACTCCCGAACTTACTGCTATGGTAAATCTTGTCTCTGCTGATTATACATTTTTGCATCATCATTTACTGCTTTTAGGAATTCCTGATTATATGTTGTATTTTGTTGGCATGTTGCCATATGATCTTACCCATTTGGTTTTGACTATTTGATAGTTTACATTTTCTTATTGGAGTCTTTGAGGAATATAACTTGTTATATTTATATACAAGATGCTTGTACAATGTTGGCTGTTTGACAGAATTCTTGTATCATAGAGGTATGATCTATTGCTAGCAAGGGATGACTAGGACATGATGCTAGTGATTCAACGTGCTAGGATAAAACTATGCTTTGGGGGAGATGGAAAATAAGACTTTAATAGGGTATAAACAAATGACAAGTTCAGTTCATCAAAGGAAGAAGCAAATGTAACTGCAGGATTTTTAAATATAATGTTGCCGATTCTATTAATGATCCAAAAGTTTTGGAACTTCTGTTCTACTTACTATTTAATACTTTGCTAGTGTGGGGATTGTCGTCCTTTTAGTGTCTGTTGTGTTAACTAACTACTTTGCAGTTTAAAATGTAGAAATGATATAGGAACACATTTCAGAGAGGAAGTATAGAAACACGTTCAATTTTCGACAATGTTCTACTGTTGTGATAAATAATTTTTGGCAATGTTCAACTGTTGTGATAAATAATTTTTGGCAACGTTCAACTGTTGTGATAAATAAAGTTGGCAGTTTTTGGGGTCAGATGATGCAGCACTCTGTGGAAAAGAACTACAGATAACGAGAAGAGGATAGGAGGAAGAAGGACTGGGCGTTGAAATACAGAATTTTTTTATCAATCTAATGATCCAATAGCAGTCAATGCTTGCCAGTTATAATATGCCTACTATTTATATTGTATTGAGCCTAGAAAATACTAGGCCTATTGTAAATATGATCCATCGACTGATAATTAAAAATTTAGTTGATTAGAATGTTCTTTCCCTTAATTCTCAGTCTCTTCTTATTCTTCTTATTTCCTCCTGTTTTTTTTCATTATTTTTATTTTATTTTTCCTCTGAGGGTGCTGTGTCATTGGGTGTCGTGGAGTTTATTAGTTTCTGTGTACCATTCCCATAACTCATTTGTAAATTTGCTCCAAACTGAATCATGTTGATTGCTAGGTAAGCCCATCAGTGGCAATGCAAGTTCCACTTTGCTGCTTAGGTGGCTTTTTTGTGTGTTTTCGTTTTGTTTTGTTTTTTTTGTTTGAGGGGGGGGGGGATTCTCATTATTTGTTGGAGTTGCATGTGAACATCATAACTCAAGTTCCAACGGTGTTCTGAACTACTCTTAGATTTGAGGAAGTCACTTGATGCATTTCAAAAAGCGTAATTAAAATTGGTAGCCTGGCTCGCACAATTTAGCTAATGCTCCTCTCTGTATTAATACTTCTTATCCTATCCTAAACCTTTTCTTTCTTTGAGCACAGGTTCCTGCATCTGTACGCGTGAGGAGAGAGTCTGCCCTGCCCAAAGCAAAACTGAAGCCATCACTCTCAACCGTGGCACCAGCTACCCACTCTCCAGCAGCTCCTGTTGGGAAACAAGAAACAGGTAACTCATCAGCATTGAAACCACAAAGTATCGATGACTCGTATATGGCCTTCTTGGAGGACATGAAAGCACTTGGTGCTCTTGATGGTTAAGCTGATTTATCCGATTAGGAGGTGCAAATTGATCAATATAAGATGCATGAGATGAGAGGAAAAAAACACATACAGTCTAGTTGTGCTGGTTGGGGTACTTTTTTGGGCTGGTCCATGTTTTGATTTTCCCTGCTATAATGTCTTGGAACCAATCTTATGGCGCTTCACTACACAACCTTTTCTGCGCCTGTAGACCCATTTCTCGAAATCGCCTAAGGCGGGATTTCTCTCTCTAGTGCGTAACGGTAAAATTAAACCTCGATGAAGTAGGAAATTGTACCATTTGAATTTTACAGAATTCGTTAATTTTTATGTTTCCCCTTTTGTTCAAAAGGAAGGACTGGTGTGGATGTCCCATGAAAATGAAGTGTTCACAGCTTGTCTTTGAAAGCATACAAGACATGGAGCTAGCTTTCAGTGTTAATTTTTTCTGGGTAATGGTAAATCGCTCCAACTACGTGCCCTTTCTTTGGATATCCTTAATTATAACGCAAATCTTAGGTGCATGCACGTAAAACACGTGTATTGGTTAAATCTGAGTTTTGTGCGGCTCTTGAAAACCTAATTGTCTATATTACATCAGTGTGTACATGGGATGTCAGCTGGCAAAACATTCGGTACTAGTGATTAATTGGGGCATATTGTTATCATTTGAAGTTAAGGTGTGATATGAGATTGTTAATTTTTAGGGCTTAAGATGAAAATTTCAAAAAAAATTGGGAACAAAGTGCCATAAAGCCTAAACAATTAGTTGTTTGAAGTGTTATAAGAACATAGATTACAGAGTGTCAAAGTGTCCACATTTAAAAAAATTTGAGAGCGGAGCACTTTTAGAATATCATATTTTATGTAAATAGACACACATTTACTCATAAAAGTTTAATATAAATAAAATATAAAAAAATAAAATAAAAATTTCATGTACAATTATGTGATAAAATATTTAATTTTTAAATATATGTTGATTATAAAATTATAAAATGAGAATTATAGTTTACAAATATTATTCTAGTTTGATGTGCATCTTTAGGCATAAATTAATACTTTTCAAATAAAAATTTGAGAAGTATTAAATATAAGTAAGAGTAATTAAAAAATTGAATTCGTGAATTTTATAAAATGGAATCTCGGGTTTATAAAGAATTTGCTCCTAGAGTGCGAATTAGAAGGATTATGTCACCAAGATAATAACCGAGCTTTTGGTTTTTTTTTTGGTTTAATAGTCAGGGGTGTTTGGGCCAGTTTATGCATATTTCGATTAATTTTTTCTCTTATCTGGTCAAACGTAGGTCATTCATGTCCAAACTAGGATATTTATGAGGAATAAATCTCTTATAACCTAACCTTAAATAATTTTTAAAATTTTAATTCAGAATATCTGAATTTACAGTTCGTCGTTATTGTACCTTAATCTACCTTGGACTGGTTCCATTCATTCAGAAATGGCGGGCTGACCACGCCATTAACGTTGAACTCATTCCAATAGTATATCTTAACCATTCAAATGCGGTCTGGTTGACTTTGAATCTCTTGCTCGAAACTTGTGTGAAACTCAATATAGAAATTCCAAGCAATCAAATCTTGATTACACTTAACTTTGTACGATTGATTTGGGTTGAAATTCGGTTCAGTGACTCTAATTATGTTCTTATTATTTTACCTAGATCTACTAAAACACCGATATCTACGTTATATCTACGTTATGCAAAACTTAAGTGAGTTTGATTGAGATATCTAAAATTGCTACGGATTTGAATCAATTGAGCCTAACCATTTTTTTATTCTTTCAACATTCTTCTAACATAAGATCAAAAGATTAATATTTGTCAAAAGTATATAATGATTTCTTATGTGTTGTTTTTTCTTTTTTTATTTTATTTTAATGATCAGAACTGTTTAAGCTAATTTACGCGTACCTTAACTAATCTTTTCCTTGATCTGATTAAAAGTAAACTATTCACGTCGGGATTAAGGTATTCATAAAGATAAAACTCTTCATGATCTGGCCCTAATAAATTGTCAAAATTCGAATTCAGAATAAGAACGTCTAAATATACTGTCCGTCTTTGTTACCATTTAAGTTAGCCTCCATTGTTTTCCGTCTTTTGTATAAACAGGAAACCTACCATTTACAAATACAAATCAAGTAAATAGAGACTAAAGAATGTCCAGCGGCTTCGCTTCCCCCAGTTTCCAACAGTTACAAAACATTTCTCCAAAACATTCCAAGCATCATAGCAGATAATGAATCTTCCCCCTTTGAAACATACCAAATAAATGGATCAACAAAAACCGATAACTAAACACAAATAGAGACTATAGATGCGACAACGACCCATTCCATCGAAGGCCATGTGATGTATGAAAAACTGCTTTGTAGCAGCAAAGATGTCTGACCTTGATGATGTGAGACTCTGATAGGTGTCTTTATCTGGAGGAGTTCTATATTCGGGAAAAAATGTTCATAGAAATATAAGGTTTCATAAAATTTATTTCTTTATGAATTATGTCATCATCACCGTTGAATTGCCGGTGTTTTTAAGCTTTTCTTAGAGTAAGTTCAATTGGGTTGTATTCATATTTCATAATTGTAACTAATTATAATATTCGTATCTCTGGAAACGGTCTTTCTACTTGCAAAGTTGCGTATATCCAATCTTTCTCATATCCTACAATGATCGAAGCCTCGTGCATTAGGTATGTCCTTTTTTTTATCACTGAATTGTTTATGGTTGTTAGGTTTGAATGCTCTCAGAACCCATGAGGCGCATTCTATGTGGCAAGACACATTGAACCAGCCAAGATTTATCCAGCCTGGGTTTTAGTGGAGAAACTGCTGATTGTCTTCTCAACTACCCACATATTTATATAAGGAATTCATCACATAAAGTCAACTATGTAGACTGCCCACTTGATCTCTCTATCTCATTTGACAGAAAAACGTCAAATGCTCGTGAGAGAGAGAAAAAAAGGAAGTTTAATGGGAAAAAGACAGTTTTTTCCTTCTGGAAGCTGAGTTTAATAAAGGATTGATTGAAAGATGGGCAGATAATTGAGGGGGAGAGAGAGAGAGAGATAATGAGAGCTTGCAATGGACAAGATGTTTCATACCCAGAAAGCTTCTTGTCTGTGGATAATCTTATTTTGTCTCTTTGGTCAATCCAATGCTGTTGAAAAGTGGGATTGTGTCTACCCTTCATAGGATATTCATGGAGTAATTGAAACTTGAAAGACAGTTTTTGTGCAGTTCTTGTTTACACTCAGATCGGTTGGGGTGTCATGGTTGGGGGTGGTTTCATCCTCCTCCTATTTGTAAATTTGCTGCAGCTACTTAATCCTTCTTTTTCACACCCTTTATGTACTGATTCAAGTATGTTTCAGTGATTCACTGTGACCTATATCAATGTTTTAGTTCTATATTGATGTTTTACTTGTTTATTAGCAATTGTTTATATCTGAATTTGAATTACTTTTGTCATCCTGGTTGATGTGATATAGGGGCACCCTTCACCCCCAGGACTCCTCTGGGGTTCTGCCCTTACAATGGAACTGTGTGCTGCAACTCTGCAGAAGATTTAGGTTTGCAGAAACAATATGAAGCAATGAACATAACCGATGCTGGTTGTGCTTCTCTTCTCAAATCAATCCTCTGTGCGGTATGAACTCAACACGAAATTGTTCTTCTGACCTGTGAATTGTGAAGTGTGAATTGTTTGAATTGTATGATATTGACAACACTGTCTTAGATGTTAAGTAGGTAAAAGCCTGACCACCTTTGTTTATTCCATAAACACTAATAATTTAGTTGGAAAATATCTCATTATTTCTATGAATCTGAAGCTTAAGAGATTTCCAAGGAAGTTCTTCCAATAACTGAATAATTGAATGCTTGCTCTTTTGACAAATTACTGCTAATGACTGAAAGCCTGACCACCTTTGAAACTTTATACTGAACATTAGAGGATCTCCATTCAAGCCATCAATTTTGTTTTTTTCTGAATGTTACTTGTTAAATCAGTGCAAGATAATCACTCCTGTTGACTTTTGTATATTCATTGTTTACAGAAATGCGATCCATTTTCAGCAGAACTATTTACAGTAAATTCCGTTCCAAGACAAGTTCCTCTACTCTGCAACTCTACCATTTCAGCAAATTCAACACAAACTAACCAGGCAAAAAGTGATTTTTGTGTTGAAGTATGGGATACATGTCAAAATGTGTCTATGATGAATTCACCCTTTGCGGCCTCATTGAAAGGTCAAGGTGGAACTCCAGTTAATTCCAATGTTACCAGACTGACTGATCTCTGGCAGTCAAAAACAGATTTCTGTAATGTTTTTGGTGGACCTTCTGTTGATGGATCAGTTTGCTTTGATGGTGAACCTGTCACCCTTAATACTACAGGAACTCCAAGCCCTGCAAGTGGTATGTGTCTTGAGAAAATAGGGAATGATTCTTACCTCAATCTCGCCCCTCATCCTGATGGGTCTGGCCGCGCCTTCTTCTCTAACCAGGCAGGTAAAATTTGGTTGGCAACCATTCCAAAACAGGGTTCAGGAGGAACACTGGAGCTTGATGAAGCCAATCCCTTTCTCGACCTAACCGATGAAGTTTCTTTTGACACTGAATTTGGAATGTTGGGTATTGCATTTCATCCGAACTTCCCCCAAAATGGGCGTTTCTTTGCTTCATTCAATTGTGATAAAACAAAGTGGCCTGGATGCTCGGGAAGATGTTCGTGTAACTCGGATGTGAACTGTGATCCTTCAAAATTAGGCACTGATAATGGTGCCGCACCATGCCAATATCAAAGTGTTATAGCAGAGTTTACGGTCAATGGTACCGCATCCGAGCTTTCCTTGGTACATATCCATATACTTTAAATTTTTTTTGCTCCTACCTCCTTTTACTCAAAGGTGATAATGATTCTTGATCTTTTACCAGGCTACAAGTGCCCAACCATCAGAAGTGAGACGGATATTTACAATGGGCCTTCCATTCACAGCTCATCATGGGGGTCAGATTCTTTTTGGACCCACTGATGGATATTTGTACTTCATGATGGGGGATGGTGGCGGTGTAGGCGATCCTTACAATTTTGCTCAGAACAAGAAATCATTGCTTGGAAAGATTATGAGGCTTGACATTGATAACGTACCAAGTAAGTATTAGATAGGATGGTTCAAATATACGATCAGTCAATATTGACTTCAGTTGGTAAAACAGTTAATAGCCTACTGCATTTTACTTCTTTCGATATGTACTTCATAAACTCAGTTTTCTCGTTTGAACATGTTCACTAGAACTTATGTTCCAACCTAATGGGTCACACCTTCCTTGATTGCCTTCTTACTATTCAATGTATTCATTGCAGCCCTACTTGAAGCACAAACTGTTAAGGCACTTTTTTCTGGAAACCAAGTTACTAATCCTTGATTTTGCCTCCATTAGATGATACCCTGTATAGTTATTTGTTCTCTGGAAATTCTATTGTGTCATGTCCTTTGCGTGGTTGCACTAGTTATTATAATTCGTGACATGTTTTCTGCAAAGCCTGTAGTTGTAGCTATAACCTGGTTTTCTGAAGTTGAATGTCATTCTGCATCCTCATAATGTGACAATTCAAGTTTGATCATCAGCATTTGATGGAAAGAAAGTCAGGAAGAGGAGTGTCACCTTACGGCTACATGAGATTGCTTGTTATTGTCATTTTAACGTTTATAATTTATCAAAGTATGCACACAGCATAAGATGAATAATTATGATAGCCTGTGAAAAGGAAAGTCTTGTTCCAAAATAAGAAATAGCATAAGATGAAGAATGCTGTTGCCTCCTCATTGAGACTTTGATGATGGTAATTTGTCAAAATCAGCACTAGGCATAAGATGAATAGTTCTGATCCTATTTGTAGGAAAGTTCCATACCGAATATGATAAGGAATGATTCTCCTGTGTATTGACAAAGATTGAACTGCCTCTATCCTCATATAATCTAAGCTGTTCCTGAAATCAACTGTCAATCGCTGCCTTAATTTTCAAAAACTTTTTTTCATTTTCTCTATTCAATATGCCACTTTAATACGATTTATTTCACACTTGAGTTTTCATGTACTACCAGCTGCTGCAGAAGTTAGTCAGCTTGGTCTATGGGGAAACTACTCTATCCCCAAGGATAATCCATATTCTGAAGATAAGGAATTACAGCCTGAAATATGGGCCATAGGATTAAGAAATCCTTGGCGGTGCAGTTTTGATTCTGCGAGGCCTTCTTATTTCATGTGTGCAGATGTAGGGCAGGTATTTGATCATATCCCTCAGTTAAATTCTTCTAATATTATCAGTATCATACAAACAAAGCTTCTGATTGACTTAACTAATCGGGCTAGGTCCTGTTGATCCACTTGTTGCTGGGAGCCTGCTTTGTCCAGAAATCTTTATCATTTTAAGTGGAGCTTTAAGCTGAGTTTTTGGATAAGAAAAATTGAATATCCCTTTATTTCATACACCCACACAGAGAAGTTATCCATGGCCATGGGTCATCTGATGATAAATTCCTACTACAATTCATCAATATGCTTCACAGCAGTCGCATTGAGAGAATTTCTTTCTTTATTTTCGACTATAATCAAGCAATTTCCAGATAGAGATGTTATGGGGGAATCCGTTGGAACTTAAGTAGGACTGTACTCAGTCGGTTCCTTATCCAAACTTCTACCTGTTAACCAGAAACCAAAGTACCAAACAACTCTTATTCAACCCCCTTTCCCAAACAGACTAACGGATTCTGAAGAGTTCAGACACTTTCCTCGCTCTCAGAACTTCAATCCTTCTTGCATTTTCTTAATTTAGTATCATTTGTTCATATTCTCTTCAAATTTATAAAACGATGAAGTATAAAGATTCTTTTTTGACTAGTAAGTAGAAATAAACGTGATGCAATTTTCCATAACACACCTTCATTGGAGACATCCAAGTACATGCTTCAATTCCAGAGACATTTTTTTAACAAATATACAATTGTTATATCATAGGATCAATATGAAGAGGTGGATATCATCACCAAGGATGGGAATTATGGATGGCGTGTTTATGAGGGCCCCTACCTATTCACTCCCCCACAGTCACCTGGAGGAAATACATCTGCGAATTCCATAAAGCCAATATTCCCAGTGATGGGATATAACCATTCTGATGTAAACAAGAACGATGGTTCAGCATCAATCACAGGTGGATATTTCTATCGGTCAACAGCTGATCCTTGCATGTATGGAAGGTGTGTGAGCATTTCTCAAATTGGTCATAAACGGTTGAAACCTATACTATTCACTTGTATATATAAGAACTTATGAGACATTTCAGAGTAATATCTTGGCAAGCCACATAAGAAGTTCTACTTTTCATCTCAGTAACAAGTTCATGGATTTTGCAGGTATTTGTATACGGATCTTTATGCACAAATTATATGGGCAGGCACTGAAAACCCCGAGAACAGTGGAAACTTCACCACTAGCCCGATTACTTTTAGTTGTGCTAATGATTCTCCTATAAAATGTAGCTCTGTGCCTGGAAGTTCACTTCCTGCTCTGGGTTACATTTTCTCATTCGGGGAGGATAATAGTAAGGATATATTTCTTCTAGCAAGCAGCGGCGTGTATAGAATTGTTCCTCCAAGTCGGTGCAATTACGCTTGCTCAAAGGAGAATGACACTGCTGTTGTGACCCCAGGTCCTTCTGCTTCACATCCTTCAGTAGCAAGCCTGTTGATGAACCCATACAAGAATTTGGTGCTCCTGTTGTCTTTTCTTTGGCTTCTTCTGCAGGGTTTTGTATAGTATGTAGCAAATATGAGATGGTGCATCTGGTGGAGAGGTATTGGATTCTTGTACTATGAAATATCCTCTCTCTCTCTCTCGTTTTTAGGGGTTGATTGCAAGAGATGTATCAATTGCTTTTGTATTTTTGGCGATGGTGTATGGTAAGTTGGTAACTATAATAGAATCTGAATCCTTTTTAGTTTCAATTCCTTTTTTGGTCAGTTATGAAACAGTACAGGGCAAAACCAATGTTAATGGTACAAGAAAGTCGAAACTAAGCAGGAAATCAGTAAGCTAGCCAACCTCTGATCTAGCTTCTCTGGTACATATATCTCTATAAGATGCTTTGGAGGAGATGATGAACAATGAAGAGGGTGGGTTCCTAACTTGGTTCAAACTGCTATCCAATATGCAGCAGAATTACACCATCTTTAATTGCCTGAAACTGCACTGAGTAATTGCTGGCATAATTGCATATATTATACAGGACACTCTCCAGAGGGCAGGCCTTAGTACAACAGTAAGGTTGCAGAGTTAAAACTGTGTCCATCTAACCCTCCTCAGACTCTGTAATAGCGGGAGTTTTGTACACTGGTACGTCTTTATAGAGGACAATCTCCACTTCTCTAATAAACTGGATGGGCCATTGTTACTGGGGTTCATCAGGACTTTGGAACCAGATTCCATGAGCTCAATAATATAATATTATAGTCAAATTCAGATTTTCTTCAGAATACTTTGTATATTTTCTCTGACTGTTACATCACTTACATGTACTAGCGTGGCACCGACATATAAACAACGGGTTTCACTGGAAATTTATGACAGTAAAGAAAAATTGAGAATTTATTTTTAAAATGTTCTAAAATATTTGATCAAAATATACCGAAATATCTTAAAACACCTCACAACATTTTGAAACAATAGTGTAAAACATGTCGAAACACCTCAGAAGATTCTGAAACACCTTGAAGTATTAAAATTTTGATTTTATTATTATTTCGTTTCGATCTTTTTGAAGAGGGAAACAGAAATGTTTCAACCAAATTTTGATCCTTGGACCAACTCGACTAAAACCAAATTGGTTCAACTTGTATATAAATTGGAGACCCTTTATTTTGCCGAAGACTTGATTAAGTTGCCTTCTTTGTTGTGCCAATTATTTTTTTTATTTCAATTCTACATATTTAAAGATGACCATGGAGCATTCTTAATTGTATTTTATAACAATTAAACATCAAAAAGAGTTTAATTAAATTTGTGTTGACACATTTATTTAACAAATCTAACAAGTTTCACCAATTTACCACTTGAACTCGCTAAGACTCAATCAAATCCACTAATTCCATCCTGATTTCATGTGAGTGTATCGCAAGCTCGCCCTACAACACACCAAAAAGATTACGATATTGAAAAAACCACCGTTCCAGGCCAAATGATATTTTGCAAAATACAAGTTATGACACTATTTATGATCGATCATCAATAATTTCAATCAGTTGTAACTTCGTCTTTAAGTTACAATTACAAATATTATAACTTAATCTTAAGACATTGTAAGTATTGGGACATAATCAATCGTCTAGTGGTTGTGTCTGTCCTTTGGTAACTCAAAGGTCTCAGGTTCGATCTCTTCTCAAAGCCCCTATGGATTAGCCACATTTATCCCTTAAGAGACGTGCTCTAACCCAACTCAAATCACGGTGGCCTGCCGCTGAGTTCAAAGGAGTAGTTGACATAAGGTTGGACACCCTATTGTGTTTATAGATGTAAGTTTGAATAGGCCGAACCACGTAAATCTTTGTGTCTCTTCTTTTCTCTCATTTCAGATCTTCAATCTCTCTTAATCCAAAATTCAACGTTATTATTCTAATTTCGTGAACACAATTTGTCTTTAAACATTCTATTGGTTCATGAAATTGCATGTTTATAATGAATTTGAATATTCGTAACGAACTTGATCTTTGTATCTCCTGTTCCATAAATTTTAGAGGCGATCTTTTGACTTCATACTTGTACTCTACTCTTTTTTTATTTATTTTGTGTATATGTCCTCTGTCTACATAAATCAATGACTTGATACATTGGCTCCACATATTCATTGTCTTTTTAAAAGGATACAATACTAGGGCTCTAATTATCATGGTTCATTAGAGAAAGATATAGAATCGATCAAATGAAAAATAAAATTCCTAAAAAATGGAAATAATTCATGAAGTTATATAAAGGGCTCCATGTGTCTCTTTCCACCTGTCACTTCGAGCAAAGATTTAATATATTATCACTTAGCAAAGTATACGGTTGAGTGAAAAAAAAAAAAAAAGACAAGGGCATACACATACTCTATTCTATATGGCCACATAGAAAGCTTTTGAAACGAAAGCTAGTCATTACATTTGTCAAGTTGTTAAACAAATGAACCAAGATCAGGAAAGGAATTGATGCAAGGAAGCGGGTAGAAATAATGGTCTAATGAAGAAAAGGGGGATAAAGAGACTAAACCGTTGTTTTGTGCATAAATGCGGGATTAGAATCTTACTCTAAAACTATTGATTCACAAAGAATATAATTGAGAATAAAAGAGAAGCTCTCTTAATTGTATTACTCAAAAACTAATTAGCCCTGAGGGTAGAAATAGTGCTAAAACCTTAAAACTAATTAGGAAATAATCAAACTTGACCTAATTATCATTAATTACATAATTAGGCCATTAATACAAATTTTGCTAAAAAAAAGAAAATTTTCAAACTAATTATACTGCTAAAAACTACTAATCACCCGAATTAAGACAGAACTAACGATGATCAATTCTGACTTTAGACGATGAAGTTATTCAACTACAAAATATTATCAAAAACGGCAAAATGCCCTTTTCAGGTCCTAAACGACAGAATTTGCCTGAAATTCACCCTGGATCATTGCAGCTCCTGTTAGGGGTGCGATGAGTTCATTTTGCCCCGCCGTTGTTGACTGAACATGGGTGTTTAGAAACTCATGTATGTGGAAGTGCCTCTGAAACGGTCAACCCATTTGATCGGTCCGAACCACCCTGACATCAATCCCATCAATTCAAGTGCTATGTTACTGTACGATCTGCATCAAGAACTTAGATCATGAAAGGAATTATCATCAAATTGCCAGGCCTGACTCGAGTTAAATCTTGCGGGAATATTGTTAGATCCTACTCTGATTACATTTGATCTTCTTAGACTAAAATTTCTACCAACAGGACAAACCTATGATGGACTACGGGTGCAACTTGGGAGACATGTTAACTCGAATCCAGCTCAATCCAAACTGGAATATTCTTTACATAAACGAAGAATTTTAGTATTTGGGTTAAATTTTAGTAAAAAAAGATTTTAACTCGACTCAAATTCGAACTGTACTCAAGTTCGAGTCTCAAGTTTTAAGAACTCAATCGAAACAAACTAGAGTTGGTGAATTTGGATTCACACGAATTGAACCTAATTGCCAGCCTGAATTTTGTAGGCGTAGAATTAAACATTAATTTCAACCCAAATTAAACCGCGAAATAAGACAAAGCAAAGGGAAGGGACTAAACAGTTCCAAAATAAGTTACCAAATTAGGTCTAAACAGTATTATTGTTATGCATTATCGGGTTGAGGCGTTTGGTGAGCGGATATGTGGGTTCAATTCTGATGAAATTTTAACATGGTTATAAATATGTCTATCAATTGTGTCGGGTGAAGTAGATTAGTATCGGATCTTAATAAGTTCGTGTCAAAAAATACTTCATCCATACTCAATTCGTTTATTAATTCATATTTAATAAGTCATGTCATATTGAGTTCGTGTTCTATATTAATCGTGTATAATCAGTATATAAACTAGTCGTGTCGTGTATTTATTTTGATTGACTTCGTCTATACCTGATTATTTTATTAATCGTGTCGTGTTGGGTCTATTCATTTACGAAATGAATGACTTAAAAAAGATTTAAACCCTTTAACTTTGTGTCGTATTAACGAGTCATGTCATATTTTAACACCTCTAATTATAAAGACAGGCCATTGATTTTCCTTTGAAATAGTTTTTGGATTCCACCCATTGCTCAGAATTCTCTTCTTTATGGCACTTGGACCAGACCTGGTCATTGGGCTAAGTTGGCTAGGTTAGTCCTGGGAAATCCAAAGTTGGCTATGCCACATCTATGTTTCTTCTTTTGGTCAAACATATAAACATCTATGCTTCTTATTTAGGAAGGAAATATTTATATTATTCAACAAACTATGGACTGGCAGTCTTAACTTCTTGACATCCTGTACATATCACCCTCTTTGTTTAATAAAAGTCGTAATGAAAGTTCAGAACAATTGACTCTTGATGGTGCTCGGAAATGTTAGTCCAAGTTCAGAACCACAATCAAATGGCCCAAAGAGGGGATAGAGCAAGTGTATGGGTTAGAAATGGATAAAGCTGTGAGAGAAAAGCCAAGACACTGTGTAAGTGGTTCACCTTAGAGCATCTCCAAGAGATGCTGTAAAACACAAAAATAGTTAAAATTGAGCTAACCAAAGTAAAAAATCATACTCCAACAGATGGTCTTCAGATACTCTAAAATAGATTTTTGCTACAGTGATACTCTAAATATAGAGTATCACTGTAGCAACTTGTAAACATATTTTATATTATTTTCTCTATCTTCCTCTATTTTCTTCCATTCTCTCTCTTTCTCCCTTTCATTATTCCCAAAAAAAATAATATAAAAGGTGATGATGCACAAAATTGTCTTGGCAAGATCAACAGTCAAGTATGATGTAATTAATGAGCAACTAACAAGCAAGCAATGACAATCAAGGAATTAAAACGATAAACAATAGATTAACACATGGATTTATAGTGGTTCGGTCCGGGTGACCTACTCCACTCTTGGGAACGGCGACGGTGGCTGGAGATCTTTATTGATGAATAAGAGCCGCCGGAGGAGTATTCTCCGGGAGTATTACAGTGCTTGAGGAAAAGAGAGAGCAATATGTGCAGTGAAATATGTGAGGTATTGGAGGCGTGCCCTTATTCTTGAGAGGGCTTACATTATATAGTTAGGGTAAGGCGGTGAGGCGGTGATGTGAGAAAAAGATCTTCCACTATTTCGATAAGTGCAATCTTAGTAGGAACAAATCTCTTTGGCAAGCACAGTTAAGGTAGGAATAGATTTCTGTATCCCGATATTCTTTCCTTGTGCTCCTATTTAGTCGGAGAATTCTGAGTTGGATTGGGCTTGATGTTGAGCCTGGACTTTGAGTTGGAGTGGGCTAAACTTTGTATTAGAGTCAAGAGGACGAAGGAGGACTAGGGGGCCCAGCCTGGGTGGCGCCCCTTGGGCGGCGCCCCAAGTGCTTTGGGCGTTGGCCCTGGTGCCTTGGACATTGTCTTCTTGGTTCTCTTTGGACTTGGATCACCATGGGATGGAAGAGAAGGTAAGTGAGGAGGCTGAAGAGAAGTGGGGGGAAGCTCAACCCTTGGGTGGCACCCAAGCCTTGGGTGGCGCCTAGTGGGCGGTTCCTAAGGGCTTGGGTGGCGCCCCTTGGTCTCCCTTGGCCACTTGACCTCCTTCTGGACTCCCTTTGGATGGGTTGACCCAGCTTAATGGGTTCTAGCGACTTGGGCTCTTTCTTGGGTCCTGAATATTCGGGCCTTTCTTAATTTATTTTCATTGGGCTTGACCCAGTCGAATTTGGGCTCGTCAAAAGGAATGAGAAATAATATTTCAAATAAATAGTTAAAATAATAGAGAATCTGTTGGAGTGTGTATTGAAAAAGTGAGTAGTTAAAATAGAAAAAATTATTTTTTGGGTAGCTAAAATACAATTTGTTGTTGGAGATGCTCTTAGTTGAAAGACCAAGACTACGTCCACTATAATGGAGTCTCTCGCTCCTTGGGGGTGTGTATATTGCTTGAAGAAGACGGTTACAGCAGTTTGTTTGGCTTTGAGCCTTTTGCAAAAAAATGGCTAGAGAGTACAAGCTTATCTATGAAGTTAACTGAGTTGACAGTGAGGAAGATGATAATCGTCCCTGTTCCGCAGGGTAAAAGTGTCCTATTTATACAGGTAATCCTTTTAGGGTTTTTTGTGGCTCCTTCCTCCTTTTTACTGATTCTGTGGACCTTTCTATTTTTGTCCTGTAGTGACCTCTGTCATATGACGCCGCTGCATACACGGCCCTTGAGCGGTTACACGCACTAATATTCTCTGTTGCAGACAGTGAGTGTTCGTTATGGATGTCAAAAGTGGTTCCTCTACCCTCTGGACATGTGGCGCGACGGGAGTGGTTCAAGATCGACAAGGGGTCGAGCTCCTTGATCCCGAGCTGACCTCCTGTTGGGTTGGATTGGGGCTGGGCTGGACTTCAAGCCTTCAGGTACTGTCGGGCTTCATCCTTTTGGGCGCGGTTCATTCTAATCTTGGAGTGGACAGACTGCGGGTGAGCGATTTGGGCAACTCTGCAAGTAGAGGCCTTTTGGACCTATTGGACTCTTGATTAGGGCGACCCATTCCTAAAATCCCATCATTATTAGCTCTAATACTCTAGATCGTTGAACTAAAAAAAAAAAAATTCAGAACAATTTTATAGCATTCAAAACCTATTATTTTTAGGGTAATTTGAGGGTCAGTCCTTTTTTGTAGACTTATTTGGACCTAAGTCCAGTCAAAAAACTTGTCTGAGAATAAGTCAATTTTCATCTTCATTGTCTAAAATTCCTGCAATAGTTATATTTAATTAAAACAAATTTGAAAACTAACAACTCTAAAAATTTTGGAATTTTATTAACATTAAAATTATTTCTCTATCATATCTATCTATAGATTAAGACTATTTTCTCTCTCTCTCTCTCTCTCTCACACACACACACACACATAAATGAGAGATAAAAGATTAACATTTAAACAAAAAATAGCAACATTAAACAATAACATACTTAACAAAAAAATAATTATATAAAAAATTATATTTGACGAGCCCGAATTTGACTGGGCTAAGCTCGATAAAAATAAATCAAAAAAAGGTCAAATATTAAGAAATCCAAGAAGGAGCCCAAGTCACCCTAGAGGAGCCCAAAATGAAGTCAAGTGGACAAAGGAGATCAAAGGGGCGCCAAGCGGGGGTCACCCAAGCACATGGGCGCCGCCCATAGGGCACCCCGCACTTGGGCGCCAACCATTGGGCGCCGACTAGGGAGCCCCTTGGGCGCCTACCCCTTCGTGCTCCCCTTGCCTTGGTACTCCAGTATGAAGTTCAGCACACCTCAACTTAACACCTCAACTTAAGGTCCAGCTCAAGGTCCAAGCTCAACATCAAACTTTCCTCCGACTGAATAGGAGCACGAGAGGGAGAATGTCGGGATACGAAAATCTATTCCTACCTTAATTGTGCTTACCAAAGAGGTCTACTCCTACCATGATTGTACTTACCAAAATAGTGAAAAACCTCTTCCTCACGTCACCGCCTCACCCTAGCTATATAATGTAAGCCCTCTCAAGGATAAAGACACGCCTCCAGTACTTCACATACTTCACATACTGCACCATACACACATTGCTCTCTCCCTTGCTCCAAGCACTATAATACTCCCAGAGAATACTCTTCCGGTGACTCTTATTCATCAATAAAGAACACCAGGCCACCGCTGCCATTCCCGAAAGTGGAGTAGGTCATCCGAGACCGAACCACTATAAATCTCTGTGTTGATTCTCTGTTTATAGTTTTAATTCATTGGTTGCCATTGATTGCTTGTTAGTTGCTCATTAATTACACCCTTATACCTTCTTGACTGTTGATCTTGCACAAGACAATTTTGTGCATCATCAGTTTGGCGCCGTCTGTGGGAACGACTAAGTTTCTACTACCTTCTTACTCTTCCAATCCATGGCAATTACTACGAGGTTAAGGTCTCAACAACCGGGGGATAACAACCCTGCTCACCATGAGGAGGCTCCGCCTCCCCTCGCACCTTCAGAACCCTCTACCACGACAACTCTAGCCGTTGGACAACAGCAACAACTCTTGCAGACCATGCAGCTGCTGGTGAAACAGAACCAGCAAATTATCCAATTAATGCTCACCCAAGGGGGCGTCGCCCCTCACCCTGCATGAGGAGCACCACTCCCTCCAATAGTAGAGGAACAGGCAACCCCTCACCAGGGGGTCCTTCGCCAGAACGCCCCGAGGCCACAGGGCGCCCCTCGCCCAGCAGTCCCTCCTCAACACGCAAGAAGCTCGCGTGTTCCTCCTCTTTCACACGTCCCTGCACAGGAGGACGAAGACGGCGAGAGTCAATACAATGACCATCAAAGCCAGTACCACCATCCTGTTGAAGATGCCCCCAACCAGTGGGACAAGAAGATTAGAGAGGTGCATAACCAACTCGATGATGCTCTCAACGCCATTAAGGCACATGCGCCCAAAACGGTGGACTACTTGGTAAGACGTACCGACTCACCTTTTGTTGTTGATATAGTAAATTACTCTCTGCCCTCGAAGTTCAAGATGTCTACCATCGAGACCTTCGATGGCACCAAAGACCCCCTCGACCACCTCGATTCATACAAGTCCCTCATGCAACTCCATAACGTGCCTGAGGAGATTATGTGTAAAGCCTTCCCTACCACTTTGAAGGGATCTGTTCGCTAGTGGTTCTCCAAGCTTAGGCCCTCCTCCATCCGCTCTTTCGCAGAGTTGAGTAGGTCATTCATCTCCCACTTCATTGGGGGACGCCAACATCAGAAACCAGTGACCCACCTGCTCACCATCAAGCAGGACAGGGATGAAAGCCTAAGGGACTACCTTGCCCGCTTCAATGAGGAGATTCTCCAGGTTGAGGAGTCAGATGATAAGGTAGCTCTGGCCGCCTTTATTGCTGGCCTCCGCACCTCCAGCTTCATGTTCTCAGTCCTCAAGAAGCCGTCCTCCAGCATGCCCGAGCTACTGTCCAGGGCACAGAAATATATGAACGTCGAGGACGTTACCAAAGCCCATAGAGGTGAGTCCTCCCGAGGAGGGGAGAAAAGGAAGGACACTCGCGAAGACCGGTGGGAGGTAGAGAACAAAAGAAATAGGATGGAGGGAATCTCTGTCAAGGACCGCCTTGGTCCCCCACCTCTGAGAGAGCAACAACCTTTCATGTCACTCAACGCCTCGGTGGAGCACATCCTATTCCAGATACAGGATGACCCCACACTCCGATGGCCTGGAAAAATGAAGTCCACCCCAAACCGCAAAAATCACAGCAGGTACTGTCGTTTCTACCGCGACCATGGCCACGACACTGATGACTGCTATGAGCTCAAGAGGCAGATCGAGGAGCTCATACAGCGTGGCCAGTTGAGGCAGTACATTGCTGGCAGAGGTCAAGCCCTGCCACTTGACCGAGACCAGGACGACAGAGGACGCCAACAACCCCTTGGAGAAATTCAAACAATCTCTTGAGGGCTACAACTCCGCCAAGGAAACATTGGCCCACCTATGGGACACACCTGAAGATTTTATCTATCTTTTATAGTTTCAGTTGATCTATTTTGTTATTCATTACTTTATGAAATAAAATTTTGCAAAGATTATTGTTGTTATAACTGTCTTGTTTTCATCTCAAACAGCCTACGACTTAACAACAACAAGGTAGACAAAAGTCAAAAGGCCCCCATGACGGCCTCGCCCTCTCCACCAGGCGCCCCCATGATGGCCTCGCCCTCTCCACCTTGGGCGCCCCTCATGATGTCGCCCAAACGAGGGGCCTCGCCCTCTCCACCAGGCGTCCCCATGATGTCGTCCAGACGAGGGGTCTCGCCCTCTCGCACCAGGCACCAGACGCCCAGCTCATCAGCGCCCTCCTCATCTACGTAGAATGAGCCTCTGCCCTAGTAGCTATCTCAAGTGCTACTCGAAGGTCAGCCTCCAGATGGGCAGCCCTCTTGTGCGCTAGCCTTAACTGCTCAGCAGCATCCTCTCGTGCCTGCTGCTCGAGCCCTATCTACTCAGCGGCATCCTCTCGTGCCTGCCGCCCGAGCCCTACTGCTCAGCGGCATCCTCTCGTGCCTGTCGTCCGAGCCCTATTGCTCCGTGGCATCCTCTCGTGCCTACCACCCGAGCCCTACTTGCTCCGTGACATCCTCTCGTGCCTGCCACCCGAGCCCTAACTGCTTCGTGGCATCCTCTCGTGCCTACCGCTCAAGCACCAAGTGCTCTCAGCAGTCCCCAGTGCCTGCCTCTCTGACATCCCTAGGAGTCACAGACCGACCAAAGTCGCTCCTTGGCCAAAGTCGCATTGCTACAATTCCCCTAGAAACCGCATTGGAGTCTCAACTCCTACAGTAGTACAACAGCTAGCGCTGGTACACACATGAGCCACAGTTTGAGAAGGAGTGGGGGCACCACCAGACCTTGCACCTGGGCATCGGACCTTAACTGGGGCATAAAACCTCACTCTCTCGGGAAAATAGGAGACACCACCATGAAAGCACAAAAAACCTCCACCTTCATCATCGTTCTTTCAACAGGAGCTCTTGAAATCAGAGACAAGGTCAGTTAATGACCAAGCACCAGAGAGGCGTCACCCATAGCAAGACTCAAGGCGTCGCCCAAGGAACTGCCCTACTTCCAGGCTTCTCCCAAGGCGCCTGCCCAGCAGTCCTGGCGTCGCCCAAGGGGAGCCAGCAGGGCCCTTGCCCAGGACAATCAAGGCCCTCGTTTATGCCAGCCAGCGCCTCGCCCAGCTATCCACCTGACGTCACCCAACGCCTTGGCACCACCTAGGCTATTATTCATGCACCTGGCGCCTCTATTTGCTAAGTTGTCCAATCTCCAAAGATGCTCTAATATTGATCACCACAACGACATCACCATGGGCAGGGGAGCCTTCATGCCACGCCTTCAAGGAGCTCATGGATCATCCATAGAATCTCCCATCAGCAGGAATGGAAAGTTGAAGACTAGAAGCACCATGAGAAACAAGAAAATTTCTGCTCACTCAAGCGAAGTCGAAGCACATGCCCTCAACCCCTTCCTCTCGAGAAAGTCAGAGCTCGGGGCATGGGGGGCAAATGACGAGCCCGAATTTGACTGGGTTAAGCCCAATAAAAATAAATCAAGAAAAGCCCAAATATTAAGAAATCCAAGAAGGAGCCCAAGTCACCCTAGAGGAGCCCAAAAGGAAGTCAAGTGGACAAAGGAGATCAAAGGGGCGCCAAGCGGGGGTCACCCAAGCACATGGGCGCCGCCCTTGGGCGCCTACCCCTTCGTGCTCCCCTTGCCTTGGTACTCCAGTATGAAGTTCAGCACACCTCAACTTAAGGTCTAGCTCAAGGTCCAAGCTCAACATCAAACTTTCCTCCGACTGAATAGGAACACGAGGGAGAGAATGTCGGGATACGAAAATCTATTTCTACCTTAATTGTGCTTACCAAAGAGGTCTACTCCTACCATGATTGTACTTACCAAAATAGTGGAAGACCTCTTCCTCACGTCACCGCCTCACCGCCTTACCCTAGCTATATAATGTAAGCCCTCTCAAGGGTAAAGACACGCCTCCAGTACTTCACATACTGCACCATACACACATTACTATCTCCCTTACTCCAAGCACTGTAATACTCCAGGAGAATACTCTTTTGGTGACTCTTATTCATCAATAAAGAACACCAGGCCACCGCTGTCATTCCCGAAAGTGGAGTAGGTCATCCGAGACCGAACCACTATAAATCTCTGTGTTGATTCTCTGTTTATAGTTTTAATTCATTGGTTGTCATTGATTGCTTATTAGTTGCTCATTAATTACATCCTTATACCTTCTTGACTGTTGATCTTGCACAAGACAATTTTGTGCATCATCAATATTATAGAAAAAAAAATAATAACATACACAATAAAAAAATAGTAATGTGAAAAAAAAGTACAGGTAACGGTGGATGTAGTCACAAGTCCACCATTTTCTTTTCTCGACAAATTTCTTTCAATTCCCTCTAGCCAACACACACGCCATCTCTCTGCAAGTCGATTCATTATGGGTAAATCCAAAATGTGTCTCAACCCAATAGTAGAACTCCAATGCGCTGTCCAATCCCAGCTTTACCTATACGCAGCTGGACCAAGAACAAGCACGCCTTTGTTGCGAGCTTTACCGTGTTCTTCTCCAATGTTTTTCTCCTTGAGAGGAGTAGAACGAAGAGGAGAGAAAATAGTTCAACTGAGTTATTTGAATTTGTATTTGAATTTTAAATTTATAAAAAAAAATTATGGAAAAATTTTAGTTACACCCCTTCTAATTTACTATATACCCTCTCTATTATCAAAAACATTACTGACATCCCTTTTAGTTTATATTTAAACATCACTGACATCCTATGTTATTAAACCACCATTTCTAACCAAAAAAAAAAATATATATCTAAAATACCCCTATATAAAAACCAAATAATCTTTCTACATAAATTCAATTAAAATTTATTTTTCTACATATTAAAATTCAAGTCGATTAAAATTCATTTTTCTACATATTAAAATTTGAGTCGATTAAAATTCAATTCAAATTGATTCAATTTTATTTTTTTACATATTAAAATTCGAAGCGATTTGAGTTCTACCTGATATGTTAACGCCGATTAAAATTCGCTTCGAGTCGATTAAAATTTATGTTTTTTTACTTATTACAATTAAAATTCGATTCAAGTTAATTAAAATTTATTTTTTACATATTAAATTTTGAGTAGATTAAAATTTGTATTTTTTTATGTATCAAAATTCGGGTCAATTAAAATTCAATGCGAGTTGATTAAAATTTGATTTTAATCGGCTCAAATTTTAATACGTAAAAAAATATAATTTTTAATCGACTCGAATTTTAATACGTAAAAAATAAATTTTAATTAGCTCTAATCGAATTTTAATCGACCTGAATTTTAATACGTAAAAAAATTTAGAAAACATAAGGGGTCTCATTGAAGATATGTCTATCTAGAAAGGGTATGAATAAAGTTTTTCCTCAAATATATCATGGATAATTTACTAAAATTGTATTTTAGTTAACATTTTTAATTTAACAGGAGTGTTCACGAAGACTCATA
Organism: Ilex aquifolium; assembly: GCA_951799425.1. NCBI lineage: Eukaryota > Viridiplantae > Streptophyta > Magnoliopsida > Aquifoliales > Aquifoliaceae > Ilex > Ilex aquifolium. Next base: position 23,369,779 of record OX637404.1, read on the forward strand.
AAATAGAGAAGGTGTCATATCTTCATTAATGACGGTGATAACTATAAGCGGTATGACTAAAATTATTTCAAAAATTATTGACATATCTTCATTAATGACGGTGAATTAAGGGGTAACAATTCACAAGTTAGGAAATTTATTTAATGGTTCTTTTAAAGAGGGGTATTTTGGAGGCATTAAATGATAGACTTAATTCTTTAAAAGTCTCTTAAAAAGAACTTAGTTTCAATTTTCACTTATTATTTAGATTCGCGACACTAATTCTTAATGACATGAAAAAAAAATTGCCGTTGAGGCCCAAATGAAAACTCTCACTAACCAGATCATTGGGCTATATTCATGGAGTTGGTTAAACGAGTGGTTGTGCTTGGTTAGGTTAGGCCCGATCAACAACTATCATACAAAAATAAATAAGTGGTTTTATTTGATTGGGTTGTTACTAAAATTTTAATAAAGCCTATATACCCATCAAATGTTTTTATTTCTTTAGACTCGTGACTGCTACGTACACAAATCTAAATATATTTTTTTTTTCGAAATCAAAAATTGCTGGTGCTAAAATCCTTGCAATCATATGTATAGTTCCAAGAGAGACAAAAGCCCATACCAGTAACAAAAAAAGTTGCCCCAAGGGTGGCAGTCCAGGCCCAATGCTGAGGTCCATAGCCCACAACATAGTTTCCCCTTGATTATTTGCCTTGGTAATATCCGAAATATATATTTGAAAATTGAAGGGTTCGACCTAGACTAGACCCAGTTCAGAGGTTCAGTTTAAAAATACAGACCAGATCCAAGTCACAGGTGCAGCCCGACCCAAATCAGAAATACAAGCCAATAAGGACCAAGTCCATCGTCTTAAAAAACTCAGTCTACTAGTGACGCACGTGAGATCTCCATCTTATAAAAGAAATTAGGGTACATATCGCAAGCCTCAACCAACTTGTTCGTTATGCCAATATCACGGAACCACCCACTCCCATCACAAGGGTGATGCCTTAATTGGTTTCTCCGCGATGATGCCTCCATCAAAGCCCACTCTGGGCGCCATGAAGACTATACTCCCATATAAATTGTAAGCATCAGTTACACATGTGGGGCATCACACACATCTCAGCACACTACACCTCTCAAATAATAAGATTCTCTAACAACCATTGTCATTACTAATAGAGTAGGTCACCTACACCGAATCACTTAATCTTTGTATTTACTTGTGTTGAGCCATCTTTATTTCATCCTTAATTGATTTCCCATAAACCTACTTTTATTCTCTTTCTCTTCTTGTACTTTTGAATCTATAAACACTGAAAATTACATCAAACATATACACAGTTTTTTTTTGGACTTTTAACATAGCAAATGTCAACAAATAATGAAACTCTTTAAGCATGTTAGTAGAAATTAAAATAATTTTTTTTTTTGGTTTAACGATCATATTTATCCGAATCAGCTTACACTTCAATTAATCTCCTATTCGATCCGGTCAAAGGCAAATCATCTATACCGAGACTAAAATATTCATGACGGATTATCCCTTATGGCCTGACTCTAAAAAGTTGTCAAAATTCGAATTCAAGACGTCCAACACGACCTTATTATCACTTGAACTACCTCAAATTAAAATGAATTTTGCAAATCCATTTATATTGTTTCCAATGCATATGAATTTTTTTTTTCTTTTTTGCCCATAAATCAATTTATATCACATGATTTATTTAGTAACATGAATCGAATTGTTGCTTACCCAAAAAAAAAAAAGAATGAATGGAGTCATTTGAGTTCAACTTGAGAGCAATTTTGTCAATAACTCTTTTGAGATCAACTGATATGGTTAATCAGTCAAGGTCAGTGTTAAAACCAACGACTTGCTACACAAGCTCGACATGCAGCAACACAATGTGCACATTTGCCCTATGTGCTCAAGTGACATTCAAGCTACAGCACATGCCCGAACATTGCCACCGCACTACAATTTGTCCCGCGACATTCACTCGGAAGGGTGAGAGAACTCAAGACATTCACTCGAATCTGCTACTCGTTAATTACTTTTTTTTCTCAGTTCAAGCCGAACATCATAAAATTTGAACAAGGTATTACTCCTTCAATTCATTACCAAACCTATCCAATGCTACAATTACAAATGACACCATGACTAAAAATCTTAGTAGCAAACCCCTTTATGCCGTGTTCTATGTTCGTCCCAGAGATTAGCGTTGGCCTAATAGTAACTGTTCTTGCTTGTGAAGTCTTTTTTTATCCTCTCGGTAACCTTTTAGACATTTTAAGTTTGTGTTCTCTTTGCAATAGTGTCGGACAAAAAAATGGGTAAATTTTACTTTGTATTTTGAAATATTATAAATTTTTTATTTTACGTCTTTAAAAAATATTTTATTTATTAGACCCTCAATATATTAAACGTGTTATAATGTAATTATTCAATTAATGACAAAATAAAAAACAAAAATTAACTGAATAACTACGTTACATTACATCACGTTTAATACATTGAAATAATAAAATAAAAATCATAAATTTTTTAAAGGTACAAAGTGAGATTTTCCAAAATAAAAACATTGTTCATCCCCAATGTAACCCATCATTGCCCTAATCGTACTTCCCAAACCCTTAACGATCATTCAATCAAACACCAAAATTACCATATTTGCAAAAACACCTCAAATTAATTTTTTCCTTTCTTCTCCCCCCCCCCCCCAACAAATCACAAAATCGAACTCTTCTCCAATTCCCATTCTCTCTCTCTCTCTCTCCTCCATTTCTACCTTCCTCTCTCAGATTTTCACTTTCATCACGCCCAAACACACACAGAGAGAGAAAGACACAAACGTTTGTGTATATGATCATGCTTTGTAACTTCAATACTTCTCTCTGTCTCAAAACCTAAAGCTAGAAAGTCTCTGTTTTCTATTTTATTGCTTTTTGGTTTCTCACTCCAAATGAACTTTCTCTCTCCTCTAATCCCCTTCAATGCAACCCCATGATCTCTCTCCTATGTAACTCCTCCGCAGAAAATCGTAACCCCGATCTCCTCACCATGTCCGACGACCACCCCTGCTCTCCGATCCATTCCAATTCTTCTTCCCCTGACAAGACACGCAACACCCAAAACAACGAAAACACTCACAATACCCAAAACACAAACACCCATAGCACCGAAAACAAGAACACTCAAAACAACAGCAATAATGATAGTAACAATAATTTTGTGAGGAGAGAGAGGCCATCGAGGGCGTGTACGGCACGCTCTGCGGCGCGGCTATATGAGGCGGCAGCGGCGGAGGCAGCAGTGGCCACTGCCGAGCGGAAGCGGAAAGCTGCGGCGAGGAAAGAGCGGTTTCCGCCTCCGAAAGAAGAGGAGTCGCCACCGCCATCGCCGTCTGCCTCGCCACAATGCAGCAAAATCGTGACACAGCTGGTGGTGGAGCCAGAGCCGTCGCAGTTGCCACGGTGGAGCCTCCGGTCAATGTGGGAATTGGCTTCAATACTCAATTTTCTCAATGTGAGCTTCACAATTCACAATCATAGTTGTGGAAATTGTGTTTTTAGTGGGGAGATAGTGGTTCTGGTGTGATTTTAGGGTTTCATCTGTGTTTTTGGTGTTTTGTTTGTTGTAGGTTTTTAGGCATCTTTTGAATATTAAAGTGGAGTTCTCGGCGGAGGAATTTGAGACGGCGCTGATCATGCCCAATGATACTTTGGGTGACATACATATACCATTGTTGAAGGTAGGTACTTTTTTGTTTTAAATGTGTAAATTTTGTTTTTCCGTGTAAATTAAGCTTGTTCAATTCTGGGAACTTTTGTTATATTGGGTATGCATGATTAGTGTAGATGATATAGAATGCTTTTGAGGTCTTAGGCACTGTTTTATGGTGTTCTTGAAATACTATATTGTTTTTTGTGATTGAATGTCGTATGGCCTAGTTCTTATGTGCAAATAAATTACTTCTTGTGGCACCAACTTTTCTCCAGAATACTAATTTCCAGTGTGCTCTAAGTGAGCGCATATGCTACATTTATAGCTTTACATTGAAAACAATATGATTTTAAATTTATGCTATTTGTTTGGCAGCTAAACTACCCTGGAGATAAATAATGTGCAAAAGTGAAACATCTATGTTTTTTGGTGCAAATTGTGATATTGGATGCAAAATTGAGTACCTATGTTCTTTAGATTTTGTAATGCTGTTATAGTCGTTGTAGGTCTTGGTTTTGGTATGTTACTTTTGAGAGTCGTAGGTTTCATTTGAAGTGTTTTCGAAGAACTTCTATTGCTTTTGAAAGCAAGTTTGCATGGTCTCAACTTTTACAAGTGAATTACTTCTTGTGATACCTTACTTTTCTTCAAGTAACTTGTTTGGGGTTTGCCATTTGCTTAGAGTGACTATTTGTGCAAATTTTAAACCTTTACAACGAGAACAGTATGATTTTTATTTTATGTTGCTGAAAAATCCTAGAGAAGTAAGTCGTGTGGAAAAAGGACCGATACTATGTGACCCTTATGAATCCCCAAACCTTAAAGAATTTGATTCATGTAGAAGTAACTTTGGAAAATGGATTTATTGTGAACTTGGTGGTATTTATTTGGAAATAGACATAACTACTATGTTTGCCTTGAAAATTCAAGTGCTCATATGTCAGTACTTTTTGTTTCTATTAATAGTTTTCCCAACTACCTAATTATCCGTCGGGTATAGGTTTTCAAGACTAGAATTAGCTAGTCATATGATGATAGGGGATTCCATTATGCGTTTCTAATGTTGCTTTTACCGTCTTGAATGTTAAAGGAACACAACCATGATTTTTCACTTCAAGGTTTTAAAAATCGAGATCCTAACTTGGATCAATTGGGGAGGGTACAACATTGGGATCATGGGATCAGATTGAGAATCGTAAGCCACTATCAACTAAGAACATGAGATGAAAAACACATGTAGCAACACAAGGTTCTCAAAAACAAAAATTAAACAAATCCTCGTATATATGAAAATAGGAATATTATGATAAACATAGAACTTAAGATTGAAATTTGATAAAGTACACTTTGAGTATTAAAGAGGGTTTAAAATCAAAGATGCACTATTGATCTTGTGAGATTTTGCAAAGAGGAATAGAAGAATTGAAGTATTTTAATCTTAACCTTCATGAAAAGAGATATAGAGGAGAGACTGAAAAGTTGACCAAGCAAAAAAGTAGAAAGAATAAAAATAGAAGACTATCAGGCTATGATCACTAAGAGAAGATTAAATCTAACTTTTGCTTTCAATTTTTCAACACGAGGGATGAACGAATAAATAAATTTTTTTGTAAACGAAACGAAATTTATGTAGCTTTTCTCATCCATTGAAATTCTCCAATAGACTCACAATTGTATAAGACATTCACATTTGAATTGAGTCCTTAACTATTAAAATGAAAAATATGGATTGGATTGCTCAATAATTAAATGTGCCTAACAAATAAATTCAACAACTTAGATCAGTAAAATCGCACTTCAGATCAAGATCTTGGGATCCTTTAAGATTTGGATTAGGATCTATTAAGATCCTATGAATTTGAGATTTTACAAGAGACTCGGATCAATTTGCTTATATCGAATTATAGGAACATAAAATCCTAGGATCTAGATCGGGATTTTGATAACCATGTTTCACTATTCCTGTGTTAGTATTGATGATTATATGCAAGGAGGCCCTCCAGTTTGAGATATTATGTGCAATTAAGAAACCTACTACTGAATCTATTGAGTTAAAGTAAAGTCAAAGTGTTAGTTGATCGTTGTTTGTTCCAAAATAGAAATGATTTTCCATTTTTTCCCTAAAATAATGGACTTTCAAAACGACACAATTCTTATTACAATATAATTTGAAAAAGAGTTGTCATATCTTGGTAATAGGGTTTAATGATTCGAAATCAAGTTCTATAGGATTTGAACTTACGACATCAGGTTTTGGAGACCCACATTCTACCAAACTAAACTAAGAGCGCTTTCTTACTACATCATAGTAGATGTGACTATAAAAGAAGGATTTTTTTGTACCCCCAATACATCTTGCATGCGTATAGTCTCATAAAATGAAAAATTTTACGGGTGCTCAATTTGAATCGATCTCAATGGATCCCTTGTTACTGCTAGTGTTTGATACCACAATGCATTGATAGGTAAGGAACAGTTCCTTTCTATCTAAAGAAGATAAAATGTTGTAGGTGTAAATGTTACCCAATAAGACGAAGCAATTAACATTTTATAGGGTTATGAGTTGAGGTCGAGCAAGGTAATGTGAGCTTGGCTTGACCTAAGGCAATCTTAGTGGAGGGCCTGGAGGCTGAAGTCTGTCAAATACTGGAAATTTAGTGTAGAAATTTGAGATGGGCTATTTCTCATCTGCAAATTGATTCTCTTCTTCTTTCTAGGAAAGGAAACATATTGTGAAATTTGGCATGCTGTATGCTTATGGGTCCTTTTCAAGATCCTCTTAATATATAATCTGTATAAAACCTATGGTTAAAAAGAACGTGTCCTTTCTTGTCTATCAGTTGTGATGGTGCATGGTATAATAGGTTTACCTCATTACTACATGTACACTGTTAACTTCCACTCTGTTATCTCTTAGACGGAGACAGATTTGTCAGCCAACTGTTTGTGCTTTTTTAAGTAATTGTTTTGGGATATCCGCTTGACTTGTGAGAAATATGAGTGCTAAAAGGTCTTGATTCTAAGTCACGGGTTTTAATTTTACACGCCTTGAAATTTATCAGCTGTAAGATATTGAGATAAAATGTGTTTTTACTGTAAAGTACATGTTCCATATTCTGTTTGTTTCTTCTATACAAAATTGTGTCCTCTTTATTGGTGATGTGCTACTGTAACAGGCTTTGCAGTATTTGTTTATTCATTTTTACAGGCGATCCCTCCTATTACTCGAATGGCACTTGGACACAACACTTGGGTAACTGTTTTATGCAGAAAGTTGAGAGATTGGTGGCATTGGGTAACCTAATTCCTCCTCCTTGAAACTGAGTGGATATTGGAGTTGAATAGATATCATATTTCTAGTACTAACCACTGAATTTTCACTTGGTTGTTCGATACTCTATTGCAGGTTGCAGATGGGGAACTACCCATAGTTGCATCCCATGGGTAACCAATTATTTTTGACTTTCCTGGGAAAAAATATTTATTCTTGTGACTTTCAAGTATACATAAATTCTTTGTGTTTATGGGTTTTTTTTAATTTATTTATTAGGGCTGAGGTTGAAGCATATAATGCACTTGATCCTGGGGTTCGGGTGATGATCTTAAAAGCATTATGTGATATCCGTGTTGAGGTATCAAGTTTCTGAATTTTTTTTAATATCAAATTTTTTGCTGCCTGGCCTGTTTCCTTGCCATCATAATATGTTGATATCACTCCAGACATCTAAAGTCCCTGCTTATAGAGGCTATTTTGAGTTTGGATTCAGTGTTATGATATGCTGATGTATGGGTTTACAGCATGGATAATGATCTTTCCGGCACAAGCTGGGGCATGCCATTTACTTCTTTGATCTAGTGCTGAAGCATTATCTTCCAGTGTAATTTTGTCACAAAACATTTTTTCATGTATTTTTTTACATAATTTTTTTCCAAATACTCTTTACTAGGAACACCAAGCCATCTGTTTTTGCCCCTTGAGTGGGTAGATTGTCCATTTTAACACCAGAATAAAAAACACATGTATTGCATGAGATCCTGACACATGACCCTGATTGTATGCCATTAGGAGCACATTATTGGTGTTTCTTAGGTTTTGCCCTGATAAAAGAAAAGAACAGAAACCATGAAAATGTGTTAGTTAAGGAGGTGGTAATGAAATTCGAGTTTCTTTCTAAACCACGAAAAGTATAGTGTTGGACAAAATGTCAAGATTAGCACTTTAGAAAGAAAAAAATACTGGAAGGTGTGATATTAGTTAGTTCTGAAAGTTCCAGTAGATTTTTTCTTTTCTTTTTTGTTTTCAATTCCACATAATGAAGCTTTAATTATGGTTCTATTTTGCAGCAAGAAGATATTCGGAACTATATAGACAACTCAATAAAACACGGTGTTCATCTTTCAGCATTTCGAAAAGAACGTATTGGGGGTGATTCTCATGGAATATCTTATTGGTAATTTGTTTGTATGGCATCATAAATTACATATAGGTTTTTTAGGTTGCATATCTGGGTGGTCTATGTCTTTTTGATGCATATGGATATTTTCCGTCACATGATAAGCATTGTATTTATATTTGTGGTTATTCTTACTCTTGTTGGCATTGTTCTATTCTGCACATTAATTGTGTTCATTTTTTTGTAGGTATGAAGATGATCCTATCATTGGTCATCGGTTGTACCGAGAGATTAGAAAAGTGGAGGTTAAGAAAGGAAAGGGAAAAAATGTACATCCTATTCCTAATTCATCTTACCAGTGGGAAACCGCTGCAACAAGTTTGGATGAATTTCAAGATGTTTCTGTAAGTCAATGTTATGTGCATTCATGCTTCCATGTTTTAATGTTCTAAAATTAAATGCTAAATGCTTCCTCTCTTTTATTTACAATCTTTTGCCAAGGTTGAAAGGGAACACATCTTGAACTATATATGCATCAATTATTATCCAAAACTTAGAAGTAAAAAACAGGAGAAAGGAACCTGATTCTTCTTACATTGGTGTTTGTTTTCCAAAACAAACATCGAGAAAACAATGTTTAGATAAATTCCTGAATTAATTCAAGAGAAGAAACAATCTTAATTGGTATTGAACACTAAACTCATGTTGTATTCCAACCTTTCCTGTTTTCCCCCTTGTTGAGTTTAAAATTAGAATGAGGATTTACACAAAGTTTTTGCGGTTGAAGATGGGGAGCCATACATTTATCTGCCTTCTGTTTGTATGAGTACTTCTCTAATCTAATGTTGAGGATCTTCATTGACGCAATTGAGTTTTGAAATGTGGTCTTTTATGAATTGAAACAAAGACTGTCTATGATTCTCATTAATTTCAGAAACAGGAATGTTCGGTGAGATAAATAAATATAGCCTCATTTTTTTCTTTATTTTTCACTCTGGGGGGCTGCGTATGTGTTTTCTTTTTCTTTTTGCCTTTTTTCTTTTTTTTTTTTTGGGGGGGGGGGGGTGATTAGTGGGATTCAGTCTGAGTTATATGGTTATTTCCCTGTCGTATGCTAACATGGAACGTGAATATTTTGTTTATTTAATGAATAAACCTCTTTGGGTTTATCTGGTATAATAACTTGATTGAATGTCCACTCCTTGGAATGTGAGATGAATTGTCCTTTGGTAAAAGCAGCATAGTTGGCCAACAAGTTTAGTTGGTTTTCCACCTCTTTTGTCTATTGTAAATTCTTAGCTCTATGCCAAAATTACAGAGAGAAGAAAATAGGAGCTTTCAAGTGATTTCTGTTGTGGGCTCCTTTGACAAGTGTCCGGCTGTGAATTGAAGCAAATTAAGCTATGATGTAGTCTTGTAGTTTGGAGTGTTAGAACATCCAACTCAAAGTCAATTGTCAATGAGTCGAGTGACCTCGCAAGTATATAAACCAACTTTGGATGGTCCAAACCATTCAAGGGGTATATATACTTGATTTACATCTTCCATCACGTGGGCCCCAGGTTCTTAAGTTGTAGGAGAGAGTGTGAGCTTGGTAGATAATTGGGCAATAACAGCCTCTTATAAGACGATTGAGTGACACCCACAAAGTAGTGTGGATTGCATAATTGAAGGACTATAGGCAGGTAATACTACAGTCAGGTTAACTTCTTTATTCAAGAAAAAAAAAAATATAAGGTGGGAATTAGAATTCAAAATGAGATACTGGGAGTATGTTTGCAACCTTTTCAGGTTCAGGAATTATGTGATTACAGTTTTTTTTGGGGCTTTTTATCTATTGGTGATGTTTCCATTTCCTGTCCTCCCTTGGAGTGGGGGGCTAAAGGATTGAAAGGTGGATTTCTAGGTAGTGTCCTGGCAATGCCATCCCTATGAGTTTCATTTTAATGGTAGATTTGGAGTTAATGGATTCTGGGTTCAAATGCTATTAGACTTCAATGGGAAGACAAATGGGAGAGTAGATATATTATAATTCAAAATTATTTTTTTGTTGATTTTTTTTTTATGTGTAAAACTTTGTTAGAATGCCCCAAAGAGGGCACACAATGCGAACTCTTTGGTGACCTGAATTCTTTTATTAAAATGCTTGTGCAACAGGAATGCAACTTCGATCACCTTGTCCCCAATCCACCCATCTAACGCTCCTAAATTCATTTGTGTGTCTTGTTGAATTTCAAAGCTCAGTTATTTAATCTAAATCCAGCTATGCAATATCATCTATGTGTGTGTGTGCGCTAACATGGTTTGTTATATTGTTTTTTTTCCCCTTTGTGGGGATCCAAACAACCATTAATTCTTCTCTCACATGTAATACCCCCGCAATGATTATGTGCTCATTTTTGGTGGATGTCTACAGTTTTTAAATTCCTTGTGGTAACTCCTCCTTAAGTTTGAATTTGCTTCTAATAAGATTAGTAGTTGTGGGAAAACGAGATTATTTGTTGCTTTGGCTTATAGGGGAAAATTTAAACTCACATATATCCAGGCACCAAAGATCAAAATATCGTTTCGAAACGGTCGAAACATCCGAAACGTTTCCGTTTTCAAGGAGACCGAAACGAAACAGTGATGTAATCGAAATTCTAATATTTCGAGGTATTCCATAATGTTTCGAGATATATTCTAATATTTCAATGCATTTCCACAATTATTTCGGAATGTTTCAAGATATTTCAAGATACTTTGATATATTTCAATCAATGTATTAGAAAAAAAATTCTTAAATTTTTTATTTTTTTCATTATGTTTCCGAAACGGGTCGAAACGTTTCCGAAACACGTTGAAACGTTTCCGTTTCCTAGGTGACCGACACAATCCACCGAAACGAAATTTTGATCCTTGCCAGGCACCATTACACATTTATAGATTATGGTCGTATGCTTGCTTGCTTGTTGTTGTTGCTAATAGAGTAATTTAGCGACCTTGTTGAAGTATATGAGCAATGAACAAATGTTTTAAGAGCTGGTGGAATGTGATGGATGAATTTTCCGAAGAAAAAGTTATACCAAGTAATGTGCTTAGTTATCCAAAAATAATGTCTTTTTTCTTCGGCTTCCTTGGAAGCACTTTATGTGTTTGACAGAATGTGGTTTCTCTCAAAATGTATTTTTGGTACATTGACTCAACTCCGTAATTAACCACATTGGACATTGATGCATAAGCTAACAGCCCTGGTTTATTATTGCGGTTTCTTTATGAGTGGCGTGCCAACATCATCCTGCTTTTTATGTTTGGCTTGTGGATGGCGGTAATTATGCTGGTTTAGTTCCTGCTCTTGCTTTATTCTCCTGGTCCTTCTAATAAAAAATTAATTTTGTTTCCTAATGACATTTACCCCTTTCTCCAGATAAAATAGAAAAAAATTGGTCCTTGTTGGTTAATTCAACAAGTACAAACCTTAAGCATTTGGGATTCAGCTTTAATGATGTAATTATTATCTGTTGAGTTTTGAGATTGTAGTGTGATACTCTGCAACCTATTAATTCTTTTTTTCTAGTGATGCCAAATATCTGGGGGTGAGCTAATGTATCGGAAACGTTTTGTATTCAAATGATACTGACTACTTTTGGTGCTATGGCATTAAGACCCCACTACTCAGGGGACCTGCACTAGCTAACTTTATTTAATTGAATTTCGAGTTTGTTGCTTAACATTTGAAGATGTGCATTTTTTCCATTTTCTCTCCTCGTCATCTCTTTCGAACGTGCCCATCTTTTGTTCACAGGAGAAGTTATTTTCAAGTAAAAATAGAACAGAGTCTTCACTTGGGAAGAAGTTGAAAATTGACATGCTTCCTGAGGTTGAGAAGGTCCAGAAGGTACTCTATTATTTCTTGACTAAACACTTGCAATCATTCCAGTTTTCATGACTTGAGCTTTGGTGATTTAGACATTTTCTGTCAACGGTCGCATCTTCCATTATCTTATTAGACAGGAAATTCCTTTTTGATATGTATAGGTGTACATGAAGATTTGTTTATTTTGGTGTTACTAATGCAACAGTTTGTGCTATTGTTGTATGCACAGAGGAGAGAGAGGCTGCTGAAAAAACAACATAGACAGGCTCTCCTTCTTGATGGAATGATGATGAGTGCAGATGGACTTGCTGCTGGACGCTCCCTTCGTGATAGAAAACCGGTCACCTATACTTTTGGTACGAACAACAAAATTTGCTCATCTGTCTCATTTCTTTTGGTAAATATCCTTGATTTAGTGTCTCTGCTTATTTTAAAGGCTGATAATCATCTTCTTGTTCTGTTTAAGTTATGAATAATTAAACTGAGAGGATGTTTGTCATCCTCAACTTGCATTCTCTATCTTATGTTCTTCTCACAAAGATTGTCAGGGAGACTGTTACATAGGCTTCTTCGGTATTAGTGAAAACAGAGCTTTTCTTTTTGAAATTGTTTTGAAGGAGATTTTGGGCCCTTCTGGGAGATCTGCTGGTTTTAGTTAAACCTGGTTACTGTATATTTTATCGCGCTCTCTGTTCTGAGTATTTGCACTTTGGAAAATTTGCTCTCTTGTTTCTTTGAACCTCTATGCAATAAAGGCAGCCTAGTGCATGAAGCTCCAACCACTGTTGGGTTTTGGAGGGGTCAGACGTACAACCGTACAAAACTAACATAACAGGTCAGAGGAGATTAGTTGTCGATACAAACCTGAAAATGACGCGACCCCTAACACAAATAAGAAACAGGATGTGTTATTGTTGATACGCACCTGAAAATGACAGCCCCTACCACAAATAAGAAACAGGATGGATTATTGCCAAACACGAATAATACGATTTCAACCCAACAAACCATTCAAGTGCTATTATATAACTTATATTTCTATATTTTATTATTTCTTGATCTAAAAGATAAATTATTGTAGAATTAGAGGATTTTTTTACTTCTCTTTTGCTAGCATAAAGGTCAAATGATTTCTAGTTTATGGGCAGCACACGGCAGTATGTCTGTTTGAGAGAAAAGGGGTTTTAGTGTTGGATTTCTGGTTCACGTGTTACATTTTTTAAATGGACACGGCACGATTAACAAATAGGTCAGGTTAGTGCTTGGATATCTGAAATGATTTGTTAGATTTGATAAATAGGTCACAAAAATGCTATTTTCGTGACTCAACAAACCATGGCATCTAGGTCACAATGAAGAAACCATTGTACCAATACAATTGTGGATAATTCTTGATCAGCTCACTGTTGAATAATGATTCATTACTTATTTCACAGCAGATATTATGGTGAGAGTGTGTCTAGTTTAGTGTTGGCTTATCAATAATTTATTCCAGTGTTGCATGATATATGTCGTGATAAAAATGATAAATGTATTCGCAAATGCTACAGTAGTAGTGATAAAAGTGCAGGGCTCGAACTCACCCACAAAACAAAAGAACAAAAAATAAGAAAAGATACATAACTTAGAACGAATTAAAAGCCATATAGTTTATATATCTTTTTATGGAATGGTAAAAAAAATTTAGTTGTAATGTTCTAAGCCTTGTTGGAAATTGCATTGTGTGCCCTTAATTTGTATTTTGGGCAAGGGGGCATTAGAATCTTACTTCGTCATAGTGGAGGGTGATGTTTTTACTGCAAGTGTGATTTTATCTGATTGCTCTTGCGACCTCGAGTTTTTGGATGTCTAACTGTTATATTGGACAATTTGCAGATGACTATGACCGATCAATCAATGAGGCTATCAAGATAACCAAGTACGGGTTTTACTCCTCCCAGACATTTATATGATACTTCTCATAGGCGTATGCAAACATTTTTTTAGATGAAATATTTCAGTTGTTCTCAAATTTTGTTTTGTGACAAATTGACAATTGCAAATATGGTCTTCACATATTTATCTTTTCCTTTTACTCTCACGTCAGAAAGAAACAGTTGTCGCCGGAACCTACTGACGGAAGAGACGGTGCTGTGAAGCCTGATGCATCTACAAATGGTAGATGGGGTGGTCCTTCACAAACTCCTCATGTCTCTTCTAATGCACCATCTCCGAGATCACCTGATTACAATGAAAGTGATGAGGATGATAACCCTGAATCATTGGATCGCAGGTCCTCCCTGCTTCTCTGTCTCTAATTTATTTTAGCGCCCCAAGATTCATCCACAAACTAACCAATAACTTGATCTTATGACAGCAATCGACGAAGGCAGAGGCCTCAACGGTATTCTGGGAAAGAGTTTGTTGAAGCAGTTTCAGATAATGATGCAGATTTTGATAGTGATGATGATATAGTTGGGGAGGTGGTATATGATGAAGAATATTTGAGGAGTCGCGAAAAAAGGAGGAAGATGTCAAGCAGCTCTGAAGGTGATGAAGAGTATCATGGTGATGAAGAAAATGTTGAAGACGAAGAAGAAGAAGAAGAAGAAGATTCCTTAAGTACAAGCGAGGACAGTGATGAGCCCCAAAGATTTAAGAAATTACCTGGCCGTACTAGGAGGGAGACAAAACTAAGGTCAGTTGACGAGCTCCAGTCAGGTCTAAGACGTAGTAAAAGGGCAACCAGAAACCGTATCAATTATAGACAGTATGAGTTCTCGGCATCAGAGACCGAGTCAATGAAACCCGAGAAGTCAAAGGCATCAGATGGGCACACAGATGCAAGTGATAGTGAAGACTTTTCAAGGGGAAGTCAAGACTCTAAGGCCAACAATGATAACCAGGAGATGAAAGTTGATCAACCCGTTGAACAGCACCCTGTGATAGCAGAGAAAGAGCAAAACCCACAGCCAGAGAAATTAAATAGCCCAGGCCAAGATGAAGTTGAAGGTGTGCGGAAAAGGCGTTTCCTTGATCTAAATGAGCTCGCCCCTGGTTCTGGCTTTGATGATGGGCCTAACTCAATTATGAAAGATGAAGATAGAGATGACTTCTAAGCATTCCCCTCTGCCATAAAGCAAGGGTTGTATTTTCTATTGGGAAGCTATTGTACCATATATTACATATAAATTTTGCAAAAAATCCACTCCACGACGGAAGTTTAGAGAGCTCTTCCTTGACGGAATCATCTTCATGCAGTTTATTGATGCTTAGAGAATTATGTAGATTGAGTAGTCATTTTTTAGTATTCCTACATTCAACAGAACCAATGGTGAATCAATGAGGAATTGCTTGAGAGTAATTTAGTCTTCTCTCATTCAGTCAGTGTACAATACCTTTTAACTGATTGTAACCAAAAGATTTCACTCTTGAATGTTCGGAATCAGGACCCATTATTTTCTCCTCTATAGTCATTGGCTATGGTCTGCCTATGAGCTAGTGGGTTGGATGGGTCTGTGATAACATAATCAAGTTTAGAAAGTGATTTCCTTGTTGTAATGGAATTATCCTTAAGAAGTTGCAATTTTTTATAAGCCTTCTCTCTTTGTTCAGAAGGTACTGCCTGGATAAACTTGCATATGGTACTGCTTATATTTAAGTCTATAGTTTGATAAATGTAATGCAGGCAGTTAGAAATAGATATGAGACTTCAAGAGATGAATAAACCTTACAAATGTCAGCTGAAAACTCTTGAAATGTTGTTTATTTTGTTGCAACTATTTTAGATTGGTTTATCAGATTCTTGCTTATCTTTCCGTTGGGCGTCTTCATTTGCCTGTTCAATGTCATCTGCTTCCTCTTCACCTTTTTTCTTAGCTGCTGCTTCCTTTGCTTCCTGAAGAGCTCTAATCAGATTGGACAGACAGTTCTCTGCTGCTTCTTTCGGAGACTTGCGCATGAGGTTCTCCGCAACATCAGCTGGCGTGATCTTGGTCTCCTCTATTAACTGCTGAATTGATTGGAACATTGGATGTGCTTCTAGTTCAAGGTAATTTTTTGCTAGCACCTTAAATCCCTCGAAACTGCAGTAAGAGAGTTCGATATGCTTGTCCATCCTTCCTCTTCTTGTGAGAGCTGGGTCCAGCTTCTCTACATAGTTAGTTGTAAAGACAATAATTTTCTCTCCTCCACAAGCAGACCAGAGCCCATCAATGAAATTCAGCAATCCAGAGAGAGTAACTTTGCTGCCACTCTCTTCCTTCTTTTCTTTGTGAGGAGTTTCTGTTTTCCCTTTTATGTTCTCATCTTCTGGAGATTTCTCTTGTTTCTTCCTTTGACCTGTAAGATCAAGTGAGCAGTCAATATCCTCAATCACAATGATCGATTTACTCGTAGTCTCGATCAAAAGCCTCTTCAGTTCCGTGTTGTCCCTCACGGATGTCAGCTCAAGATCATAAACATCATAATCCAATAAATTTGACATTGCAGCAATCATGGTGGATTTCCCAGTGCCTGGTGGACCATAAAGGAGATATCCTCGTTTCCATGCCTTGCCAATCCTTGCATACATATCTTTACTCTGTGTAAAGGCCAAAAGATCTTCAATAACATCCTGCTTCTTCTCCGACTCCATTGCTAGCGTATCAAACGTCGCTGGATGCTTGAACACGATATGGCTCCACATCGAGTGTTTGTGACTGTTCGTGTAGAGCTTTCTTCGCCTGCTTCTTCCCCTAATTTCCTTCCCTATCTGCATCACATGCTCCAAGTAAGACTCAGTCACCATCTCCCTATGTTTCTTGTGGAAGGTGAGCCTGTAACATCTTTTCTCTGGCTCTGGATGATACATCGACATCGTCATCATCGACCGTGTTGATGATCCGAGTTTGCTTGAAACCCACCAGACCTTGACGCCTCGGAATTCATCGGTCACTTTCTCGTTGTCATCCATGCTCAACACCAGCTTGCTGCTGCCTTTCACCATCTCAGCTTTCAATTTCTTGGCACTTTTTGAAGAATTAACGCTAAGGTACGCCTCAACTCTTCCGTAGGCTTTATGTGGCTTAAGATTGCTTCCGGTGAACTCGTGGATGGAAATTTGAATATAAGGATTGAAGAAGCTCGTGAACCTATTTGTCGATTTTTCCAAGTATCGCCGGAGTTCAGGGGGACAATATCTCTGGATGATTGCCCAAACAAACATGAAACTAGCCATGGTTGAACCCAGTGAAGCCCACATCTCCACCATTGTCATTGATCCCATCTTCATTGTCTTGTTTGATTCTCTCTCTCTCTCTCTGTTCTTCGTTTTTCTTCAGGGAAATGCAAAGCTTTCTTTAAACTCTCAGATTTATAAAACCATTCTATATAAAGGGAAAAAGAGTAGGTAGAGAAGAAGAAAAGAGTATACGTTTATAAGAATCTCTTGTTATAATGTCGAAAACAAAAATGTGTGTCATTTTCAGTGTCATTCCGAAAATGATTCATAGTCATAAATCTTGTGTTATTCATGCCCACATTGATTGACTGTGAATTAAAGCAAATAGTAAATTAGAATTTTTTTACATTTTTATCGGAATGAAAAGAGAAAATACAATACCAAAAAGTGTCGTAGTTGGACTGCTTTAACAGAGCCATGTGAGCTCCATTTTCTCAGAAGTTTCCTTCGATTGGATGGAGTCGATGGACCACGTAGACTAAGACTCAGCAGCGACGTAGGGAAGAAAAAGGGCAAATCGTCATGCAAGATGACAAAGCTTTGGACGGCTTGTGGGGTCCTCTCTCTCTCTCTTACGATAAATTCTAGGGAAAATTTCAACCACACCTCCTCTAGTTTATCATATTTTCAAGGACACCCCTCTATTTTTTGAATCTTCAATTACACCCCTTGTCAGATTATAAATATTAACTAGAATGTAATTTTACTAAATTGACCATGATATATTTGAGAACAAACTTCATCCACACCCCCTCTAGGTAAGTATATCTTCAATGAGACCCCCTCTGTTTTCTAATTTTTTTTACGTATTAAAATTCGAGTGAATTAAAATTCGATTCAAACTAATTAAAATTTATTTTTTTACATATTAAAATTTGAGTCAATTAAAAATTATATTTTTTACGTATTAAAATTTGGGCTAATTAAAATTCTATTTGAACCAATTAAAAATTATTTTTAATCGATTCAAATCAAATTTTAATCAGCTCAAATTGTAAAACATACAAAATATAAATTTTAATTGACTCAAATTTTAATAAATCAAATTTTAATTGACACGAATTTTAATAAGTAAAAAAATATAAATTTTAATCTACTCGAAAACGAATTTTAATCAGCGCTAACAACTCAGGTAGAGTTCAAATCGACTCAAATTTTAATATGAAAAAAATAAATTTTAATAGGCTCGAATTTTAATACGATAAAAAAATAAAATTTATTCAGGTTCAATCGAATTTTAATTGGTTCAAATTTTAATCGGCTCAAATTTTAATAAAATTTTATGAAGAAAAATTACTTGAGGTTTATGTAGGGACATTTTTGGTATTTTAGATTAATTTTTTTTTGTTAGAAATGGTAGTTTAATGATAAGGGGTGTTAATGATGTTTAAATATAAACTAGAAAGGGTGTAAGTGATGTTTTTGATAATAGAAGAGTGTCCTTAAAGATATAATAAATTAGGAGAAGTGAGGATGAAATTTTCCCTAAATTCTATGTTGTACAGTAAGTCTCATTTCAATTTTATTATAATATGTTTGGATTCATACATCCATGCGCAGACCCGCAGTCCTCTGTGATTAAGAAATGACAAGGAATTTGTATTTTAGAAAGGAAAAGTGAAAAGCATGTTGGCATAATGGAATATAGTGGAACTAATGTCCATTAGGGTTTATGTTTATCCTAATTATTAGGGGTGTCAATCGTGTGTTATTTTCGTATCGTACCACTTTTGTTCGTGTTATTTTCGTGTTGTTTCACTTTTAGTACGTGTCATATTGGTGTCAATAAAAAAATATTTAATTTTATAACAACTCATATCATTTAAAAAAAATATATAAAATACTTATTTTCTATATGCAATACTCATTAAATATTATTTTGTTTATTTATAGTACTCGTTAATCATGTTATTTGTGTCTAATCTTAATTTAATTCATTTATTATTCGTACATTTTTGAGTTTGTGTCGAGTCATGTTCGTTCTACTATGTGTCGACACACCTACCTATTATGAAGGTAGACTGACATCTTTTGACCAAAACCATATGTAAAGCCCTCAATCATGTTTTGTAGAAATTACGAAAGCAAGGCTTTTGTATCTTTCTTCAATAATGATTAAGTTCGAATTCTCAAACCATAAAATCCAAAGGCACTTGTTTCTAACCCTTTAGGCTAAAACCCATTTGGTTATTTCTGGATTAAAATTCACTTTAATATTAAATGTTTTCAAAATTAGGTGATTTATTGTATATTAGTGGAAATCCGTACAAGAGTTTCCACTTAGTTTCATGATAAATAATCAAGTATCGAAGAATTCGAGATAATCTAATCTTAAAGAAATTCAAAATCCGAAACTTCAGTGAAAGATCGTATTAAGTTTCCTGACAAGGTGATTTAAATTGCCAGGAAAACTACCCAAAAATCAAAAGACAAAAAAAAAGCAACAATTGTGATAGTCTTTTTCGTGGATGAATCACCAGAACAGCTTTGTCAACTTTCCTGCCACTTTTTCCTAGAATGAACAGCTTTATCTAAATTTCATTTCTGCTCGTTTTTTCTCGTGGTACAGTACAGTGCGTCTCAACCTATTCACCTGTAGACTCGGCACAGTATCGAAAAAATAATATCTCGGTGTAGTGGTGAAAAATCAATTTTGATGAAACAACAAAATAAAAAAGATTTTATACACGTCATGCTTGCATTAGACCCAGAAAAAGGATATACAGTAACAAAAAGTTACTTTCAATGCACTAGTGTTGGAGCAACTCCAACAAGCTCTTTAAAAGTTTCTTCTTAGCTATTTTAGCTAGTTCAATCTTAAAATTTGCATCCAACAAATTAGCTATACCACTAGTCATTTTATATAACCCTCATTCCATTAGTTATATTTGAAGAGCCAACAACAACTAGCTTTTTTTTTTTTTTTTTGCGCCATTTTTCTCATTCCATAGCCCCTCATCGTCTTCATCCAAGGAATGCTGGCTGTGGCGTCTTCTTCCAAGACCCAGGTATGGACTTCTATCTCTCTCTCTACTCCCACTGAAACTCCACCAAAACCCCCCTAAAACTAGACCGGAAACCCCTATTGAAACCCCACCGAAAACCCCACTGTAACTGTTCCAAAAATCAGACCAAAAACTTACTGAAACCCCACCGAAAACCCCACTGAAATCCCACTGCAATTGCACCATAAATCAAACCAAAAACCCCCCTTGAAACCCACTGCATCATCTTCATCACAGATCGTGTTCAACTTCAACCGATCGTATTCGACTTCAACCGATCCATCGTCTTCACCGTCTAATGGATAAAGTTTGTGGATTTGAAATAGTTAAGATTTGTTTCATCCATATATCTGTTTTAGATCATTTCTGGGTTCGTATGATTTTGAGAATTTTACCATCTGTATTTTTATCGGTGGGCTTTGTATGAGAAGATCAATAAGGTAGTAAAAAAATCCAACAAACCCCCCCCCCCTCCAAAAAAAATTTAGTAAAATCCCTTCAAAACTCCAAAAAAATCAGCAAAACCCCCCTTAAGTATTTTATGATATTACTCTTGTAGCCCATCTTTTATGATATTTACTCTTGTAGCCCATAATTGATTAAATTTATACAATGTATAGTTGAATTATTATTTTTTGAATTTTATTATTGAAAGTTAGTTAAAATTAATTAAAGTAGTTAGTTAAAATAGATAGCGTTGTTAGAGTGAATTTGAAAAAATAGTTAGCTAAAGTAGATAATATAATATTTAAATATATTTTGAATAATTATTTTAAATAACGTTGTTAGAGTTGCTCTTACTTCCTCACTAGCTAGCCAGTTAGTAAACGTTTTTTTTTTCTTTTTCTTTTTTTTTAGCCAGTCTCGTTTCTCCACTATAATGACCAGGATTTGCAGCCATTCTGAAAATTTTCTACTTTCATCTGGTAGTTTACAAAGAATGCAACCACAAAGCAGATAGTAATGGGTATTTCACTATCCACACACACAATCACCTTTTGTAGTTCAGAGAGGTTTCCAAGAGAGAGAACATTGATGAGAAACTAATGATGATTCATTCCCATCTGCTGTGATTCCATTGTAGTTTACAGAACTAGGATGTGTATGAAATTGTTCACTGCACAGGTAACCCACTTCATCCTTTTCCATCCTCAATATAAAGCAGGAAAAGAAAAAGAGAAAATAATGAATGAATTTCAAGGGCCCTAAACAGCCCCACTATATCTAATCCAACCTTCCACGGTATACAAAATGGGGGGACAGAAGAAAGAAGGTTGTGAAGGTGGCCTCATTATCCACACATCTGATCGGATGAATGGATGCCCGACGGACCGGGATTTTCACGAGTGCCATGACTGCAAAACATGTTTGCCCCCGTTACTCAATACTTGAATTCTCCCATGTTTTCACCAAACAAAAATTGTCATCTCATGTTGCAGCATTGAGGCCTTCCTAGCTCTTTCAATTTGTTCCACAAGCACATCATCTGCCTCGGAGACTGATAGTGTGCTGTAAAATAATCTTCGATGCACCCGAACTGACAAAACTTCAAACTGTGTACATACTCTACTGGTCTTGAGCTGTTGAACTGCTCCACCCACATTCCCATACTCACATCTTCCATCTTGAACAACTACACAATGTGGAACTAGTAAATAATAACTGGCAAGAAACCCCACAATCACTTTCATCAAATGTTTCCATATGAGTATTGGTGCTGCTCTGTGTGTGTGTGTGTGAGAGAGAGAGAGAGAGAATGTTAGCTACCCTTAATTTATGTTTCTCAAATTCAGATACAAGGAAGTATGCAATGTCTGATGACACAATGTAGCCTGGTCCATTTGCATAAGGTGGATAATCTTCTTCTGGCCATTCCTGAAGGAAGAAATTGTGTTAAGACTTCCAAAATACATCATCATAGACGTTAGAATCCATTATTATACATGTAAACATCCTTAAACCAGGAAATTACTTCTCTATGTGACCACCTGAGCGAACAATTCAATACCAGACAGATATCACATCAATTAACAATTGCATGCACCTGATTTCATAAAAGGCATGCAATCTTAAGAAACAAAGGCGAAAAATCTAGTGACACTGCAGTTAGGCATCAGATATAAGACATTCAAAAACTGTTCCCGTGTACATTGAAGCAAAACCATGCCAAAGATCATTCTTGAATTTGTGATACCCATTGACATAAAATAGATGTGAAATTAAGAATGCAAGTTAAATACACAAATATATGTGGCCAAGAAAGGATACAATAACAAGATAGAAGGACAGGAAAGAAAATGGATTCAACTGTACCTCATATGTCACTGCCCATTTGCCATTGCGCAGGGGCTTATGGTAGTAGTTGATGTTCCCCACATACAAGCTCCTATCCTCAGCTACTTTCTTTGTTTCCTTAATAGTTGCATCCACTCTGACAAATGTGTCATCATCACACTTCATAATATACTTTGCAGATACCGTGCGGACCTGTAAGCATACAGAGACATCAAACATGACTGATCTCTGGGTGTGAAAATAATATTAACTCCTTTGAACTTGACTCATCAATCTTAATGCGATACTCACCCCATATTCACAGATGGCAACTGTTTTCAAAACAACAAGATCATAATTATCCATGTAAGGCACTATGACTATGTCACCAAAGAACTCTGCTTCTTTCTTTAACTCCACATTCACTTCCTTCCTTGGATGCTGTCAAAACATTAGTCCCACAATTTATTTGAACTTTCCAAACAAAAAATTTCCAAGAGGAAAAAAAGTTAAAAACCATTTTAATGCAGATACCACCAGTACTTTCACCTACCAAAGCTACAAAGAAACGAGCCACAACATTCGATGATTGGACAAGTTTATGCTGCATCCAAGACATTCTTACAGCCATCCGCTCAGCAAAATGGTTGCCTGCTGAAAGAATACCAATGAAGAGTTCGACAGGCCCATTTGGAAGTGGCGGTGCCTTCCATTCAGTTGACATATCAAGATGTCTTTGAGGAGAAAAATTAGGATGTGATGTAGGCAAGGAAGCAGCAAATATGGAATGGACATCAAGGTCTCCATTCAAAGCTAATCCAGTGGCATCCTCAAGCGCAAATCCCTGTTAAAAATAAGGAACAAACTTAAGAACTCTCCACATTCATCAACAAATAAAGATTGTGGGATTACTAACCGTGCCGTAAGGAAATGAGGTGACATGCCTCCCATCAACATAGATATGATAACCCTCTAAGCCAGCACTAAGAGTTAGGACAAATAGCTTGTCCTCTGCAAATGGGAATGGCCAATCAAAAGTGACCTTCTTTGTTCTGCCAATTAGCCGGTTCAACCACCATTTCACTTTCGATGACTCAGAGTGATCATCATCATCTCGGATCCACTTCTCACATTTCACATGATCATCAACTGCACAAAAGTCCAGATAGCTAATTCAAGAGGGCAGTTCCACAGCAAGAATGGACAAGACAAAGTGCCATAACCAAAAACTATAACAATGGAAAATCCCAAAAAACGACAAGAGAATAACTCACAAAATGTTTTTTTGTTCTATTCTTTTGCAGCCAATAAGGGTAGCAGGATACAGGAAAAGCAAGATAAATTTATATTGCAAATCATACAAAATATGACACCCAATTAGTTGTAACTTGCAAAACCTAGAATTCACCTGTTTTCACTTCCCTGATCTCAGAATCCGGTTAGCATTGATAGATCACTCTGTACTATGAAGTATGGATACGAGATACGAGTGCGGTATGATATGGTGATACGATAAAATTTTAAAAAAATAGGATACGGATACAACCACAATACGTCTATAATAAAATATATTTCATCTTTTTACTATTATATACTAATTTAATAATTATATATTTTAGTAATTCTTTAACATAGTAAAGAAAATTAGCAATTTTTTTAATTTTAAAAAAGTATATATCGCATCATTATGGTATATTCACAACAATGAAATGACTAACTAAAGGAATCAAAATTAATATTTAGTTACTTGGTTTGTTTAGAAGTATTTGTTGCTAAGATTAGAATGTAATAGATTCATTTTAGACTCTTTTTTCACATGTAATAGTAGTAGATAATACTTAAAAACCCTCATATGTCTTCAAAATAGTTTGATTTTTTGTTGATGTATTATATGATATGTGAATTCAAAAGATGTTAAAGATTAAATTAAAAATTATATATGTTGCTTTGATACAAAAGTATCTACGAAGTATCCTCCAAATATTTTATTATTAACCGATACGTAAGAAGAGTATTCGATACTTATGAGTATCGTATCTAATACAATATTCGATATGGGTATGCCGACCTAAACGAAGTATCCATGTTTCATAGACTCCATCACATAAATATTTTTCACTTCAGCTTACCATTCTAGAGAAGAGAAAGGCCAGGGCAAGTTTTTCAGCCCATTGATTTTTAGTCCAGTTACATACACAAATCCTCAAAGCCAACAAGTTTGAGCTACAACCATGTTTTCCTTTGTTAAAGACCTTCTAATTATCTGTATAAATTTCATTTACCTACAGGAAATTAAATCTACTGCACCAATTGTTAAGGCAGATATTAACAAAACCAATCAAGAATGAAGGAAGTAATAATTCCCATATGGATATTATCAGGAAGTACTCAGCTTGATAATTCACTCACCAGTTTCCTCATCAGCTTTAGATTTCCACCCTTCGCACCGATGCGCCAATCCCCACTGCATCCTATAGCAAGTGTTCTGCTCAATTACAGGCTTCCCACTCCAATCCCCTTTTAACCTAGGATTATAATGTAAAATCCTTGGTGGGTCCTCTCCATCCACAGTCTTCAACCCCTGCAATTCCATCATAAACTGTGAAACCATCGCTTGCTGACCTTCTTTCAACAAAGATATCTTGGGGTCCTGCTCCGGATGCGCCTTCTTCGGTTTCCCCACCACTGTTATATGTGATCCCAATGTCAACCCACATGGCAACACCATCATTCTATTTTTCTCCCAAAACTCAGTCCCTGACATTGAAATCGAATGTGGGCATGACTCAGTCCTATTCTCCACCTTCCTGTCGGAGTTTTGATCATCGGAACCCAGTTCAAGCTCCTCCCAAAGCTTCTTCCCCAGTTCAAATGCCTCCTTTGCATGCTTCAGAATCCCTGAAAACCCATCTTTTCCAGTTATACTTACAATGCTTCCATCGACATTCAAACTTGATAGGGTTTTATACTCCCTAATACTTCTCTCGGGTCTGGATTTTGGTGATTGATTTGGAACCCTAAAGGGGTTCTTTAAGGGTCGAATTGGGGCTTCTTTTCTGGCCAATTCCTCTCCGCTTTCGAGCGCAAAAGGCTTAGACAATGGGTCATTGAAGCCGTCTGGAGTGACTGCACTAAACCCAGCTTTGAACACAAAGGGTACTTCTAAACTCACCAAGAGTATATACAAAAGACCCACACATATCAGAATTTGAATCGACCTTTTTCGACTCAAGGACACGAACAAATCCAACTTTGCTCTCTTCATCTCCTCAACAAAACCCTAAAAAAGCAAAAATTTAACCTCAATTCAACCCCTTATAATCATGAACAGATGTTTCTGGAGAGATACAGAGAGGAAGAATGGGTTTCTAACAAAATTTAAACTGAATTTTGCAAAACCCAACTCTTAACTAAGAAAGAGAGGTAGAGAAAAGTTAGGTAATCAACACAAAAAGAGACAATGACACAGAATATATAGATATAGAGAGAGAGAGGGGTTGGGGGGGGGGGGGGGGGGAGAAGAGGGGGAGAGAGAGCTAGTGCTGAAGGCTTTCATGTCGGTTGCCTCATTACTATTTGTTTTTCAATTGAATTCAAATGCTAAAAGCAATCTTCTAAAAACGGATTTGGAAAATCTGACCCAAACACAGAAAAAAATAAAAAGGATTTTGATAATAGAAAATAGAAAAATTGCAATTTGATCCCTTTCTGTTTCTAATATTTTCACTGGCCCCTTACTGTATTTTGAAATCACACTGACTTCCACTATACATTGAAATAAGTTTTTCTAACAACTACCCTTGTGCACCCCCATTGCATCGAGGTGTATCAAGAACAAAAAACAACCTACAATTTTTATTGGTTTAGAACTAATTTCATGAACTAGAGTAAAATAATTTGGATTAGTCGAAGTACGATTAACTTGGTCTGAACACCCTTGACCGTTAAACCAAAAAAAAAAACAATTTGTCCCAATGCTGGTACAATTTTAAACCTCCATTGTTAATTTTTTTTAGTTTTGAAAAGTGGAGGGGTACAAGGTTGTGATGGGTTCTGGATTGTTTTTGATAGGTTTTGATTTTTTATGGTGAGTAATGTTTTTGAGATCTAAAAAATTGATCTAATAATGTATTAAGTGATAGAGTGTCAATGAAAAAATCCAAAGATTACAATCACAATAACACTATTAGATCATTTTACAATCATATCATTAAATCGATAAATTAAATTAATTTTTTATATCTCAATAGTATTACTCTTTTATCATAACTTGCAAGGCATGCATTGCATGTGAAGATATTTATGTGTCGAATAATTAGTTTTTATTTGAGTTATTACTAAACCTAATTATTGATCTATTCTATCTCTCTAATTATATCATAGATTTATTATTATTATTTTTTTTGTAATACTATTGATTGTATTATAATATAATGATATTATTAGATACCAAAAAACTAAATATGAAATATATTTGACCGTAAAATCCAGCCTGACAATTACATGCATATAATAATAGAATGCAGATTGAATTTTACTTCTTCATAGTAATATAGACATATATATAAAAAATCGTATGTAAGTGTACTACTAATAAAAAGGTCATTCTACCCAAGTGAATAGGCAGAGAATTGGGGGGAATTAGGCACCTAACCCATGAGCTCGGTGGGGTTAACTACAAAAGAGAAGTCAAGAGGGAGTGTTCTTTTGAAATTTGACATATTTATCAGGATGTGTTTTGTAATTAATACACGAATGGATATTTTAGTGACAAATTTTATTAAAATAAATAAACGACGTCTCTTTTTTAACCTTCGTAAGTCTCGACGAATGACATAATCTGAGAGATCCAAACCTACTATAATAATAATGATTTCTTTGAAATTCTCAATTCTAAATTAGATTTTATTACTCATTAATTAAAGTAAGACTCATTACGTTCGAAAAGATTTCCCGACACCTAACCTAAGTCCTTGGGTGGGGTTAGCTACGAAGGAAAAGAAAAGCAAATAGGGGCATCCACTTCAAAGCAATAAGGAGTGTTCTTTTTTGGAATTTATCATATTTATGAGGAGGTGTTTTTGTAATTTGACAAAAATAAGGGACCATAAATACAATTTTCTTAAATTAAAGTGAAGGTACCAAAGATGTGTGTGGCATAGTTTGTTTACTGGTGAGAGCATGTAATACAGGTGAACCCGTGAGTTGATTCCTTTTTTGGACTATTTCTTGGTTATGGGATCTATTAGGACAACATATAACAATGTATTAATGTTGTTCAAGGCAATTGTGTGTGTTATTTATTCAATACATTATTATTAACAAAATCTACATAGAAAATTCCACCATTTGTTTGATTTTTTTTTTTGGGAGAATTCAGTTTAAAAAACACGGTTAGTTCTTCAATGAATCGATTCGCTTTGCTGGATATAGATCTCTCCTCTATGTATATAATTTCTCTCAATGGTGTATCATAAACTCGTGTGAGGCTAGGGCTGTAAGATGGTTCTATTGTTTTTTTTTTTTTTTAAGTTGTGTTGATCGTATCTTGTCAAAAAAAAATTTACTTTCATGCCTAATTTACTTATTGTATTATCTAATTTGTGTCTTGTGAGGTCCATGTCATATACATGTATTGTTTAACCATATTGGAATGTGCCGCTCTACTCGTTTATAACTCGAATCCATTAAAATTGTACTCATGCTTCTTAATTTCGTTTGTTGTGTCGGATTGGGTGGTCGCATTAAGAATCGTAGACGTTAAAGTGAGCTAATAGAAGTGGATTAGAGGGAATCTGAATGAGATTTTCTTTCTTGTGATACTTGTAATATATAAGTAGGACCCACTAATATATGGTGGAATATTGGTAATCATCCAAAAAATTTAGAAAAAAAAAAAAATTATTTATGAATGATGTGAATCCATTAATCCAATTTCATAGGGTGGTTGACTTTGTCCACAACGTATTTAACACTGTAAGGCTAGGCTTGTAATAACTACACTTTGATATGAATAATGCTATGTTTGACTATTTATAAAAGCATTATGAATAATGCTATGTTTGACTATTTATAAAAGCATAACCTAAAAAACCCATCACAATATGGTAAGATTATGTGCATAGTACTTATATTTATAGATATATTCACATGATCTGTTTGGCTATTTTCTAAATCATAATAGAAAATCCCATCATAATATGGTATATGATAATTGTAAGTTTATTAGTATTACAATACATTTTGGCTATTTACCCATCACAATATGGTACTTATTTATAAAAGCATAACCTAAACAACCCATCACAATATGGTAAGATTATGTGCATAGTACTTATATTTATAGATATATTCACATGATCTGTTTGGCTATTTTCTAAATTATAATAGAAAATCCCATCGTAATATGGTATGTGATAATTATAAGTTTATTAGTAATACAATACATTTTGGCTATTTATAAATCAAATTATGTACATTATAATCATATATTTATGAGTATAAGACCTATTTGGCTATATTTATAAATCATAAATGAAACACTCTAAAAAAATATATATATATATTTCGGTACTACGCCTCCAAAATTTACTATTTTAATGGGTATTTTATTAACTTTTGTGGGTCATTTTACAACTAAAAAATTTATCACTTTTTATCACTGTTGTGACAACTATTTTTATCACTTTTCTTTGGTACAAAAAAATTACCATTTTTGTTAGTATTTTTATCATTATTGTGAGTGTTTTTACTACAATTATGGTGACTATTTTGATCACTTTTTTGGGTA
Organism: Ilex aquifolium; assembly: GCA_951799425.1. NCBI lineage: Eukaryota > Viridiplantae > Streptophyta > Magnoliopsida > Aquifoliales > Aquifoliaceae > Ilex > Ilex aquifolium. The sequence continues at coordinate 23,399,013 of OX637404.1, forward strand.
CCAAAGCCGTAATAAAAACACCCACAAATATAATAAAAGCAATACGATACCAAAATTTATTTTTTCGGTACCGGAGACAACTCCCAATAAACAAGCTTTTAAAATCAGTTACCAAATCAGATACACAAGTATGGGGGGAATGTTCTGTTCAAGTCAATGCATAGCACATGATTTGTTAACAGACCTAATCTTTAATACTAAACTTTAATAGTAATGGTGTTGCTTATTTTATTTCTTGCATTTTAGGATGACACAACGAATATCAAAAGTATTTTTTAGGTCACGTATTGAAGCTGCTACCCAATAAAGAGTGTGGTTATAGCATAGTCTGTTGAAGTTACACCAATATAAAATTGCACGCAACAAAGACAAATTATAAGGGAGAAGAGTAGATTTGCATTAAAAAGAAGAGAAAAAGAGAGAATAAAGAGGATTAACAACGAAAAATGTTATTTGGAGTTAAAATATTGATTTGATCAATCACAATTATTAAATATTGACGAGTCCAATTCCTATTGGGTCTGGTCCAACCAATCAATGGAGCCCAAATCAGCCACAAAGTAGGTAAAACCCAGTTCGAGAATTCAACCCAGTCCAAGGCCCAAGGAATCCAAAAACATTAGAGGACGTGGGGAGTAATCATCGGGATACACACTCTCGAAGATTAAGGCTACCTTAATTGTACTTACATTTTATAGCTATTCTCCCAAAAAATTAGTGCATTTACTCTCACGTCACCGCCTCAACAAAGGTTCAATGCTTATAAATTGTAAGTCCTCTTTACATGAAAGGACACATTGAGATCTATCTCTACACCCCTCTACACACATAATTTTTCTCTCTCCTAGCCATTGTATCTCTCCTGAAGCTAACCATTGCTCTCTCCCCCGTTCACCTTACTTCAGCAATAAAGACCCCTGACCACCGTTGTCGTTTCCCAGAGTGGAGTAGGTCACCCGGACCGAACCACTATATATTTGTGTGTTGACTCAATATTTACATTACTGTCATTGATTGCTTTATTTATTATTCATTAATCACTCCTTATCACACACTCGATTGTTAATCTTGCACGAAACTATTTTGTGCATCATCAAATATGACAAGCTCAGATTCAACTGGATATGGGTCAATCTATGGGTTAAACCCAAATCATCAAAAAACAAGTAAGGTTTAGCTTATGGCCTCAATCCAGTGTCGGCCCATGCACTAGGCCATTGCCTAGGGCCCCCAAATGGGACAAAAAATTTGGGGCCCCAAATTAAATTTTTGTACAATTTTACTAGACTTAATTTTGGGAAATTTAGAGGTCGATCCTCCTATATAGACTTGTTTAAACTTAAGTCCGCTAAAAAATTTATTTGTTATGAAGTCCGTTTTTTGTCAATTTTACCAGACTATCCCTTCCCTTTAAAAGTAAAGTAAAACTAAAAATTAAAAACTCATAAATCTTAGTATTTTGACTAACATTAAAATTTTTTCTAATTCATATCTATATATATCCATATATAGATTAGGACTACATATATATATATATATATATAATAAAGTACAATACAATTCAAATCTCAAAAGATAAACAAAATGACTTTTACTATTCGCGGTTGAGATAGCTTTAAATTTTACTTTAAAGTTAATCTAACGGCTAATATTAACACCTCAAATTTAATAGGAAAAATAGGCCCCTAAAGGTGTGTTTAGAGTGATTTTTAAAATTACCTCTAAGAATTATTTCTCATAAGTACTTTAAAAAAAATAGTGTTTCAAACCGCCCCACCACTATCTCTACCACCACCATCTCCACCGCTCCACCATTATCACCATTACCACCACCACTGCCACCACCACTACCACCACCCCCACCCCCATCACCATTGCCACTGTCACCACCTTACCTCCACCATCACCACTTCCATTGCCCCACCACCACCATAACCACTACCACCATCATTGCCACTGTCACCACCTCACCACCACCATCACCACTTCCATTGCCCCACCACCACTATAACCACTACCACCACCGCCCACCACCCCCACCATCATCACTACCACTACCACCACCACCACTTCGACCACCACCATAGCTGCTGCACCCTACCATCATCAACACTGTTGTCGCACCTTACCACCACTGCTACTGTCCTACCATTACCCCTACCATCTCCACCCCCATGATTATCACAACTACCACCACCATCGCCAACCCCACCATCGCCACTGCCCCACCTCCACCCTCACTGCCCCACCGCCACCTCCACCGCCACCACCATCGCCACCCACCATCGATTGCTACCATCGTCGTCCATGGCCACCACCCACCACCATCGTCATCTTATTCTTATATTTATTACCATTACCACCATTATCCCACTATCACCGTCGCCCACCATCGTCACTAGTCACTGTCACCTACCCCACCACACCTACCACCACCAACCGCCACTGCCACCACCTTACCACCACAATCACCACTTTCATTATCTCACCACCACCATAATCACTACCACCACCGCCCACCACCCCCACCATCATCACTACCACTACCACCACCACCACAGTTGTTGCACCCTACCATCATCACCACCGTTGTCGCCCCTTACCACCACCGCTACTGTCCTACCACTACCCCTACCACCCCCACCCCCACCCCCACCCCCACCCCCACCCCCATGACTATCACAACTACCACCACCATCGCCAACCCATCACCGCCGCCCTCACCATCGTTACTGCCCCACCTCCACCCTCACTGCCCCACCACCACCACCATCACCATCACCATCACCATCGCCACCCATCACCCACCACCGATTGCTACCATCGTCGTTCATGGCCACCACCCACCACCATCATCATCTTATTCTTATATTTATTACCATTACCACCATCATCTCACTACCACCGTCGCCCACCATCGCCACCGGTCACTGTCACCTACCCAACTACACCTACCACCACCAACCACCATTATCTGTCATCGCCCAACACTACAGCCACCCACTGTCACCTACCCCCACCACACTTACCACCGTCGCCATTCACCACCACCCATCACACTATCGCCTAGAAGCACCCATCGTCGCCCACTACCACCATCACAACTGTCGCCCACCACCACTACCACCGCTCACCACCACTATAATCGGTGCTTAAATTTTTTTATCTCTCCTTTATTTTTGTATTTTGATTTTAGGTATAAATACAAATATTTTGACCATTTTTTTATTACTCTGTGCCTTCAGGCACGGGGAATAACCAATATATATATAGTAACATTAAAAATAAAAAATATTAACATTCAAATACAAAAAAAAAAGTTATCATTTAAGCACAAAAAATTGTAACATTTAAACATAAAAAAATAGTAACATTCAATATTAATATTTTTAAAAAATAATAATAGTAACATGTTCACAAAAAATAATAACATATTCAACAAAAATAGTAACATGTTTAACAAAAACAGTAACATGCTTAACAATGATTCTCTCTCTCAAACGCAAAAAAATAGTACCATTCAAATACAAAGAATAGTAATATTCAAAAACAAAAAAAAAATAGTAACATTGAATATTAATATTTAGGAAGATAATAGTAGTAACATGCTCAATAAAAATAATAACATGCACAAAATAATAGTAATATGAACAGTAACATACTCAACAAAAATAGTAACATGAACAATAACATAGTAAAAAAAAGTAAAATGAAACATTCAATTTAACAAATCAACCCCCACGAAAATACCACAAATTATAAAAAGCAGAAAATTAAAAAAATGATCAGATATTCTCATCCATTACCCACAAAATTGACATAACTCATAGAAAATTAAAAGAAAATGAACTTAGAAAAAAAAACCAAAAGCATAATCAACAAAAAAGTGAATTAACCAATGTTCAAAAACAATCGAGCAACCATTATCGTACCCTAACAGCTTTAACTAATTAAATTTAACCAAACGTAATTTCAACTACTAATGCATCACAAGGAAGCAAGTCTGGAGAGAGAGAGAGAGAAGACCGACAAGATCCTACTGAGCATCGACGATTTTGTGCGTATCTACAAGTTGCTCACATATGGTAGCATAGACTGAGATCTGTCGCCTTAAAAGCTCCATCTGCTCATCCGTCATCCGTCATTACTTGGGCGTACATCCCGTTATGAGGTGGATTGGGTTTTTGAGGAGAGAAGTCTAACATTGATGAAAGAGCTTCGTCAATGGAGGAGAGAGAAGATAACGAAGAAGTCATGGAAAAGAGAGACGAATGGAGATGGCGATGACATCGCCACTAGCTGGCCGAAGAGAGAGAGAGAAAGCTTTGAATTTGAATTTTAAATTTATGATGGAGATTTTATTGACATATTTTAATTGACATTGAATTAAGGGATAACAATTTCCAAGATAGGAAATTAATTTAACCTCCTTTCAAGGAAGCCTATTTTTGAGATTTAAAAAAATAGTAGGCTTAAATACTTATTAGTAAGATAAAAAACGGACTTATCACCAAATAAGTTTCCTTGACGGACTCAAGTCATTATAAGTCCATTCCGGAGGACTCAGCCCCAATTTTCACCTTAATTGTTTGGGTTTAATTTGAGAACTTAATTCATTTTGACCATTAAATTAGTAAGAAAAACTAACATTGAATAAGTTTACTAAAAATCAAATAACCATAATTTACTAAGTTTCAAAATTAGGTCCCTAGATTAAATACAAGTAATAGTATTGTAAAATTTTTAGAATTTCTTACAAAAACATTTAGGGCCCTAAAGTTTGAGCTGATGTGTTTTATCTTTTTCCAATATTTTTGGTATATGAAAAATATGTGTTATCACCTAATAAAATATTTTTCTATCTTATTATCAAAAAAAAACTGTATAATTCATTGTCTATCAACTAATAGTTATAAATTATAACTTTATTTTTTTTTAGATTAAATTTGAGGTTACTTCAAATTTAGGATAGATTTTTACTTAATTATTTTTTTAAAGCGTATAAAAATGACTATAGAATAAAGTGAGTTGAAGTATCTCGCTATATGAAATTAATTATAACCATAATTGTCTTGCTAAAATTTCTCAGTTAAAACATTTCTTTGGTTCTCTGCAATATTAAAATATGTTTCACATATTCCAATACTATTTAACTTACACAAATTTTAACTTTTACATTTGTTTTGAAAAAATTCATTTTGTTAGTTAGTTTAAATTTTCATTTTCTTTCTCATTATCTTCAATAGAAAATTAACTTAATTATATTTGGTCGAGGTTTAGACTTTTCTTAATTGAATTTTAATGTATAAAACTTGAATTTAAAAATTCAATTAATATTTTTGAATCTCAAAAATAAAAACAAAAAAAATTAAATAATTTAATTTTTGACAATTATTTATATTATTGTAAAATATATTAATAGGGCCTAATTTAAAATTTTTGCCTGGGGCCCCCAAATATGTTGGGCCGCCCTGTCTCAATTCAGTCTAAAACTCAGAAGTTCAAGAAGGGTAAACGCACGTAAGAGAGCAATTATCGAAATAGTCATTACTCTAAGATAGCGTCTATCCTCAATCGTAATTATCCTCCCCAGTAGATTAGTAGCTTGACCTTCACGACACCGCCACAGTTAGGGCTCTGTGCTTATAAATTGTAAACTCCTTACACAGGGAACACACACTACACCTTGAATATACTCTTGTTTTTTCTCTCTCTCCTGCTACGTTGTACTCCATCATTAAGGGCATGTTTGATATGTTTTTTTGGATGGGTTTGGATTGGCTTGTCCAAATCCGGGTTTGACCTAAAGATGGGATTCAAAGATGGGATTCAACATTCAATGCTGTCCATACCCACGTTTGGTATGCGCAGGGGTATATAATTATTGTGATAATATATTTGTATATAAATGACTATTTTGTCCTTTAACTAATTTGTATATATGAAATATATAGGATATATGAGGGTATAAATGTCATTTGTATTTTAAACCCCCTTAACCCCCATATGAAACCCACCCCCCCCTTGGGTTTCATGAAACCCATGTATGTGGGTTTCATGACCGGGCCAAGACCGGGCCGGGTTTCAAATCCTATCCCTACTTTATTGTTGCCAAACATGGGTTTATGGGGGTTTATACCCTAACCCATGTTTCAAAACCCCTCCAAACCCCCATAACAAACAAGCCCTAATAGAGTTCTCCGGCCACCATTGCCTCCTTCGATGGTTAGGTCACCAAGACCCAACCACTCAATCTTATTATTAATTGTTTCATTAATTACTTTACATTACACACTCGACTGATTTGATCTTGCATAATCAACTTTATGCATCATCAAAATATATAGTGGGTTTCAATAAAAACTGAAACACACAGTTAAATTAATGACAATGATTGATTAAGTCAGCATTTTTCTCGAACAATAGCACATGAAATGCCCAATTTTCAAGCTATTAAGAGCGATAATTAAGTAGTTTAAGATTCTCAATAAATTAAAATTCAGTGTACTTTTCAAGCAAAAAGATGGTAAGACAGGTGAGAAAAGCAACCATTCTTTAATTTAATATCAAATAATAATGTAAATTTAATGAGAGCTTGCTTCTGCAGTGCTTCATACTCTGCATCTAATTTTGCTTTTGATATATTTGAAAAAAAAAAACTTAAGTTATACTAAGTTTGTACAATAATTAGAATCGAGAATCCCTCCAGCATTATTTCATCTCAATGCCCTTAATATTATATTACTGATTATGTATTAGTGGACGACCCACTTGAATATTCACAAAATTCACATCGAGTATAATTCACGGTAAAATGGAAATAATCGTCAATTTTATTCAACTTATCTTTCCAAAAAGTGTCTGATTCTTATGTTTCAGGTTCGCGGGTTATTTCAGAGAACTTGTGAAATAATAAAATTAACCCAAAAAAAATAGAACAATAAACTTTTTCATATGTCAACCCTATGATTACATATATTTTTTATTTTTTTTTATCTTTTTATTTTTTTGGGTGAGGGTGAGGGTGAGAGTGAGGGGGAGGGGGAGGGGGAGGGGGAGAGAGATTTGAACTCTTGACCTCAAGAAGACAAAATTTTCATAAGGTAAAGAGTATCATTTGATCAAAGGTTCATTGATCTATGATTAGATATAAACAGAGATCTATTGCCGAAAAATAATTTTTGAATACCAAAAAATTTAACTTGCAGGTCATGCATTGCATGTGAAGATATTTATTTGTCGAATAATTAGTTTTTATTTGAGTTATTACTAAACCTAATTATTTAACTATTTTATCTCTCTAATTATATTATAGATTTATTGCTTTTTTTGGTAATACTATTGATTGTATTATTATATAATGATACTATTGGATACCAAAAAACTAAATCTGAAATATATTTGACCGTAAAATTCAGTCTGACAATTACATGCATATAATAATAGAATGCAGATTGAACTTTACTTCTTCATATTAATATAGACATATATATAAAAAATTGTATGTAAGTGTACTACTAATTAATGAGTACAAAAAAAATTTAAAAGTCAAATACTACTAATAAAAAATACTAAACGAACTTAGAGTATCATTATAAGTTCACATATGTGGGTATAATTAATTTTATAATAAAAATTAATTATATATATATATATATATATATATATATATATATATATATATATATTGACATTTATAAATAATATGAATTGTGATATAACTCAATTCGTAATAGAAAGGTCACAATTCTACCCAAGTGAATAGGCAGAGAGTTGGGGGGAATTAGGCACCTAACCCATGAGCTCGGTGGGGTTAACTACAAAAGAGAAGTCAAGAGGGAGTGTTCTTTTGAAATTTGACATATTTATCGGGATGTGTTTTGTAATTAATACACGAATGGATTTTTTAGTGACAAATTTTATTGAAATTAATAAACGACATCTTTTTTTTAACCTTCGATAAGTCTCGACGAAGGACATAATCTGAGAGATCCAAACCTATTATAATAATAATGATTTCTTTGAAATTCTCAATTCTAAATTAGATGTTATTACTCATTAATTAAAGTAAGACTCATTACGTTCGAAAAGATTTCCTGACACCTAACCTGTGTCCTTGGGTGGGGTTAGCTACGAAGGAAAAGAAAAGCAAATAGGGGCATCCACTTCAAAGCAATAAGGAGTGTTCTTTTTTGGAATTTATCATATTTATGAGGAGGTGTTTTTGTAATTTGACAAAAATAAGGGACCATAAATACAATTTTATTAAATTAAAGAGAAGGTACCAAAGATGTGTGTGGCATAGTTTGTTTACTGGTGAGAGCATGTAATACAGGTGAACCCGTGAGTTGATTCCTTTTTTGGACTATTTCTTGGTTATGGGATCTATTAGGACAACATATAACAATGTATTAATGTTGTTCAAGGCAATTGTGTGTGTTATTTATTCAATACATTATTATTAACAAAATCTACATAGAAAATTCCACCATTTGTTTGATTTTTTTTTGGGGAGAATTCAGTTTAAAAAACACGGTTAGTTCTTCAATGAATCGATTCGCTTTGCTGGATATAGATCTCTCCTCTATGTATATAATTTCTCTCAATGGTGTATCATAAACTCGTGTGAGGCTAGGGCTGTAAGATGGTTCTATTGTTTTTTTTTTTTTTTAAGTTGTGTTGATCGTATCTTGTCAAAAAAAAATTTACTTTCATGCCTAATTTACTTATTGTATTATCTAATTTGTGTCTTGTGAGGTCCATGTCATATACATGTATTGTTTAACCATATTGGAATGTGCCGCTCTACTCGTTTATAACTCGAATCCATTAAAATTGTACTCATGCTTCTTAATTTCGTTTGTTGTGTCGGATTGGGTGGTCGCATTAAGAATCGTAGACGTTAAAGTGAGCTAATAGAAGTGGATTAGAGGGAATCTGAATGAGATTTTCTTTCTTGTGATACTTGTAATATATAAGTAGGACCCACTAATATATGGTGGAATATTGGTAATCATCCAAAAAATTTAGAAAAAAAAAAAAATTATTTATGAATGATGTGAATCCATTAATCCAATTTCATAGGGTGGTTGACTTTGTCCACAACGTATTTAACACTGTAAGGCTAGGCTTGTAATAACTACACTTTGATATGAATAATGCTATGTTTGACTATTTATAAAAGCATTATGAATAATGCTATGTTTGACTATTTATAAAAGCATAACCTAAAAAACCCATCACAATATGGTAAGATTATGTGCATGGTACTTATATTTATAGATATATTCACATGATCTGTTTGGCTATTTTCTAAATCATAATAGAAAATCCCATCATAATATGGTATGTGATAATTGTAAGTTTATTAGTAATACAATACATTTTGGCTATTTACCCATCACAATATGGTACTTATTTATAAAAGCATAACCTAAACAACCCATCACAATATGGTAAGATTATGTGCATAGTACTTATATTTATAGATATATTCACATGATCTGTTTGGCTATTTTCTAAATTATAATAGAAAATCCCATCATAATATGGTATGTGATAATTATAAGTTTATTAGTAATACAATACATTTTGGCTATTTATAAATCAAATTATGTACATTATAATCATATATTTATGAGTATAAGACCTATTTGGCTATATTTATAAATCATAAATGAAACCCTCTAAAAAAATATATATATATATTTCGGTACTACGCCTCCAAAATTTACTATTTTAATGGGTATTTTATTAACTTTTGTGGGTCATTTTACAACTAAAAAATTTATCACTTTTTATCACTGTTGTGACAACTATTTTTATCACTTTTCTTTGGTACAAAAAAATTACCATTTTTGTTAGTATTTTTATCATTATTGTGAGTGTTTTTACTACAATTATGGTGACTATTTTGATCACTTTTTTGGGTACCACAGCCGTAATAAAAACACCCACAAATATAATAAAAGCAATACGATACCAAAATTTATTTTTTCGGTACCGGAGACAACTCCCAATAAACAAGCTTTTAAAATCAGTTACCAAATCAGATACACAAGTATGGGGGGAATGTTCTGTTCAAGTCAATGCATAGCACATGATTTGTTAACAGACCTAATCTTTAATACTAAACTTTAATAGTAATGGTGTTGCTTATTTTATTTCTTGCATTTTAGGATGACACAACGAATATCAAAAGTATTTTTTAGGTCACGTATTGAAGCTACTACCCAATAAAGAGTGTGGTTATAGCATAGTCTGTTGAAGTTACACCAATATAAAATTTCACGCAACAAAGACAAATTATAAGGGAGAAGAGTAGATTTGCATTAAAAAGAACAGAAGAAGAGAGAATGCAGATGAATAATAACGAAAAATGTTATTTGGACTTAAAATATTGATTTGATTAATCATAATCATCAAATATGATGAGCTCAGATTCAACTGGGTCTAGTTTAGTCTATGGGTTAAACCCAAATCATCAAAATGTAGGTCAGGCTTAGCTCATGACCTCAATCCAGTCTAAAACTCAAAAGTTCAGGAATGATAAACGCACGTGAGAGAGCAATCATCGGGATAATTATTACTCTAAGATATCGTTTATCCTCAATTGTAGTTATCCTCCCAAGTAGATTAGTAGTTTGACATTCGCGACACCGCCACAGTTAATGTTATGTACTTATAAATTATAAACTCTTTACACAGGGAACACACACTACACCTTGAATATACTCTTGTTTTTTTTCTCTCTCCTGCTACCTTGTACTCTATCATTAATAGAGTTCTCCGACAACCATTGCCGCCTTCAATGGTTAGGTCACTCAGACCCAACCGCCCAATTTTTGTCTCTTATTATTAATTGTTTCATTAATTATTTTACATTACACACTCGACTGATTTGATCGTACATAATCAACTTTATGCATCATCAAAATATGTAATAGGTCTCAATAAAAACTGAAACACATAATTAAATCAATGACAATGATTAATTAAGTCAGCATTTTTCTCGAACAATAGCACATGAAATGCCCAATTTACAAGCTATTAAGAGTGAGAATTAAATAGTTTAAGATTCTCAATAAATTAAAATTCAGTGTACTTTTCAAGCAAAAAGATGGTAAGACAGGTGAGAAAAGCAACCATTCTTTAATTTAATATCAAATAATAATGTAAATTTAATGAGAGCTTGCTTCTGCAGTGCTTCATACTCTGCATCTAATTTTGCTTTAGATATATTGAAAAAAAAAACTTAAGTTATACTAAGTTTGTACAATAATTAGAATCGAGATTCTCTCCAGTATTATTTCATCTCAATGCCCTTAATATTATATTACTGATTATGTATTAGTGGACGACCCACTTGAGTATTCACAAAAATTCACGTCGAATATAATTCACAGTAAAATGGGAATAATCGTCAATTTTATTCAACTTATCTTTCTAGAAAATGCCCGATTCTTATGTTTCAGGTTCGTGGGTTATTTCAGAGAACTTGTGAAATATAAAATTAACCCAAAAAAAAAGAACAATAAACTTTTTCATATGTCAACTCTATGATTAGATATAAACAGAGATTTATTGTCGAAAAATAATTTTTCGATACCAAAGAATTTAACATTTCTTTGGTTCACTGTGAACCATGTGATGAACTAAAAGTACAAAAAGTTTAGAATAGTACAAACTTTAGAAAGACATAAAAGTTGATTTTCTGTCATCTTTTAGTTTTATATGGTATCATGACATGGCTGGCAGCAAATTTTTTATGGGTAAGTCTACAGTAATTTTTTTTTTTTTTTGTATCGTACTGCAAAAATATAATTTTTTGCGGGTCATTTATTATCTTTTGGGGTGTTTGGGATTGATCTTTAAATGTTTTTTTAATTTCCAATAGATTATATTTTGAAACAAAAAGATAATAAATTTCGGTACCACACCTCATTCATTCGATACTAAATTAAACCCCACTTTTGATTAGAAGAATCAATTTTCTAAATGTGAATGATAGTGTTACCCATGTGTATAGAGAAGAACTTCAACGCAATTATGAAAGAAACTTTCTCAAAAAAAAAAAAAAAAAAGTTTGCTCTTTATTTTCTGAACTGGACTCTTTTTATTTAAGAAGACCACCATCATTGATAACCATGAGGTTATTTACATTCCAATATAAAGGACAATCATTTTGCGAGTATAATATCAAAGACGGGTCTTAGTGTAACGATAAAATTGTTTTATTGTGATCTTGAGGTTATAAGTTCGAGTCGCGAAAACAGTCTCTGCTTGCAAGAATAAGATTGTGTATATCTAATCATTCCCCGACCCAATAATAAAAAAAACTTCATACATTAGGTACGTCTTTTTAATACCAATAGTTAGATAAGTTTCTTGAGATATGAATTATCTATTTGAGTCATTTTTGGCTCTAAGGGAAGAAGGACAGACATTACAAACTTGATTCGAAATATTATGAAACTAGTTTGTCTAAGCTTAGCATTATTGTGTTTGGAGAAGAGTAGCTGACCAATGTGTCCGCTGCCCAAAGCGTTCTTCCTCCACTACTTAACTAAACACGAGATATACCTAATATGAACTCAAGAATGCATGACTATAAATAAATTGAGTATATGTTCAACAAATTTAAATACGACATAACTTAAATATGACACAAATCCAATACGATTTATTATTAATTCTAGTTGAAAAAGCTCTATATATTATAGCTTGAATAGATTTATCAGAAACTATATAAATTAAATAAGAAATAAATTAGAACAGTCCTAATATACCATAAATAGGTATATTAGAGATCCTATAGAAAACATAAAGATCAAGTTGTATTTGAATAAGTTTAGCTGATAATTCAACGTAATTTTTTGATCCGTGGATGTAATTACAGTATAGCGGTGTTGATCATCCACTATTGCAAAACCAGCAAAAATAAAAATGATTTAAGAGGTAGTAGTTTATGGGAGACATGTTTGGCTTAGCTGTGTATCACATGTTATAGTCTTTCCCTCGGAAGGAATAAGGAATAATAATACTAGCTACATGCATAAAAATATACTTGAATCAATCTTCTTTATTAGACTATATTCAAATTCATGTGCCATAAAGCGTAAACGGCATTCATCCGAGAGTTGGCATTTGGCATATGGTTCTTTTTTTTGACCTGTCTTCTGGCCGATTTAGGTCGGACTTTTATATTGTCGAGTACGAGAAAATAGGTAAAATTATTTTATAATTGTCATATAATATTATTAATTAATTAAAAATTACAAACAAAAATAGTGGAATCCCACTATGTGGTTATTAGAATAGTAGAGTTCATTAAAATAAGATACGGCATGAAATTAAAGGTTTGAGTCTTTTTTAAGTTATCTGTTTCGTAAACAAATGGATATGATATGATATGATTAATAAACGAATCGAATATGAGTGAAATCAGTCAAAAAAAATACACGACACGACTTGTTTATATACTTGTTTTACATGATTCATACACTATACAAATCTAATATGACATGATTCGTCAGATGCAAATTAATAAACGAATCAGGTATATATATAATATTTTTGACACAAACTCGTCTCACCCCGACATAATTGACAGACCTAATCTACAATATGTTTAATTATTAATTAATAACATCACGTATCAATAATAATATGACATTTTCCTTATATTGATTATTTACTCGCCCGTGTATATTTTTTGGTCTATGCTTTCAAGCAAACAAGAGCAGCTGGCTGGCAGACCCATTGGTATCCAATAGACCACGCTGGCACAACTAGTCACGTATTCCTGTTGGCCCAAAGTCCCATCAGGCCATGGGCCAACCTACCATGAGGCAGTCTGTGGGAAGTCCAGTAGCCCACTGGAGAGGACCATGACTTATGATTTTGATGTCTAGTCGGTTCAGAAGTAGTAAGGTCTAGTACCTTGTACTCTATTCCAGCACTAGACTTGGAAAAAGTCTGTTGCTTTTTTGGAAAATTCAAGTCAGTAAATTTTTTCAAGAAATATGGAGAAGCTCATAGTGGACCGTCTCTTATTTGGGCTGCCAATCCAATCGACATCAGAGAATTAAGAGAAGGTGATTAACAGTCCCGGAGTGATGATTGTACCTAAGTTAGCAACAAGAAAAATAGAGGTCCACAAAGGCAGCCCATTGGGTGGGATCAATGCCCAACCATTGCCCCAAAAAAATCGGACGAATTTAAAATATAAGATTGGTTTGAAAGAAACATAGACCCATTAAGACTTGCTAAATACCCATTAACACATAACCCGATAGTCAAATCACAGATTATAAATTTTTGGGGAGGGAATCTTGCACGATCCACAACCCACCATTGGCCGTTGATTAAAAGCGTCGGGCTTGCCCGGGCTTACCTAAGAGGAGGTTGGACTCACCCAAATTGGTAAATTACAAAAGAAAACGATAGGTTGGTTCATAAAACTAAATGAATTGCGACTGACAAAATCTCCGTAGACATATTTGGATCCTCTAAAGTAAGGCCGATGGGCACAATTCCTTTTGGGGCAGCTGTGCGGCTCCCTTATTATTACATTGTTACTTTGACGACAGATAAATATTATTTGAAGAGTGAATGTTGGTGTTTTCATATTGAATTACAAACATTTGTCCTCTTTCTTGGGAAGAGAGGACAACACCCTGAAAAACAAGTCTCAGCACTTATACAAGTTGTCTATACTTCATCAAAAAGCTTCAACAAAAGAAAACTGCAATGGGTATGAAAATGTTTCCTACACCTTTATTGTAACCAAGTTTATTGTTTTCCAAACTCGGGCGAAAATGGGAAAAAAACAATGAAAAGAAAAAGGAATGCTCAAGGGGCAAAACATGAAACTCCCAATAAGTTTTCATTGTTATTCTCTCAGTTTCTATTGTTCACCAGGAACCATGAGAGGAAAAATGTACACCAAAAATCAATCAACAATTTTATTGAGACCTTATTTATTAATCTAATTTATTGAATTAATTCATTATAACTTTTGGATTGATTGTGAACCCCTCCAAATATTAGAATTTAGTTCTAATCTTTTAAATACGATAAAGCCGCATCATTAAGTGGTCAGATTTCAGTTGTTGAAGTTGATCTTTGGTAACCCAGAGATTTCAGATTCAATCCCTTCCCACACCCCTTCAGGACTAGCTACCCTTGTCTCTTTAAGGACATGCTCTGACCACCAGTTTTGAAGTCGAGGGAGTAATCGACACAAGCCTTTGGACACCCCGTAGTAGGAAAAAAAAAAAAAAAGATTAGGTCAAATTTTTAGATCCCAATAACATTACTCAAAATGAATATGAATAAGATCCAAACAGTTCCCATAGCCACAAATCATGCCAAAATTGTGTGCTCAAATGGGCTTTCCATTTTGTTTCTTTAATTAGTTGAATCTTTGTTTATAATAGTCACTCTTATCAAACTTGTGATCCTTGGAAACTAAACAGGGGAGTCTTTTCTTTTGAGGAATCATCAAATCCAAACAACCAATACTTTTTATTTAATTAACTTAGTTTAAATCCATGTATAACCAAAAATCCACCCTATTTGAACCTGATTCAATTGCTCTTTGCTCCAACCATATGAGGTGCAAAGGGAATAGAGATAAATATATATATGTGTGTGTGTTTCGTTGCTTAGTTTGCGAACGTGTGACGGGTTTATAAATAGGTAAAGAGAACGGATCAACCTTGCGTGGTCAACCTATGTTGTTGGGTAGATATCCTCCTTGGACTGTATCAGTGTGTGTGTGTTTTCATATTTAATCTCTAGTCATTAGATAGAAGGTGTGGTTTATCATGCAAATGTGGTCAAATGGAAGAGAGCCCCCATGCATTTCTTGCCTCTACTTGTTAAACCTTTTAAGCTCATCTCTTTCCTCTGCTCTTCCCCCTGAGGCCCTGGAGGGCATTTGTAAAGAAGATTTGTAAGTTAAATCACTCCAGTTATCTTTAATTCCGGCTTTCCAATTTTTCCTACTAATTTTTAATTTTAACATGTTTTTGGATCAGCAGATAATATGGTGAGACCTCCATGCTGCACCGGGTTGAATGTGAAGAAGGGTCTTTGGACTAATGAGAAGGAGGATGCAAAGATACCTGCATATGTATCTAAGCATGGAACGCGAAATTGGACAGAGGTCTCCAAGAAAGCAGGTATGTTGGTGTTGAAATCTCGATTTCAGTTTGTAAGATGTTCAAAATTTCTCAATCATGGCAAACAGTTTCGATTTCACATGAGCTGTGATGCTTGAATGTGTTTTTGACAGGACTTAGGAGATATGGAAAGAGTTGCAGGAATCACCTGAGGCCTGACCTCAAGCACGAGAGCTTTACACCCGAAGAAGAGGAGATGATTATTAGGCTTCATGCAGCAATTGGTAGCAGGTAGGTCTTTTTTTCCAGGTCCCAATTCTACTATTCACTTAGCAAAATTGGTTGTATGTCTTTTTTCCCTTATCAAATGTCTTGAATTTGCTTTCTGTGATATTGTGTTTGTTTGTATTTTGTACTACTATTGAGTCCCCTTGGGTAGGCCAAATCATCACAATTCTGCAATTTTCAATGCTGGAGGAGAGGCAACATCAGGGTTTGTTTCTTGTTCTGGTTGTTATAACATACTCAGAAATGAATGTAGAGATTTCTCCAACTCCCAATTCGACTATTAGAGAGCCTTAAAGTTTCAATCTAATCAATTCTCTCCCAATATCTTCAATGTTAGTTTTGAGGAGAATAAAAAAACTGCACAACTGCCAATTTCAGAGTGATGATCAGCTGTTTAAACTTCCTTTATTCAGTCATTGGTGCAAGAATGACTCTCTCTCTCTCTCTCTCTCTCTCTCTCTCTCTCTCTCTCTCTCTCTCTCTCTCTCTCTCTCTCTCTCTCTCTCTCTCACACACACACACACGGTTTCTGTGGTTCAGGTGGTCTATAATAGCCCAACAGCTTCCAGGGAGAACAGACAGTGAAGTGAAAAACTACTGGAACACAAAGCTGAGAAAGAAGCTTATTGAAATGGGAATCGATCCGGTTACTCATAAGCCCTTCTCCCAAATCCTAGCTGATTATGGAAACATTGGTGGCCTCCCAAGAGCCAGAACTCAGATTGGGTCTCTAAATAGAGATTTAAAGAATGCACTAATGTTCAAATCAGAGCAATCTCAAATCCAACCCCAAGGCTTTCCAAAATTCAACAACCATTTGACAAGCCTAATTACACCACCCAAAACTGAACCAACCCAAGACAGCTTATTGAGCAACAACATATATGCTAATCATCAGTCACTGGACCTTCTTGCACAGCTCCAATCCATAATACTTGTGACAGAGGCCTCAAATTGCATCAACCACGAAACCGCCCAGCCACAATTTTTAAGTGAAGGCTCTTGTTCATCATCAGCATCACCATCACCATGGTCGCCTTCTTCAATTGCCAATCAAATAATATCGCCTCTGAGCTTTAGTTGGCGCGATTTTCTTCTCGAAGATGCATTTCTGGAGGACAATGCACAAGAACAAGAAGGTTTGGTGGAGATTTCAACCAATGGCTCCTCAAGCCATAAGCAATATGAGATGCAGATGAATGTTCTGCACACAGAAGAAAAGCAGAATTTAGAAGCAGCACAAGAAGTGGAATTTAATACCCAAAACAATGGTCTTGAAGCTTCATCATCTTCCCAGAGTTCATTTGTGGAAGTTATGCTAGATCAAGAAAATGACACATTCTTGGGGTTTCCTGGCCTTTTAGAGGAACCATTCTACTACTAAAGTGATAGAATGCAGTAAAAAACCTGTTATTGTAGTATTTGTTGGAATAAAGGCCTCTTAAACTTGGGTCTGACTACCAATTTTATGTTGGATTGGAATTATCAATTGTTAGGTTGCTCTATTGTGATGTGGGTATAAAAGGTTTGAGTCGCATAAACAGGGGCGGCCCTTAGGCTAGGCAATCCAAGCCGTCGCCTAGAGCCCCATATTTTGGGGGGCTTCAAATTTTTTTTTTTAGATTTAAATTTACTTAACTTTAAATTATTTTTAAAAATTTTATATTCAAGTATAATTAAGTCTAGATTTATTTTCAAGGTTCCAAATAACACTTTTAGATCAATGCTCAATTAAATCAACGAGCTTTATACTAATATGAGATTCATTATATTAATTACTCCCTCCGTTCCTAAATATCTGTCGTTTAAGGTTTTTGCACAGGGATTAAGGAAGCTATTAAATAGCTCTAATATGAGTAAAAAATAATTGCACAAGACTAAAATACCCTTATTCAATACGTATTGGGAAGAAAATGAATATGAAAGGCACTTAGCCTACACCTAATCAAATGCATTGAAGAGTTAAGGGTAAATTTGGAAGAAAAAATATTAATTATGCTTTGGTATCATGAAACGACAGATATTATGGAATAAACAAAAATGGAAAAAACGACATATATTTAGGAACGGAGGGAGTATAATACTATTCATGTCTTGGAACATACCATATATAATAAAATAAAATTAAGTAATTGTTTCTTTTATATTTTGTTTCTAGCTATTTTGATAAACTTGAAAAGTATGTATTTTGTTTTTTTATTTTTAGAATTTCATGGTCTTTTGATAAGTTAAATTTATTTAAATTTAAATTGAGTTTGTTAATAGCTTCTTTTTGTTGTCATAACAGTATAAACAGTACTAGAGTATCTAGTATTGAACTTCAAATCTACTTTCTTACTACTCTGTTGACTATTAGCCTTTGAATGAATCTAAATGATATGCTAAAGAATTTGAATACATAAATTTAAATAGTAAGTTGGCATCTCAAATAACAAGAAATTTATTTTAATAAAAATAAAAATATATTATATATTATCATAATAATCATAATTAATGAGGCCTCATCCAAGAGTTTCGTTTAGGATCTCCGTTCGGTTCGAGCCGATCTTAATGTACACCTAACATTTTTTAGACGCTACGGAGACAAGAGTGTGTTACAATGGACCATTCTAGTTTTTACTCTCTCTCTTCTCTCTCTTTCTCTCTCACACACACATTGTCAGCTAGTGCACAAAAATTCTTCCAAAGCTTAGAGTGATTTACTTGATTTTTGGAGAGTTTTGGGCAAACTACAATGAGGGTCACAAACACCTGAAGAACTAAACCAGCCATGAAGGTTAGGCAAACACCTGGGTGCCAAATTATATGTTCTAAATGAGGAAAAATTAATATAACTCCACATTTTTCGAGGCAAAAAAATAAGCTTCTGCCACTTGTCAAAATTAAAAGTTGGTCGGATATCTCTAATCATTGAACTAAAAAAAAAAAATCAAATAAACTTTGTTCCATCATCTCTCTCATGTTTAATGCTGTGATGCCACTTTGATGTAACAGTGAGAAATTTTTCTGAAAACCCATATCAGATGGATGTTCTGCATGTGTATTTGCAAGGGTGTGGACCAGACAAGATTGTGATAATGAAAATGAAACTTTGTCACAGTCATTTATAGACGACTATACCAAATTCAAAGTATTTAGACACGTGCCAAATACCCAAGTAAGCAATGAAGAGAGTTAGTCACCCTCTACTCGAGTGGCCATCACTGGTGTAAATTCCAATCAACTTGCAGAGGAGAACCATCAGAGCCACAGATGGAAATACCTTGTTGGTCATGATGTAAGACTTTCTCGGCTCAAGGTAGGGATATCGACCATAGATTTAAAGGATATTGAGAAGTGTGGATCATGGCGCCATAGAATGGTATTAGTCATACTCATGAAATGATATATTCTAGAAAAAATTGAACATGGCGGGCTATATTGCCGTGTGGAATGATATCAACCATCTCGGTGACAATCCTGGAGATATCTTGAAAGACTCGGTCAATTGTATGAGACTCATAGTTTACAAGAAAAGTAAAACGATATCGAATTGAAAAATATCAGGTCATATACGAATCGACTAAGTAGTATCAATATCTGTCAATACTTTGAGATATGCATCCATCTCATTTTTAGTGATCAAACTTGGAGTAATTATATAACTACTTTTGTCATTGTTTGAGCTCAAAAATTAATTTTTTTTCAAAAAAGTGTAAGAATTGTCTGTCATTTTTGAGAAAATATTTATTGCTTATAGGGCACCACGTGACAATGTCAGTTGGTGCTCACATTCAATGAGAACTTGCTATAACATTGTCTTATGAGACACAAATTATTATTATTTTTTTTTAAAAAAAATTGATAGCTTTACAATTAGTGACAGTAATTGATTAAGAATGTACAATATTATATGTCTGATATATAATGGACATGTTTGGAGCTAACTGAAAATCTCAGCTTTTTTTGGTTTCAGAGGAAATAAGTTTGGTCCGTTTGGATCCGAGCTTATTGAGTGACTTATCCATCAATTTTTTGGGCAAAAACAGCTTTTATCAGTCCCAAGAAAAAACTAAAAAATAGGGCTTATCCAAGAGCTTTCAAGTAAAAGTCGGCTTTTTCAAAAACACTCCAAATGGTTTTAAGAGTTTTTTTAACTCTAACTTTCTCATTTCACTTTTCAAACATCTGTTTCGCACCCAAAAAATCAGCTCCAAATCGGCCCAATATCACGTGTTGCTTGATGAGCACCGAATATTTTACTCTTGCTATATATAGACTACACCTAATTTTGAAATATTTAGACACGTGCCAAATACCCAAATAAGCAATGAAAGGGGAGTTGGTCACCCTCAAGTGGGCATCACTGGTGTAAATGTCAGTCAACTTGCAGAGAGGAACCACCCAACCCACAGAGATGGAAATAACCTTCTTAGGGATGGTGTAAAACAGACTTTCTAGAGATTGTTTATGCTTCACTATAATTATGTTTGTGAGAGGCAAGTTAGGCACACAATGGGCAAAGGCTTATCATGCATGCCAATAGAATGTTGAAGTGTTAGGCCTCTGCCGGAGATGAAAGCTTCTTTGGATGTGAATAACTTGACAAAGTGTCTATGTCTATGAGTCTATCATAGCTGTTCTTTGATGCAAATTCCAGTTCATACACTTTTGGATGAGTTTTACGGTACCGAAGTGTACTTTTTAGTACTATATCTTCACTCATTTTTAACCTCATTAAAATTGCTAGTTATTCCTCGATTTCTAGGGTTCTACTAATAATTCAAGGCAATAATAGAGGCTTGTGGAAAATACCTGTCCAATGAGAGGCTGCCACTTAACTGCTGGAGCACGTGTTTCAGGCCAGCCCATCGACCATCATTTGGGCTAGCCCATCCAGCAGCTCGACCCTAAACCTTCAAGTCCAAGTCCTACTTGGCAAATATAATGGGCTACCACAACTCTGACACCCATCAAACGACGGGCCCTTTTTCTGGCCCTTAATGTTGGGTTTCAACAATGTCCAAAGTGTAGGTTTAAGAGTATGGAGGGATGTTAAAATATTGGGTAAAAATCATAATTGGTTCATGAATTTTACTTTCGGTCTTAATTTGGTCTCTGAATTTTCAATAGTCTCAATTTAGTCCATCAAATATGAATTCCGTTTCAATTAAATCCTTCCGTGTATTTTTACTGTTAGATCAAATGGAGACTACTCCGATCTAATCAATTTCTACCGCTAGATCATATGTTTCTATTTGATCTAATAGTGAAAATATTTAATTGAGATAAAATTGATAGTTGAAAAATTAAATTGTAACAATTGAAAGTTCAAAGACCAAATTAAAATCAAAATCAAAGTTCAAGGATTAATTATGAAATTTACTCTAAAATATATCATCACTTATTCGATATGAAATTAGAAAATTTGAGTCTTCCTCAAAGTTATTGATTTTATAAACTAATCGACTCAACACGACACTCTAAAAATAAATAAATGGAATATGGGTAAAATAAATTAAAAAAATATAAATAATATAAGTCGTTTATATCCTAATTATATATAATTCATCATCTCAAGTATACCCATGTCCACATACATATGACTTCTACACAAACATGTGATACTTTGTTTTTAACTGCGTAGGTAAGCAAAATTGCTATTCATCAGGCGTGTGATCCCAAAACTAGGGTACTATTATACCCCCCCTGCATGAGGAAAGTGGGCCATAGTCGCCAAAGTTTGTCGTAAGTTCTCTTATGACTCAGGGCATTTCAGTAATTTAACCAAGAGAAATAACACGTGGCTCCCCTAGACGGGCGGCTTCACTTTGAATCATACTCTCGAGAATCTCACTCTTTTGCTAGTTTCCGCAGTCATAAAATCAGCGGTAAGCGCAGTGCGCACCATCACCCTCAACCCCATCACTTTCTTCCTCTACCTCACAGTACCAGTCTCTTTCTCTCTCTGCATTACATTCCCTCTGTTTCTCTCTCTATATGTGTATATATATATCTATAGCTTTCTACATACTGCTCATTACTGGTTCCACTTTACTGTGCTTTCTCTCTCTGCTTCATTTTTTCAACTGTACTCTCTGTAACAACACAAGAAACACGTCGCTCAAAAAACCCTCTCTCTCTTCCAAAACCTAGAAAGCAGCTTTTTAATACTATTAGTGTCCTTCATTCAGCTCCAGTTGTCTATGTGAGAGCTTAAAATGGATCCTCCGTTAGTCAGTGAGAGTTCGTTTTCGGCGGCGAATCCTTCGTCGTACAGTTTGGCGGAGATTTGGTCATTTCCGATCAACGGTAATGGTAGGGGAGGAGGAGGGTTGGGGCTGAGAATGGGTAGCTTCAGTGGATTTGGAGAAGTGGCGACGAATCGTGATGTGTCAGTTGATGAATCGACTGTGACGGAGCAGAGTGGAAGTCGTGGAAATGGTGGTGGTGGTGGTCATGGTGGGAGGAAGAAAAGGAAAGCGAACTCCGAGGATGAATCTTCAAAGCTGGTTTCCACTAGCAGTGGCAATGATTTGGTATTTTTATTTTTTTGATGTTCATACTTTTGAAATTTCTACTTTTTTGTTAAGTTTCTTTAACTACTATGATAATTGATATGCTTGGGTAATTGATTTGGTGTTTAATTGTTGAATTCTTCCTAGTAGTGGCAATAGTTTGGATTTTTTTTCAATCGATTTATTTGTGGTATTTATGGGTTTCAATGTTGATTTGCTTAGCTTGAGGTTGTAATTGTTGAAAACTTAAGATTTTCACTGTGGGGGCAGTTCCTATGTGGTTAAGCTTCTTCTGAATTGACAATTTTAAGCTAAACTGAACTCTAATTTGTTCATTTTATTTTTTTCTTGCGTTTAATGTATGTGATGATTTTGTATTTTGAAGTTTAGCAATATCTCTCTGCCAAATTTATTTTAATTTTCTTTGTTAATTTCCTGGGTTTCTTCAATAATTTGAGTATTTGAATTTCTGCTTAATGTAACCTTCCCTATTTTTTGGATGGTTTACTTGGGGCTTCTTTTTGCTAGTTACTGACATTATGATCTATTTTTCAGATACTATACTTGGGTTTTCATAGTGCTAATATAACCTTTGGTCTATGAATATTTTTCTTCGCAGTTTTATTTTGTGAGTTCAAATGTGTTAGTTCACCTTGTTAATGTTTAGAATATTCTGAGTTATGATGCTAACTCTGAATTGGTTTCCTTCTCTTTGGACAGAATGATTCGAATGGTAAACAAATGAAAGTATCAGGGTTTAGTGATGAGAATGGTAGTTCAAAAGCTGAAGTGGAAGCAAGTTCAGGGGAGGATAACAAGCCCTCTGAACAAGTTAGTAAACCTTCTGAGCCGCCTAAAGACTATATCCATGTGAGGGCCAGAAGGGGTCAGGCGACTGATAGCCACAGTCTAGCAGAGAGAGTAATTCTCTTCAAACCTCTCAAACTTTGAATTCACTGTTGTTCCATATGACTGAATGAGAGACATTGTTTTTTGATTTAAAACCCATTGTTTATCAGGCTAGGAGAGAAAAAATAAGTGAGAGGATGAAGATTCTGCAAGATTTGGTCCCTGGATGTAATAAGGTGTGTGTTGTTTGGTTGTTGATTTTGGAATAATCCTACTTCTTAGTTATATGCAGGTAAGACCTGTATATAATGAATTGCTTGAAAGGGAAAACATGGACCTACTTGTGTTAATAAACATATGAAAATGGCAGCTAAATGACTTTTTTTTTCCTTACTTTTCCATTGTAAATGCACTCTGTTAAAACCTGTTATCTATGATCCAATCGTCAAAAAAATCTAACTGTGCTACTGAGTTCCATTTTTACTTCATTGTTATGACTTAATTTTCTTCACGTAAGTATCTATTTCCTCAATTTTAATTTGGTCAGGTTATTGGGAAAGCACTTGTCCTTGACGAGATAATTAATTACATCCAGTCACTCCAGCGTCAGGTTGAGGTAATAACCCTTATCCTGCCATTTATGGCATTAATATCCTTGAGACTGTTGCATCTAATACTATGCCTTCTGAATTTGAATGTTATAGTTCTTGTCGATGAAGCTTGAAGCAGTCAATTCAAGACTAAACCCCACCATGGAAGGAGTTCCTTTGAAGGATGTAAGTCTCTATGCTTGGATTAGTTTACTTGTCATTTTCTTTTCTAATTCCCAATCCTTCACAAGTTATGGGATTTATTTTCACATGATCATAGAAATGTGTGTTTTTCATTTACTAGTGACAACTTCTAGCCATTGTCTTATTTATCAATTTGGAAGGTTCAGCTGCTAAAATTTTATCAAGATTGTTGACCTAAATGGGACCAAGTGATCACTTGTTACTGCACTGTCATTGCACATATTAACTGGGGCATTATTTTTAAACTCTGGAGCATTAGAACTATAGATCGAAAGAAATGATTCCTTCTGTTATTATGTAATGTCCTTTTGGGTTATTCTAATGGACAGCTTCACATCAAAGTAATCTAGATGTGGCTGATTGAAAGTTTGTTAATTTTAAAAACTTATGTTGAGATACCATCAAATTTCAAATTATTTGATGATCTTTTGGTTTCTGAAGAAGGTCTCTACAGTTGCAAAATTTCCTTGTTTAAATGTTCTGTGATAATTCTACCCCTTCTCTTATTTCCAAATGTATAATATTCCCCATTATCTGACGGTGACATTTACAATTAGGGAAGAGTAGTGGACTACATTTCTATATCGTGCATTCTTGCTTGCTTTTTTGCAGATTTTGGCCACCTATATGTTACACTTCCTTCTATCCTTTTGTTTTCACCTACTCTGTGTACGGCTTTTTTCCTTTTGTTGTGGTGTGGTCCTGAGGTGGTTTTGAGGGTGGTTCCAAGAAGAAGAAGTGGCTATAAACAATTTCATGGTTTTGTTGATCAGTTGATGGATGGTTACTTATATTTATTGTTTATTTTTCATTTTCCTTTTCCTTTTTACTTCTTTTTGATCATTTAGTTTATATAATTTTTGCATAGATTAAGATATGGCAATACAGGTCAGCTTTCAGTTTTTATGTGAATTCATTCTCCACGCAACTTGGATTGGCCTTAGGCTGCTGCTGTTTGACTAGATGCAACCCTATGTGAAGTTAATGTTTTGTTAGTAAAACATAAGCGATCAGCTCCTTTCTCACCCAGAATGCATTTTTGGACAGGAATCCAGAAAGTTGGACAAGGAAAAGTGAAGAGAAAACTGTCCTTTTAGGTCTCCAGATTTTTCTAGAACTTCCAATCTGAAATATGGTCCATAGTGCAATCATGGGCCATTGTCTGGCATGACCATGTCCTTGATGCTACATTGTAGTTCTCATTCATGCATTTAAATCCAAGTCTGTTGGTGTCGTGCTATTTGGTCATCTTAAAATATTTCTTCATGGACATATAAGCATTTTAAAACCATGACATACACATTTTAAAAGATTTTATGCGATGTATTTGACTTTTTATGATTTCTCCAGTTTTGACAACAAAAGATGTGTGCATCACCATCAGCCAACATTTCCATATTTTTGCTATCCTGATTTGTTTTTTTTAGTGTATATTTTATACTATTTTTCTCTTGAAAAACCTTGTATGCAGACTGTAGTGTTGCCTTTCATAGGTAATGCAATCTTATTTTTTAGGAAATCAGAGTTTTTATGATGCTATATATGGAGGTGCATAATACAGTTGTGATGGACCTTCCTTGTGTAAGTAATTCCTGTGACTTGGAAATCTGATTTTTCAGCTTGTGCCACCAACATTCGATGTTGCTGGAATGATATTTGGATCACAAGCACCAAGGGAATATGCTCATGTATCACAACCCGAGTGGCTTCATATGCAGGTCGGTGGTAGCTTTGAAAGAGAAACATGACACTGCTGACCTGACCAATTGCTAGTTAAGGAACCAATCCACATATTAGTCTCAAGCAACATGATACTACAACCCTTACTAATGGACAGTTAGGGAATCAAGCAGTATATTAGTCTTTCAGTTCATCGGTCAAAGGGACAATGTATTTGGTTTGTACATCAGATGCTGATCTGCGTTCCCTACATGTTACCCCATTTACACCATCCTTTAGTTTGTAATCAGATCACAATATCTCCTGTAGAAAATTGCATTTATTATAGTATGCATCATCTGACTAAATTCACTGTATTTCATTTTATTGGTATCTAGTCAGTGATCCTTCTGGGTGAATGTAGTACTTACAACTTCATTTGATTAATGGATTGTCTATTTCAAAATTTCTGGCATCCTTCTTGTGATTTCAGTTTCTTGCAAGTTTTTATGTAAATTCAACTTATGGAATGGTGTAATTACAACACAAACAATGTCACTACCCAAAAAAAAATAAAGACAAAGAAAGGACGAACGCATAGAAGAAATGATCTTATTCTTGGAATCATAACATTTATCAGATACATATCAAATGAAGTGAATGCATTGACATTGACATGAAAGTTATGTTATCCCTCAAAAAGACACTATCTATGCATTTTTTTTTCCTGAAGTAAACGCATTCTCATCTTTTTCCTTGAACAAGAGAGGTGAAATTATACTCATGGCAACCAAATGCTAGTCATTTTCAGTTGGATTGTACACTTACAATCCAGAATTTAGAGCTTCAAAGTTAGAAGTCTGTGGCTAGAGTATCTATTATTTCTTGTATAAGTTGTTAATGGTTGTGACAGAAGACATGAAAAGCAACCAGACCATCGAAACAGTAATAGAAAATCTGTGACTGTTAATCATATAGAGAGAATAGACTAACTGGATGATTGAAAACAATCTTTGGTGTTGTAAGATCCATTGGTTGCCTTGACGCTCTGTCAGCTAAACAAGTTTGAACAATTTTTGAAGTCTTATCACTTCCATTCAAATAAAATACAAACGATCAGAATCAGTAATCAGATTGAACTGTTTCTCATGCCAAAGTTTGCGAACCTAGTTTCTCGACCACTCAACAGTAGAAGTTTAGCCCATCCCTTTTGTAGCACTACATGAAAATCCAGAAAGTCCTCTTAACAGCTTGTAAGTTAAGCATATTGCAATATCTGGGGAACCGAATGTTGAAAAAAGCTTGCTCTGGTATAATTGCTTCATGGATTGAATGAAAATCATGAGTATAACTGTAGAATGAAGAGAATTTCTCAGTTACACTCTCTGGAGCAGCTTAGTTAGTCGGGATCACACCAGAGGGCAAATACAAGAGCGAGTTTCTCAGCGACACCTCTCTAAGGCAGCTGCGCTAATGGGGAGCACACCAGAGGGGGTTACAAGAGCGTCCACAGGAACATCAGTTGGAGTGACTGGTATAGCTCCCTCATCCATTATCTGTGGGGAATATGATAGCGCAACTACAAACCAGAGGCAAATGTGTTATTACAACACAGAAAAACCTGATATAATTTAAATATGAACTTCATAAAAGGGAAGCAACAGAATTGCACATACTTAGAAGAGGTTGTTTCCACTTCCTCTCCTCTGCAAGCTGTTGGTATCTTGCCAAGAATGTATCATAATAACTTGAGTTATCCCATGCACAGCAACACAAAATGGAAAACCCAAGGAAATGTTAAGAAGTATACCTAGAAAGTTTAAAAGAAAACAATACACATGCACATTTTTGAGCGCACACACATGCACAGGGGGGGAGAGAGATATTATGCATGTTACATATATACATATGTAAACATATCTATATTCTACCAATGTATCTGCGCGATGTACGGGATTTACATTCCCCACCCATCTTAGCATCTCCACCTCACCCAGCCCCTAACCCATCTGACTTGTTAAGTCATTTTACAGGAAGAATGGAAAACGAGATGATAAGTTAAAGAATCAAATGCAGTGAGAAGTTGAAGGAGTGGGAAGTTGGACCAGTCATATTGGAATGTAGAAAAAATTGATTAAATGAAAGTCAACAAATAGGAGAATTAGCATTTGTAGTGGGAAAACTTCCCAACCCCTTTCCACACAATTTAACTCTCTTATATAGTAGATATACATACATATATATATATAGAGAGAGAGAGAGATAGAGAGATGGAGGCAGGGAGGCAGGGCAAGAGGGAAAAAACTTTCAATCTTCATAACAGCCCGAACAATTTGATGACTGAGTTCATTCTGGGAAAGCAAGTTTCCACACAGATTTCATTTTCTTTCTTTCTTACTTCAGGACATCGAAAAGGATGACTATTTTGTCTTTTTAACTAAACTAGAAATTACAATCTCTAGGCAACTTTGTCAGGCATGTACAATACTGAGACCAAATTTAACTTTCATACGGTCAAAATGTGTAAACCTACCCTCCACCACGGCCCAATCGCCTTCCGCATTTGTCAAATGCGAGTCCTGAGAACAAAAGCAAGACAAACGAGATCTGAACAAACTATCATTTCAAGCTCTGGGCCATGCTTAGTGAAATAAAAAAACACGATCGGATTACTCACCAGGCAATAGGAACAAGTCAACTGGTTCATTTGCAAGCATAACTGCAAGAAGAGACCTTTTAGATTTTAAACAATATTAAATCTACAACAATCTTTCAGCAGCTGAGCTACAATAGTAGGGTGAAGATTAAAAGTCCAAACAAAGACAGATATCAACTATCAGAGCTAGGATTTCGAGTAGAGATTTTAAAAATCATTGGAAGTGTGTTTCTATAGTGTCTAACGTATGTTTGTTTGTTGACAATCTCTATATCTTCTGCTTGGCAAATGGCAATGGCTCCTTAACAAGTTCCTAAAATTATAACTTCAAATGTGTCCACAATGAAAAATATCACTATGTTTTAGGCCTCAGCCCTCAGGGCAGGAAGAGGACTGGTTTAAGACCCTCACCATAAGGATCCGTGAAGTCAGTTTACAAATTTTCACAAAACAACTCAGAGGCACTAGTTGTGAATTGATGATATAAGGTGATGAAGGGCAAAGTAGTTCATTATTGTTTTTTCTCCTCTTTAGCTCTTTAGGCAGTGATGAAAACAATCACTGTTTTAATCCTTTTGTAGTTCTTCACCAGCTTCTCGACTTACTTTCTTCCAATTGATACAGCACGACTATGATCGACATGCTAATGCCAAGCCCGTCAGTATTCAGCACATGTTGTGGTCAAGTGTATAAAGGACATGTTACAAAAGAAAGTATACATACTCTATCTAGAGTCCTTGCTAAATATATTCGATAACATTGCTCCACTATAGTCTGTGAGCAAGGAAAACTCCAACAAACTCGGGTAGAAACAATCTAAAAAGTATGAAAAGCTGATTGTGAACCTGGGACAATAGCCTGAACCTTGAGTACCAACACACTAACAACATGTTCCCCATTGTATGGTGTTGAATGACTTGTAGGGCACCTAAAAAGAAATGGAATGTAATTGGAAACAACAGGAACACCAGCCAGGGAAAAAAAGCCCAAAAATTAAATTAATAGCAATGACGACGCCGATATGATGATAACATTTATAATGATAATGACCATCTCCCCTTAACCTAATCCCCAAAGACTAAGGAATTACCTCATGATATGTAGGACAAGTAAACAACATGTGTCTGAGAGGATCAGACAAGTCCTCTAAGACACCCAGAAACCTCCTTGTCAGTAAAACAATGGTAATGATAATGTTTCTTCTAATTTTAATCATGTGTGTAATTTGATCCAAAAAAAAAAAATCATGTGTGTAGGATTGCTGTGAGAATTCGCTACAGGATGAAACGTGACCATGCAATATACTTCTATTAAATTCACAAAAATCCACGACCCTGCTCTCTTATCTTTGATTTAACATAAGTCTAAATGTCGAATAACATGATTGATGGAGAATAAGTAAATACTTATACTAGCAATATATCAGGATGCCATATGGCATGGAACAAAGTACTCTGAGATTGTACATGCACCAAAACAACCTTACCATCTTCACGTTCATTTCCATTAGCATCAATGGGAGCTGGTTCTAATATGTCCATTGAATTTGCAATTAAATCGTCCATACTTGAGATATTGAGCATTCGCATATGGCAATTTTTGTCCTCCACCCGTGGCACATAAAGCTTTTTTCCCATCTGTGAGTAACCATCTTCAGTTGAAAACTATCCATTAGAACCTCAGTGTGAGAAGAAATATGTACTAAAAGTATTTACAAGAACAAGTGGGTTCTATGACACCCATTGGCAGGACAATTTTTTGGAATCTCAACTGGTGAAGAGGTGGCAGATAGGTGAAGGACACTATATATAGAAATAACATGGGATCCACAATTACCAAACATCAGCCTAATTGACCTTCTTAAGATATCTCTTCAAAGCACAAATATTATGCCCTCATTCCAGCCACCATGTATATTGGAGTTTTAGGATTACATGATCACCTTAATAACTGTTGACTAGAACGGGTTTAGTTTAAAGGCAGCCACATGGCAGTAACTAACAAAAAGATTAGGTTTTTAACTAGTCCACCCCTTTAAGCATCCCCATTAACAAGACAAAACTGGGTAACTAAACTTGCTAACAACCTTTATTTTCCCTAGACAATGGCAATTAGACTTTTATAATGATCAATACATTCCTCACAAACAAAAGAAAATGCTCAATTTGGTATCATATAGCATGTGAAAACTTAAGTAGTCAATGCTTAGACATCAAGCATACCTTTGGCTGAATTCTGCAGAATTTCTGACAGCACTTTTGATGTATCAACTTCTCGTAAAGCACTGCAGCTTATATAAGCGCATAATCTCTTACATGACTTAAACCATGGAGCTTCCAACACGATATTTTGTATTGCATTGTCTGAAAAGGGTAAAAGGGAAGATAATTAGGAATCTCCCAATCTTTAGAATCTAAATCAACTGTAAGGGTTAGTCACAATTTGTACCTTGAAAGATTTTCGTTCTCAAATTGCACCTTTAATATCCCAAAAAAGGTTAAATGAGGCTCAAACTCGGAGTGAGATCCCTCTATTACATTTTCTCTTCCATTTTTTTCTTAGTGGATCCCCCACCAAATATTTAAGCGGGACACATTGTACATAAGTGGATCACCTCACTCATTAATTTTTTTTTTTGGTTCAATAGTTAGAGGTGTCCAAGCGCACCTCGACTAATCCCCTCCCTATCCGGTCAAAGGCGTCGAGACTAGGGTCCCATGTGCTGGCCTCAAGGATTGTCAAGATTTGAACTCACGGTATGGGTTTACAACTCGTCCCTCCTCACTAATTAATGGCGATGATCCGCCAAGACAAGAATTCAATGGAAAATGTATTGGAGGGAATTTGGATCCTTCAAACTCAAACTGCCGTTCACTTTTCCATTATAACAAAGGGCGCAAACACAATATCAGTTTCCAAACAAAAAGTGAACAACAGTTTAGATCTGATCCACATTCAGAATTCAAAAGGGCGCAAATTGAGATTAACCCAAGTATAAGCAGACACACAAACATACACTGATCTATCTATATAGATGCACATATAAGTGTACTCGTGTATGTGCATATTGATACCTTCGTGGGATCTAATGGTGGGGTCCATGGCCTTGAGCTCTTTCTTCACTCTGGACCGGAGGGTTCGTTTCATCCTAAATATGGTGTCGAGGTGGGTGGGAGCAGAGCTGTGGTGGTCTTGGGTGTTCATCATGGTGGTCACGGCGAAGACTGGTGGTGAGCGCAGGATAACGGAGCGGGTGAAGACGAGTCGAGCTTTAGGTGATGCTGTTGCTATTGGGCAGGGGTGGCGTATTAGCATTGCAACCAACTCCGCAGCCCTTAAGGTGTGAACCCATGTGCTTTGAGTCATTCAACCACTGCTTTGAGTGGATGTTTTGGATCAGTTATTTTAGGAGGGTTTTTTATTTTAAATTGAGATTTTCAAATTCTACTTTTAAGAGCCTTGTGATTGGTTTAAAGATCATCGTTCTCACCTTTACATTTTGTGGTGGTGAATTTAAATTTTGTCACCACCTCCCCTACTTGTAATAGTGTCAAATTCATTTACAAATATTTGAAACAATGATAATATTTTTGTTACCAAAATCATTGAAACAAATAAGTGGTTAAATCATTATAAATATTTTTGAGATATTTTCACCAACGTTTCAAAAAAAATCAGATTGTTTCAAGATATTTCATTATATTTTGACCCATGTTTTAAAATATTTTGAAAATAAATTCTTAATTTTTTATCCGTTTCGATTATATTTTTTTGAAACATTTTCTGTTTTTTAAGTGACCAAAAGAATTATTTGAAATGTAATTTTTATCTTTTTCATTGGAGCTCATAATTCTAGACACATCCTTGATCTTGACACAAAATTGACGTGTTTGAGTTCAATTTTGATGGGTTTTAACTTTTAAGTAGTAAATGGGTGTACATCTCCGCTTCCTAAATGAGTTGACAATAACTTGTTAAAGGTAATATGAATTTGACTAAGTACACACGATATAAATTTGATACAATGAGCTTGAACATTCAAGATTAAAAAAGGGTTGAATATCATAAACTGAACATAGGAGAATTTGGTACGATATTATTGAATGAACCACAACTCCTAAAGAGATTGAAACTCAGGTTTCTAGCTTCTAATAAGCTTCTAGGTAACTGGGATTTAATTTGGAGTTCTTATGTATTATGACCTTTAGATTGATGTTGGATTTCGTTCAATACTGGGACTCACTATTGATTTAATAGTCACAATGCATTAGATCCTCAAATTATGTCCCGATAGTATTGTTCGAGAAATAAGGCTTGCCAGGGAAAAAATAAAGTGAAGCATTAGACACCTTCAATGAAATTGGTATAAGCAAAAAAGTTTATCCTTAGATTGGAAAGAAAGAAAACAGCACTAAAACTATTACACAGAAGGGTTCATAGTCTTTTTTGTACAAGGTTTGCTTATCAGCTTTGAAGTTCTGTGTGTGGCTCATTTTCTCCCTCCTATGATATCTCCAACCAGTGATCCAACACACCTTAAAAAGAAAGAAAAATGGATGTCAGTCAGGCTACCAGAACAGAACATTGAATCTTCAAAATTTTCAAAGATTAAGTGCAACTAGATACAAGAAATATAACCTTCCAATGTTCTATCATCTTAGTCCTAGTCTGAGTTGGCCTAGTTTTTTCCTGCGTTTTCGTTGTAAGCGAAAAGCTTGCTGGAGACATCAACAGCTGCCCAATCTTAGATGCCATTTTAGCCTGCACAGAAGTTTCGTTAATCGTGGTTTTATTTTGCCATTTCGATATAATGACTGCACATACGCCACTGAAAGTTTGATGCTTCTCCTCAAGATCCAAATCGATTATTGCAACCCTTAAACAATGATTATGAAGGCAGTCTAGTGCAATTGAGTTTATACAGTAACTTCAGAAGCCATATTTACAAATTTATTTTCCTATTACAAGTTGTATGAAGAAGAAATCTACACTCAAACCAAGTGGTTTTCGAAAATCTCAAAATAGTTCTCATATTATGGTGATAGAAAGAAACATGCTTTGATGCATAAGTGCCTACAATATTCTCCCAACATAACTTATTTGCTCGTATCAGTTTGATCGATCCTTAAAAAAGATTGATCGAAAAAAACAGCTTCCCTTGTTAGTTTACGAAAAAAAACAAAAATCCATAGACAAATATCAGATTTATGCCTCGGATAAACTTCATTTGAAACCACATAAAGTTTCAAAATATGTATCGAAATCAAAACAGCATTTACTCTGCTTTCCTGGGCATTCAAATGCAAATTAGAATCGAGCCATTGCAAAACAAAATTACTCACTAACAAGTAACAACACGTACGTAAGTAGAGGGAAATATTTTAAGCAATGCTGCCTAATGAAGAACCTAAATGTTTTTCTGTTATGCAAACAGCATACACAAAAACTTGAGCTAAAATACATGAAATAAAAGAACTGTAGTTCTGGAATAATACGAAGGCATTCGACTGATTTTTCTAGAGTGTTTCAAAGCACATCAGAATTGATTCATAACAAAATATTATTGGTCATCATCAAGTAAAAGTGATGGTAAATGATTTGAACTTTTGCTCCATGCATGTGACAAAAGTAAAAGATTGAAACAATTTAAGATATCTTTAACCACATAGACACTAATCTTCGAAAAAGGCATACATACCTCAGAATTCTCTTAGTTAAGCTTCCTAGTCTAATTACTTAGTAGATTATCCACCCTCTTAGGTCATATTGTTGACACAATACAATATGTGTTGCTGGCCTGATATGTGATACTGATATACCAAATATCAAAGAGAAAGTTCATAAGAGAATATTACCACAAGGGGATAAAATAAGAGATAAGAGCTCCATGAAAACTTCAAAGTTGGGACTTTAATGCTCCTTCATGTATATACAGAAATATGTATATACATCCTAATGCAAAAAAAAAAGGAGAAAAAGAAAGAAAGAAACACAAAAGAAACTGCACACACGAAATTAATCATATTAGTAACTAATGCTGGTTTACTTGGTAGATTATAAGTTATAACAGTACATGAAGTGAGGTTTAATCACCATAAACATCAGTAGAAAGGAATTTGATTGTGTGCAATAAGTGATAAAAGAAAAAAATAGTGACGCTACTAAGGTCCATTCATCAGCATATATGAAATATCAGCATTCACTAGAATAACAAGTCAATCGGTGAGCGTTAAAGACCACTGATTGAGTGGTAAAACATGCATTTTCTAAAGTTAGTTGTACATCAATAAAATTAGATTTCTACATAATCTGTCTCCTCCAGCTTATGAGGGTTATGGACAATCAACAACAGTACTCAATCAACCTTTCGATCAAGAGAGAAATTAAGATCTGACACTGGACATTAAAGGTATTGAGGTCTTACATGCCAAAGAAGGGCATAAAATTTTGGTACCCCTTTGTGTAATCTTTAGTAATTCCACCTTATTACATAAAACTACATGATGTCAAAATTCAACCCTAACTATAAAATCTATCATCTTCCTTCTAAGATAGATTTCAACAATTGCTTGACAGAGAACATGAGGATGGAAACTTGGACAAAAAAAAAAAAGCAATTCAAAAGGGAGTTACCATCAAAATTGATAGGGTAAAAAAATCATGAATCTGTATTGTCCATTTTGGCTGAGTGCCGAAGCTTCCGAAGATGTTGAGCTATCTCTGTCAAGATATTAGTCCCTTCACCACCCTTCTGGAGTGTCATGGCAGCATGCTTTAAAAATCCAGTCTCTGCTTCGATAGCCCTCAACCTCTCCCTAATTAGAGACACTTCTCTTCTAAGGGTGGCTTTATTTTCATGTCCTGCTAGATCAATAAACCCATTTAATCCTTAGAATAAGTTCTGTAGAGTTTGAAAATTTCAAGAAAATCCAACCCCAACCCACCCCTTACCCTCCCTGCTCAGGGGAATAAACAGAAATATGAAATTTAAAAAACGATTACCTGTGCCTTCATCTTCATTATTAATCATGTCAGAGTTGGATTCTAAGGAACGAGTCCCTTCATCTGAAGATGAACTAATTTTCTTCTCCAGATTTGTCAACAGATCCAGAAGATAAGATCTTTCACCCTTAAAGTCTAATGATGATTCTTCAAGGCTCCCACCTCCATTTTCTCCCAAATGTTCAGAATTATGCTCAATTTCTCCCTTACGATCCACTGCATTGGGGCTTCCACAGTCTGAGTTTTCACTATATGAAGAGAAAGAATGAGATTTCAACTCTTGGTAGTCGTTATCAGCATCAGCTTCACAATCCTCACTACCTACTTTATTTATGTAACCGTATTTTTCTCTGTAAGTCTCTAGTTCAGCCTCTAAAACCTTGATCTCTTCCTCTCTCTTGGCAAGCAAGTCCTTCAGAACTTGCAGTGCTTCTTCATCATACTCTGCCTGCTCTTCCATCATTCTCTGGTACTGTAAGGCCTCCATTTGAACAGCTGCCTTCTCAGCTTGCAACCGAGTGATCATGGCCATTGCATTGTTTGCTGCAACTGCTGAAGCGCTTCTTTCTTCGTCCAATTCCATGTACAATGCTATGAGGGACTTGCGATCCAAACGAACTTGCCTCTTCAAATGATTCAATATGGAGTCACCATCTGCTTCATTTGTTGCATTCGTATCATTAGAGTCCGAAACAAGGTCTGACTTTGCAAGTAGCAGCTTCCTAGGAAGTCTGCTGGACCACCTAGGACTAGCTTGAGCTGAATCTGTCAGTGGGATTCCAAAAAACCTGTTTCCTCTAGTAAAACTAGGGGTCTTGCAAGCATCCTCGCTTATATCCCCGAAATCTGGTAGCAATGGCGCAGTTGCAGCTTTGTTATCTTCTTTACATTCTAAACAAGATCAAATAAAACATCATTGGCATAGTGATGTACTCGGGATTCAAATTACTCAGAATCACATTAACCTCTCCTCCTGTGGTGACAAGAGGTATCAGGCAAAACCATGCTTAAAGAAAATAAATACAAGAGAAGAATTTCAAGAGACACTAAATTACGCTGCCATTGCGCTAGCAGTATTTATGGCATTTATAACTGAATCATGAGCAACCTGAAAAGAAGGGTTCTTTTTAGTTTCACATGTTTTTGTAGTTCTATATCTCTATTCATTATCTCCACTCTTAAATTTTGACAAATTTACTAAATATATTTGTTAATTAATTGGCTGAATTGACTTATATGTTGATGTAGAATGGCAACACATGAGAGTACATCAATTTTGAACTGTAATGGCAACAAGAACACGGAACTAGAACCAATGCATAATATTTCAATGATGTTAAACTTTCTGTTGTCTAAGATGATTGTTACACGAACATAAAAGAGAAGTAGAGAAAAAAATAGCAGAATAGACTAACATAAGGAGAAAAGGGAAAAGGAAACTGAATATAAACTCACTTTGGTTATCTCCACTTGGGCCATCGTCATCCTCTGGAAGATCTGATTCATTGTCGGACATAAACCTGAGCTGTGTGTACCGAATGTGAGGCAATTCCAAAATGCGCGATTCCTCATTTTTCCATGCCAACATTGGTGCTCTAGGAGACGGAGCTGGGGCTTGTGAATGAAGGCTCCCACTCATTGACAAACTCCGAGCATAACTCTTTGAAGAAGAACTCCTAGTGTAACTCTTCACAGAGGGTCTTATTTTCAGAGGCTCTCCACAACAAGAACACCGCGAAACACTGCTTGTATCAGCTTGCACCACTTCATCATTTTTCCCCGATTTCACACCACTTTTTTTATCACCCTCAACAAAACAATCATCAACATCCTTGTGCAAAATACCAACCAGAGGCTTGTATGTATCACAACCACATTCTTTCTCAGTTGAAAAAGAAAGAAGACATCCTTCACACATGTGCTTAATATTAGAGAGCTTCCTATGCGTATGACAATATGCGAGGGACGAAATGTCTTTTTTGTGATCTTCACAAATCGAATCATTGTAGTAAAAATCAGAGTTTCTGTGAACCAGAACATGATCAATCCTTGTGCATAACAAGCATGGTATTCTCAATTTGAAGAACTTGGCGAACTCATTGGCGAAAAATGCGAGAAACCCATCAATGAAGAGTAAAATTATCATCACCCATTCAAGGATTGCATATATCATGAAATGTGCAAACCTTCCCAATTTTTGTTCCACAAAGCTCTCGAATGATCGCGACGCCATTATATATTTCTGCCAATACAGCCCGAATCCAAAGCCTATATAGAATTAGAATTTCCTTCTTATATTTGTGAGAAAATCAGTGGGTATTGACTGGAAGAGATTGAGATGGAAGAATCAAAACACAGGGATTGTGATGAGACAGATCATGACCCTAGAGGAAAGAAGAAAACCCCAGATCATGATCTCTCTCTCTCTCTCTGTATGAGGAAGAAGAGATACGAGATTGTCCAATGGAGAAGTTTTCAAAATTTGAGTGGTGATGTTGATTTGGCTATATGTAGTAAGGTATACACAATGGTTCAAAAATAGAGGGTGTCATGCGGACCATTACCTGAATTAACGGTCTATCGCCCATTTTGCAACCAACCCAATCAAGGCAAAACGATGTCGTTTACAAGGTAAAAGAACCAGATATTATCCTTTTTTTTTTTCCGTCATAACTACAAAAGTGACCAGCCTTCTATACTTGGGCTCGGACGGTAGAATCACTTTGAACTTTGCCTCACAACTGCAATTTTTAGGCCTTTGAGCTGCAAGTACATCACTCCATGGAGTAGAAACAAAATTCATATAGCCAGCTTCAAATAATTGGGATTAAGTATTTATTGAGTTGAGTTGAGTTGAGTTGAGTCGAGTCGAGTCGAGTCGAGTTGCAAGTATTTTACTCAAATTTATCTAAATTTTCTCGTTAGAATCAAATGGATCGGATATAGTTTATCTAAAATATGTCCAACCTCATATAATCTTTTATTGTGTAAGTCAAATTGTGTTCAAGAAAATTCAAATTTTCGCCCAACATCCTTTAAGTTATCATCGAGATGCTATCTTAACACTAGCAAATTACGACTCCGAAACAACATCATCAACCTTGCTCGTCAGTCTGTCAAAGAGAAACTCGTTGGTCAGGAAGATGGTGATGAATGAAAATGAAAATAGAGTGTGACGAGCTTAGGATACACATACATTGATTCAATGCTAATATTAAACACAAGATGAAATGATATAAGAGTGCACGAGAGAATTCATGCATTAGATTGAGGTAGTTGACCCACAGTGAATGTTGTTCGATTTATCCCGCAATAGATAACAGGGTCAGAGAAATGGTCAAAGATGTATCCGACTTATCTCCTCCAATACATATGTCAATAGGGAGATGATAGGACTTTTATTGTGCCGGATTGCTTGCGAATGCGTACATGAGACCTAACTTATTGAGATATTTATACTTTTTAATATGATGATGTAGTTGTATTGGCGTCCTATGAAACCGGCTGGGGAAACCTTCATAAATGCAATAATGAGAGAGCTATGCTCCCCTTGAGCCATGCAATTAATAGGTTTGAAGGATGTCGGCGTTAACTAAGGGTCTGATTTGATTAACCAACTCGGGATGCCTAGCACTCATTGCATATCTCCTCAATATTTAATGATTTTTGTAAGTTATTTATTGAGTTGTATCGAGTACTCATCATGTTACCCTTAAATACACCCTCCCCGAGAGATTGACATCAATCAAGGTCTTGACTTTATTTGAATCTCCTAGGATTGTGGTATTTCTCTAACATGTCACGTTATGGTGGCCCACACCCTTACATAGTGTTAACTGCTCGGCCCTGTGGACCCCCTTTTACCCTTTGCATGATGGGGATCATCTTCTCGGATCTTGACCTCTGGCTCAGTTTCGGTGCATCACTGTTTAGCTTCACGTATCAAATTCTGATATGAATGTCGCTTCGTGTCCTATCAAAAAGTAATAGGGTAGCTTAGTATAATCTTTTTAAAATGTCAAAATATAATACACTTGAGAATTAAACTTAACAATTAATGAGAGAGAGAGATAGTCGATCAGATCAACATACATATAAACCAGCTTACATGACAAATAGTATTGCCTCTTAAGCTTTCAGGTCATGAATGACAGAAACATGAAGGGGTGTCCACAAGTAGGCATAATTATTGAGATTTGTTCATTAATTTACATTCAAGATTCAAATGAACTAAGTACATTGTTCAATGCTAAAAAAAAAAAGAAATAATTTTTTTTCAGTTATGTTAATATTTTATAATAGTATATAGATAAACTAGTTATTGTTTGTGCCTGAAGGCACAGTGTAATAAAAAATGATAAACAATAAATATATTTGTATTCATATCCAAAATCAAATCACAAACATAAAGAAAAGATAAAAGAATTTAAGCATCGGTTTGTAGTGGGGGTGAGAGGTGGTGGGCGACAGAGGTGGTGGTAGGAGACGGTGATGGTTATGGTAGGTGGCAATGACCGTGGTAGTGGCGGCGAGGGCAACGGCGATGGCGGTGGTGGTGGCGACTGCGGTGGTGGTGGCGGCGACGGTGGCGGTTGCGGTGGCGGCGACGACAGTGGTGGTGGCGGTGGGGGTGGTGGCAACGGCGGTGGTGGGGGTAGGAGTGGTAGAAGTTGATGGTGTAAATCTACGGAGATGAGCTATGGAACTAAATTAAGATGACATGAACAGTCTGCGTGGGGATTGATTTGGGCGTCTGAGCTACAAGGCTCATGAAGTGGTGGATGAATGCTCTATTTGATGATGTATAGTGTGTGAAACACGATAGAAGTATAGTGGTTCACCGGCTGATGAGCTCGGCTAGTCCACTCTCTAATGGAGGCTCTTACTCCCTTGTCTTTATTGATGAAAAAGTGTTACAGTGGAATTATCAGGGCCTTAGGGTTTCTGGTTGTTCTCCCTTTTTTTTCTTGCCATGGAGGTTGCCCTCCCCTTTTATGGCATCATGCTTACCTCTAACACGGAATTACCTCCTATATTGAGGGGATCGTGCCCTATCTTCATCCATAATTCCGGAGTTACCTAAACTCCTTACGGCTGGCTTCAAGCGGAGAGATCTTTGCCCTCTTTCGTGGGATTCTCCTTAGTTTTAGGAGGGGATCGTGGCTGATCACGGGTCTTATGCCTTGGAATGGTTCTACTTTCTTTTTAGTGATATCCGTAGTTACCTCGCTGTCCTTTCATCATTTCTTAACTCGTGTCCTCAGCTGGGAGCCCTTAGTGCTGAATAAATGAGCTCTGGCCAATGCCGGATGGGCTCTACTTCTTCTATC
The DNA here is from genome assembly GCA_951799425.1 of Ilex aquifolium. Taxonomy (NCBI): domain Eukaryota; kingdom Viridiplantae; phylum Streptophyta; class Magnoliopsida; order Aquifoliales; family Aquifoliaceae; genus Ilex; species Ilex aquifolium. Next base: position 23,440,215 of record OX637404.1, read on the forward strand.
TGAGCTCCCGACCTGAGCTTATTTCCTGAGCTCGTGTCTGTTCATTTCAGGTATCATCAGTTGTCCCCCAGCCCTTGTCTTAGGCTAGCCTAGGCAGGGGCTGACCTACACGAACTGAATCAGACCCGCACGTGGCCAGCATGTGGCTTGAGGATTTTTGACGGTTTATAGCAATCATGTCTTTCCTCGATTCCCGCGCATGTCTTTACCCACGTCCCTCAAGCTTTAAAGACCCAAACGGCTACCTGAACCGTCTCTTCACACTATTCATCTTCCTCGCTGCTCCTCGTCTCCATTCTCTCTGCGATTTCGGACCATTTTGCTTGAGCCTTTCTGTTTTCTTGCTTGAAGTCGAATTCCCTAGCCTCGTTTCGAAGATTCGCATCGCCTCCTTCCTCCGATAGTGCTCCAGGCTACCGTTCACAGCTATTCCTGAGTTAGGTACGCCTTTCGCCCCTTCCTCTTCCTCCTTTTACTTTGGATCCCTCGAATTCGAGGTGGTTGCTGCATTTTTGGGCTTTTCGATTCTTTTACTTCTGGAATCGTGACCATTGCTTAGCCCCCCTTCCTCATTTCGTTGATTGGAGCTCCATAGTTCACATTCTTGCCGTCGGGAGTTACTGTGCCGACCCAAGGGTTATTAAAGAGTGTCTGACCCGTGCTCCTTTGCTTTATCGTTCCTTTAACCTTCCTTTTTCTCTTCCTATCATGTCTGCCTCTTCTGGAGCCACTCGCTCCTCTGTCTCACTTTTAGGGTCTAGGTCAGTCGAAGAGGACTCCGAATTAGGGGAGGTAGGTGACGAGATAGATAACTTCCCTGGGGTGGAAGCCGTTGATTCTGAGGTTAATACCGAAGAGCCTCCCTCAGCATCCCCCTCCTTGCCTCCTAAGCCAGACAAAGGCAAAGGTAAGGTCAGTGGAGTTGGGGTTGAAGGGAAGACCTCATATTTGGGGCTTGCCTTTAAGCACGCCGAGTCTGTGGGCTACAGCAAAGAGGCCCCTGAGCTAATGAAGGTTTATAAGCTTCGGTACGGCTTTCCTCCTGGGGTCGAACCCTGGTGCTCAGACAAGTCTGTCTACTATGTAGAACAAGTACACAACAGGGTCTGCTTCTTTCTCGCCTCCTTTGAGAACGGTCTTCGCTTTCCTCTGCATCCCTTCATCAAGGCTGTTCTGCAACACTTCCATGTGTGCCCTTCCCAGGTTTCCCCCAACTTCTATGGTGTCATGATTGGTCTTCTGGTCATCTTTAGGAAGCATAAACTTGGGCTTCCTAGTCTTTCTTTGTTTTTAGAGCTCTTCAACGTCAAACCGACCTCTGGAGGCTTTTTATATGCCTCTAAGCGTGCCAACGTTAGGCAGCTTATCTCTAACATTCCGACCTCTCATAAGCACTGGAAGGAACACTTCTTTTTTGTCGGGGGCACCAATTGGGAGTATAATCCTGCTGATAAGACGGATACTCTTGGTATCCCTACAGCTTGGGCTGAACCGGACAACTTGCGTGAGTCTTTTCTCAAGTCAACTGAGTTCTGATATGGTACTTGCAAACCTTTAGCCTTTTTCTTACTGGCTCACTTTCTTCTTTTCAGGTGATCGTCTTGAGCTCAGCCCTGAGGATAAGAAGGTACTAGTGGAGTTGGAGAAGATCAAGCCAGAGAGGTACGCTGACCTTATTGAGTCACGAAATTTGGTGCGGATAGGTCTAAGTCCTCCTGTGGTGACCTTGGCGATCCCATTATCGGTTTTAGGGGCTAACGAAGGTACCTTCTTTCTTTTCCTCTTCGTTGTGCTTCCTTCCCCTCTTCTTCTCCTTACATCTCCCTACTCCCCCCAGACATTCCGGGTTCTTCCACCATGAAGTCTACTCCAGAAGAGCTCAAAGCCAAGGTGGATGAGCTGATAAAAGGTGGTAGATCCGGCAAGCGCAAGTCCCGGGTTAGTTCTGGGAGTGGTCCAGGCATCCGGGCTAAAATCCCCAGATTGGAGGTGTCTTCTCCCCCCTCTATAACTGAAGAACAGGTTCCAAGCAAGGTTCTGACCTCCTCCTCTGGGGTTCCACAAACCGCAATCCCCTCCTCCCCTCCTGTGGCTCCTTCTGAGCTGGCGTCTGCTCAAGAGGGGGGGCAGGCTTCCCCTTCCTCCTCTGAGATCGAGAAGGCCTTGAAATTGATTCCCGACCTCCAACCCAGAAATCTCAAATACAGTGCCTCGGGGAAGGTGATTGAGAAAAAGGGGGAGGATGAGGACTCCTTTTTCGACAACATGGACCTTGCTGTTGGAGCTCTGTCCTCTATTTTTTCTGAATCTGATGTCCTGAAGGCTGCTTCCATGCCCCTTGAGGAATCCGTCTCTTCAGCTCTTCAGGGGGCGGCTGCTGTAAGTGCTGGCCCATTTTCCTCTTTGCTTGTTCGCATTTTGTGGTCTGATGTAATTTTTCTGTTCTTTCTTTATATTCTCAGGCTGCCCTTCATACGAGAGGTCTGCTGCACCGAGTCCAGTCTCAAGAGAGCTCCTTTAAGGTCCTGAAGAAATATAAGGCCAAAATTTCTGAATTGTCTCTTGAGAACGAAGGCCTTAGAACTCAGAATGAAGACCTCAAGGCTCAGGTGGAGATCCTCAAAGAGCGGTTGGTGAAGCAAGCTTCCGACCTTAAGCATACATTGACCGTCAAGGTCAGAGCTGAGGAAGGGGAGAAGAAAGCTCAGGACGAGCTGAGGCTGGTTAGGGAGGACCTGCAGCTTAAGGTTGAGGCGTGGACCAAGGCCAGCCAAGAGGCTTTTGACGCCAAGAAAGAGCTCAGCCAGGCCAAGCAAGACTATCTTGCCCTCAATGAAGCAAATGGCAAACTCTGTGAGGAGCTTGAGGAGCAGAAAAACTTGGTCACACAGAAAAGTGAGGAGATTGCCCCTTCAGAAACTTAGGTCTTTTTAATTGTAATTTCTTTGTAAAGAATTTTCGAGATGTACCTTTGACTTGGGCTAGGATTGATGATTTATCATTTTCATATGTTCCTTTGAATTTCAGCACATACATATTTTTGAATATATCTTTGAATTTGCGCACCTGTATGTATTCAACTCTGTATACTCCCTTTGCCCCCTTTTGCCTGGAGGGGTGCTGTGCACTTCTTGGAGCAAAATTACTAGATTTGAAGAGTACAGGAGACTTGGTGCTATGCTCAATTGCTTCTCCTAAGCCTTTTAAGCTCAGTGGTTGGTACCCTAAGGATCCATTACTTATCCTTCTTCGTTTTGAGCTGCTTAGACTGATATTCTGAACTGGCGTGCTCCTTCCGGGTTGCATAGCTCATGCTTGTGAATTCTTGCTGAGCTATGCAGCTCTTCTTTCTGAACCTAAGAGCTCTTACTGCGCTTTTTAACTCTTTTTGTTATCTTAAGAGCTCCTTCTGAGCTACTTGGCTCAGTTGTCTGGCCTTAAAGTTTATTTCTGAGCTTCATTGCTCTTTCGACAGATCTCTTTCTGGAATAGATAACAAATCTTGCTGCCCCATTTCTCTGATAATAGAAGACTTAACTCTACGTTTCACATTTCTTTTCCCCCTGCCTTGCTTCGAGGAGTGCTTTAGGCCTTCTTTAAGCAAGGCTATGAACTTTCACCTGCTGTCAAGTTCCCTTGATGAACTGAAGAAACTATTAGGAGCTTTTCCTCTTTAAGGTGAACAGGGCTGTTAGAATTGCAAGCCTTAAAGACTTGCTATACCAGTGTCTTGTTTTTGACTGGGCTGAGCTAAAATTTGGAGGATATGTGGCTTGGTGGGGTCAGAATGTTCCTTCGTTGTCTTGAATGCAATATAAGGGGTAATTTTGTATCTATTCCTTTTCCCGCGTTTCTCTTTCAACCACTTTTCATAACCGTAGCCTCTTTCCATAACCGCTGCTACTCTCCATAACCGTAGCCACTTTCCATAACCGCTGCTACTCCCCATTAACTAGGAAACTAAACAGGCAACCTGACTTCCTATTTCTTGGCTCTTTGTTTCCTGAAAGGCACCCAAGTGCGTGACATACTCTTGATTTTCTTCTTGATTTCTTGCGTCTTTTTCCTTACCAGCGCTTTCGATGGCTGCCTCTGCTTCTTCTTTGTTCCATGAACGATCCTCCTTTGGTATCGAATGGAAGTGGCATTGTCGCTATTTGTCCCCTTCAATACTTGAATCTTCTGATTTGGTGGACATCAAAAAATGGTTTTTCCCTGATCTTGATTTGCCTTTGCGAGTCTCTTCCTCCGACGAGCCTTGCAACTACCTCCCCCGAGGGGAGGTCTGTTTCTTTGAAGGTGCTATGGACATGGGACTTCGCCTTCCCATTCATCCGGCCATTGGGCGAGTTCTTGCCTATTATGGTCTGTGCGCTTCTCGCCTTTCTCCACGAGGATGGGCTGCTATGGTAAGCTTTTTCTTGTTCTGCCGCCTGCATGCTCTTGGCAGGTTCCCCTTTGTCTCTGAGTTCCTGTACTTCTTTGAGATTGAGGAAGATGATGCCCCCTGCTTCAGTTTCTTCCGTTGGAGGGATTTCAATTTACGCCCTTTGGTTCTAGATCTTCCCTCCAATCCTGAAGGGTGGTTTAAGCGTTTCTTCTTCGCCTCTGGAGAGTCTTGGAGGTCTCCTGAGGATCGCTGTCGTAAAGCTAGGATTCCTCGGTCCTGGAAGAGCTTCTCTCGCATTGGTAAGCTCGAGCCGAGCTCTTTTGAGTATTTCTCCTTTTAAAGATATGCTCTTATTATGTCCTTGCTGTGCAGATCCACCTGACCTGGATTTACCAGGGATGGTGAATATCAACGAGTTGCTGCTTGTGGAGTCTAAGACTTATTCCGAGCTGATGACGAGCGCAAACCTCTATTTGCTTGGGGCTGAGGCTACTGAGTTCGAGTTTTCCACTATTCCTTACCCTTCCTGGACCTCTTTTTCTGATTCTGATGAGGACGGGGGTTCTGACAAGGATGGAAACACCGTCACGAGTTCAAGGAAGCGTAAGAGGGATGACTCTCCTTCTCCTGACTCTTTGTCCACCATCTTCCTTACCTCCATTGGTCAGAAGCTTCTTGACTTGCTTCACAAGGCTGAGCAAGAAAGGGATGAGCTGAAGAAAGAGAATGCTAGCCTGAAGGGAGAGGTTGCTGAGCTGAGATCTGAACTTAAGAAAGACTAGGATCTTTGTTTCCTTGTATCTTTCTTTCTTTTCCTGAACGATACTAGACGATGACTTTTTTTATACTTTTCTGCACGTTTATTTTCTTGGATATTCTGAATTCTAGTTTGTTCATTCTTGAGAATGCATGCCCACACACGAGCTTTTTGTGTTTGAAACATGAACGTAGAAGGAAAACAGAAGATCATGCTTGCACTGACCTTAGTTCCTGACTAGTCCCAGAGATCAGACCACGAACATTGATGGAAAACAGAAAATCATGTTCGTGCTGACCCCAATTCCCAACTGGTTTCCATTGGTCGTACCACGAGCGTTGATGGAAAACAGAATATCATGTTGGTACTGACCTCACTTCCCATCTGGCTTTGTGAGTGCTCTCTGCCGTACTGGACATTTTAGGGTGTTCGAGGGTGTAGGCAGTGCATAAGGACCATTAGTCGCGGGGGAAAGACTGTTGGTGTCTCCAAGAAGAGTTCTTTCTTCAATTTGACTGTTGGTGTCTCCAAGAAGGGACCAGTCTTGAATTTTACGAACCTAGAAGCGTGTACGCGCCGAGGAGCTGTAGAACTCATCTTGCTTTTGGTAAGCTTGGAAGCTTATTGCTTGTATATGAGCTGAAGAGCTCATCTTATATTTATAAGCTTTGAAGCTTATCGCTAGTTTATGAGCCGACGAGCTCATCTCGCATTTATAAGCTTTGAAGCTTGTCGTTTGTTTATGAGCCGAAGAGCTCATCCTGCATTTATAAGCTTTGAAGCTTATCGTTCGTTTATGAGCTGAAGAGCTCATCTTGCATTTATAAGCTTTGAAGCTTATTGTTTGTTTATGAGCTGAAGAGCTCATCTTGCATTTATAAGCTTTGAAGCTTATCGTTTGTTTATGAGCTGAAGAGCTCATCTTGCTACTTTGGAGACCATTGGAGGGTGAATAAAAGACTTGTTCTTTCTTATTTAAAAGTAGTTCTATTACAAGTAACACTTACTGAAAAAACTTCTTAAGGTGCTCGGCATTCCACGAGTGAGGTAGAATCTTTCCTTCCTCTGTTTGCAACTCGTAATTCCCTGGTCTGATTATCCTTGACACGATATAGGGCCCTTCCCAATTGGGTCCCAATTTCCCATGCGTGGGATCCTTTCTCGCAAGCAGAAGCCTCCTAAGTACCAAATCTCCAACCTTGAAACTTCTGTGTCTTACCCTCCTGTCATAGTACCTAGCAGTTTTCCTTTGGTAAGTACAGACACGGTGCAGAGCTCTGTCCCTCTTTTCATCCAAGAGATCGAGGTTTAGCAAGAGAGACTCATCATTGTGCTCGGAATCTGCAAACTCCACCCTTGGTGATTGGAGCCCTATCTCCACTGGGGCCACTGCCTCGGTCCCAAAGGCCAAAGCAAAGGGGGTTTCCTGAGTCGCAGATCTGGCGGTGGTCCTGTAGGCCCACAATACCTCCGGAATGTACTCCACCCATTTGCCTTTCAGGTTTTCTAGCTTGGTCTTCAAAGCTGACTTTATGGTTCTTATTGTGACCTCTGCCTGCCCATTAGACTGGGGATGGGCAGGAGCTGAGAAATAGTTCTTTGTTCCGAGCTCGGCACAAAAACTTTTGAACTTTGAATTATCAAACTGCTTTCCATTGTCAGATACGAATGCTCTGGGAACTCCAAACCTGCAAACTATCGACTTCCAAACGAAGTTTTGAACTTTTTGCTCTGTGATTGTTGCCAAAGGTTCAACCTCTGCCCATTTAGTAAAGTAATCCACTCCTATGATGGCAAACTTGCACTGCCCCACACCGGTGGGAAGGGGTCCCAGAATGTCCAACCCCCACTGCTGAAAAGGCCATGGGCTTACCACCGAGGTTAGGAGCTCGGGAGGACAGTGGGACATATTGGCATGCTCCTGGCAAGTTTTACATTTTCTTACTAAGTCGGTGGCGCTTTTGAGCATGGTGGGCCAATAATACCCTTGCCTCAGTACTTTTCCTGCCAAGGCCCGAGCTCCTATGTGATTGCCACATATCCCCTCATGTACCTCTCTGAGTATATAATTAGCATCTTCATCTCCTACGCACTTAAGGAGAGGCGTTGAGAATCCTCGTTTATACAGGCTTCCTTGGAGTAGGGAAAATCTAGCTGACCTGGTCCTCAGCTTGGATGCCTCCTTAGTATCACTTGGCAGAGTCCCATTTTGCAAGTATCCGATGATGGGGTCCATCCAGCTCGGCTGAGCTTCAACCGATAGCATGTCCTCTTCACTGATGCTTACTGAAGGCCCCGGGAGGTGCTCCACTGGAATTAGCCTATCCAAATCCTCTTGCGAGACAGTTGCTAACCTTGCCAGGGCATCTGCTCTTGAATTTTCCGTTCTAGGCACGTGTCTGACCTTAACCTGCACAAACTTTTTCATTAGTTCTCGTACCTTTTTGAGGTAAAGGATCATCTTTTCGCCTCTTGCCTCGTAACATTCTTCTATCTGCTTCACCACCAGCTGAGAGTCACTGCAGATCTCCAGCTGCTCCGCTTCCATAGAGTGGGCAAGATTGAGCCCAGCGATGACAGCTTCGTATTCTGCTTCGTTATTTGAAGCTCTGAACCCAAATCTAAGGGCGTATTCAACATCTATTCCTTCTGGAGAGGTCAAGATCATCCCTGCACCGCTTCCCTGAGCATTAGCAGCTCCATCTACCGAAAGCTTCCAGATGGGGAGGTCTGGAATTAAATCTGTGGTCTCCATCGGCGCTGCTGCTGTGAATTCTGCAATAAAATCTGCCAAAATTTGCCCTTTGATGGCAGTTCTTGGCTTATACCTAATATCAAACTCGCTGAGCTCCACGGCCCATTTAACCAACCTCCCCGAGGACTCTGGCTTGTGAAGCACTTGCTTCATGGGCTGATCTGTTGGAACCTCGATAGTATGAGCCTGGAAATAAGGTCTAAGTCTCCTAGCTGTTGTAACCAACGCTAGAACGAGTTTTTCCATTTTTGGATATCTCTCCTCTGCCCCCCTCAGAGCTCTGCTACAGTAGTAAACTGGTTGCTGAGCTCTGTCTCGTTCCCTAACCAGCGCTGCACTTGTTGAAAAATCTGAAACCGCTAGGTAGAGGGTGAGGACTTCCCCTTCTAAAGGGCTCACCAGAACAGGAGGAGAACTCATATATTTCTTTAGGGCTTCGAATGCTTCTTCACACTTGGCATCCCATTGGAATGCCTTCTTCAAGATCTGAAAAAATGGCTGGCATTTATCGCTGGACCTAGACACAAAACGGCTCAGTGCAGCTATCCTGCCTGTCAAGCGTTGCACCTCTTTTGTGTTGGATGGTGATTTCATTTCCACCATTGCTTTAACCTTTTCTGGATTGGCCTCAATCCCTCTGCTGCTGACTATAAAGCCCAGAAATTTTCCAGCCGAGACCCCAAATGCGCACTTCGCAGGGTTTAGCTTCATTTTGTACTCCTTTAGAATTCGGAATGACTCAGCTAAGTGCTCGATGTGGAGCTCTGCTTTTAGTGATTTCACTAGCATGTCATCAATGTAAACTTCCATGGACGTTCCTATTTGCTTCTGGAACATTTTATTTACTAACCGCTGGTAAGTGGCTCCAGCGTTCTTCAATCCGAAGGGCATGACCTGATAACAATATGTCCCCTGTTATGTCACAAAGGAGGTCTTCTCTTGATCGCTGGGATCCATCTTGATCTGGTTGTAGCCTGAGAAGGCGTCCATGAAACTGAGGAGCTCGTGCCCTGCTGTGGCATCCACTATTAGGTCAATCCGAGGTAAAGGGAAACTGTCCTTGGGGCATGCTCGGTTGAGATCAGTGAAGTCAATGCACAGTTGTCACTTCCCATTGGTTTTCTTTACAAGAACTACATTTGCTAACCAGGTGGGGTAATCAACCTCCCTGATAGCCTTGGCATGGAGGAGTTTACTGACCTCCTCATTGATTGCCTTTTGTCTTTCAGAGGCAAAGCTCCTCCTCTTCTGTTTGATGGGTTTGCAAATTGGGTTCACGCATAGCTTATGGGTAATGACCGAAGGATCAATTCCTTCCATGTCTTCTTGCTTCCAAACAAACACTCCTACATTCTCTTTTAGGAACCGGATGAGGAGTCCTTTGAGCTCAACGTTCAGTTTGGACCCCACATAAACAAGGTGTTCTGGCTTCTCATCCAGCTGAACTGGTTTCAGCTCTTCCGATGGCATTGGTCTTGTCTCCATTTCATCTCTCATGTCGAGTTCGTCTAGTTGGATATTCTCCACTTCCTTCCTTTTTATAGAAGCCATGTAGCATTCCCGTGCTACGCGCTGGTCTCCTCGGACCACTCCGATTCCATTTTCTGTAGGGAACTTCACGACTAAGTGATAGGCAGATGGGATTGCCTTCATAGAATTCAGGGATGACCTACCAAGCAAGATGTTGTACGCCGATGGCGCATCGACTACTAGGAATTTAACAGTGGTAGTGGCTTGGCAAGGTGGATCCCCTAAGGTGAGCACGAGTTGGATTGAACCTAGGGGGAGGACCCTTTCCCCGGAGAATCTCAGCAAGTGAGTGCTTACTGGTTCAAGTTTCTCCCTTCCTATTTCCATCTTGTCGAACGCAGGTGCGAAAATAATATCTGCCGAGCTTCCGTTATCAATTAGAACCCGATGAACGGTTCTATTTGCCACCACAACTCGTACCACCAATGGATCATCATGGGGGTATTGTCACCCTTCTAAATCAGCATCTGAAAAAGTGATAGTTGTATCTAAGCGTGGTGCTTTGGATACAGCGTGCACTTCGAGAGCTTCTTCGGCTCTGATCCGCCGGAGGTGCGCCTTCCGAGCTGAGCTTGACTCTCCACCTCCAGCGAATCCTCCAGATATCACCCTGATTTCCCCTAGAGGCTGCTGGTGTGGTGCCGGCTGCCGGCTGCCGAGGTGGTGGTGGTGGAAGAGCTCGATTCTGGTTGTCGTTGGCTACAAAACGACGCAGCTGACCTCGCTGGATCAAGAACTCGATTTCCTTCTTTAGTTGAATGCAATCATCAGTGTGGTGTCCATGATTCCTGTGATAATCACAGTATTTCGTGGGGTCTCTTTTTGCCGGGTCTGCCTTCATCCGAGGCGGCCATTTCAAGAACTTCTCGTTTTGGACCTCGTACAATACTTGTGACACAGCGGCAGTGAGCGGGGTAAATCGCTGAGGTCCATATCTGGGCTGTAGTTCAGGCTGCATGGGACCCAGACGATCTCTGACATTTCCTCTTCTCTTGGGTGAGCGGTCTCTATCCCTCCTTGGGGACCTCTCCCGCCCTTTCTCCTTCCTGGGACTTCGGTCCCTTCTCTTTTCTTCTTTTTCCTTCTCCTTTCGTGAGGATGTACTTCCCACCTTAGAAAGGAGTGCCTCTTCGCCATTTATATACTTCTCTGCTTTGGCTAACACCTCAGCCATACTTGCCTGAGAGTTCTTCGATATAGAGAACATCAAATCTTTTGACTGCACTCCCAATCCAGCAATGAAAGCTGTTATGGCAAATTTTTCATCTGGAATGTCCACTTTCAATGTCTCCGAGTTAAACCTTTGGACGTACGATCTCAGATTCTCTTGGGGCCCCTGTTTCACATTTAGTATGTGGTAACTCGGTTTTCGATATATCCGAGCTCCTATAAAGTGAGATACGAAAGCTATGGAGAGCTCTTTAAAGGATGAGATAGAGGCTGGGGGGAGCCTGTTAAACCAATTTAGGGCGGAACCTTTCAGTGTGATGGCAAAGGCTCTGCAACGCACAGGATCCTGGTATCCATGCAACTCCATCTGGTTCTTGTAAGTGTTGAGGTGATCCACAGGATCTTTCGTTCCATCAAAGACCTCTACTTGAGGCATTCTGAACTTCGGTGGGAGAGGGAAGTGTAGCACTCCCGTGGTGAATGGGGACTCAGTTTGCTGAACCAAGATATCCATGGTAACCGGAGCCTTGCCTTTAACAGCCTCCTTCATGTGGCTGAGCTCTTGCTGGATGTCTTTGAAGCGTTGTTCCCAGCGCTGCTCTTTCCTGTCTTGAGGATATGGGTAAAAATCATCCCTATCCCCCCCGTCGTTTTGGCTTTGCACTTCGTCGTTATGGCCATTCCTAGGGGGTACATACGTAGCATACCCCCTGGGGTGGCTGCTTTCTCCTCCTTCGCTGACCTCTCTGAGGGGGTCCCAGTGTCGCCGTTCCCGGTAAGGGGGATTACTCTAGCCTTCTTGGGCCGGTCGTGCCTCCTGTGGGCGTTGTACGAGCTTTGATAGCTCTTCGTTTTCTTTCAGCAAGCGTTGGTTGACGAGGCGAAGGGCCTCCAACTCGTTATTAATGGGGGGATTAACCTCTGGGATATTCCCGGGTTGTCCGCCGTTGGTAGCTTCCTGTGGGTCTTGCATTCGCGGTAGGTTTGTTTGACTTCTGCTCATATTTCGTGTCGTTACCATCAGTCACTGAAAGATCAGCTTATTTGTAGAAGGAATAGTCGTTCCCACAGATGGCGCCAAACTGATGGTGTAAATCTACGGAGATGAGCTATGGAACTAAATTAAGATGACATGAACAGTCTGCGTGGGGATTGATTTGGGCGTCTGAGCTACAAGGCTCATGAAGTGGTGGATGAATGCTCTATTTGATGATGTATAGTGTGTGAAACACGATAGAAGTATAGTGGTTCACCGGCTGATGAGCTCGGCTAGTCCACTCTCTAATGGAGGCTCTTACTCCTTTGTCTTTATTGATGAAAAAGTGTTACAGTGGAATTATCAGGGCCTTAGGGTTTCTGGTTGTTCTCCCTTTTTTTTCTTGCCATGGAGGTTGCCCTCCCCTTTTATGGCCTCATGCTTACCTCTAACACGGAATTACCTCCTATATTGAGGGGATCGTGCCCTATCTTCATCCATAATTCCGGAGTTACCTAAACTCCTTACGGCTGGCTTCAAGCGGAGAGATCTTTGCCCTCTTTCGTGGGATTCTCCTTAGTTTTAGGAGGGGATCGTGGCTGATCACGGGTCTTATGCCTTGGAATGGTTCTACTTTCTTTTTAGTGATATCCGTAGTTACCTCGCTGTCCTTTCATCATTTCTTAACTCGTGTCCTCAGCTGGGAGCCCTTAGTGCTGAATAAATGAGCTCTGGCCAATGCCGGATGGGCTCTACTTCTTCTATCTGAGCTCCCGACCTGAGCTTATTTCCTGAGCTCGTGTCTGTTCATTTCAGGTATCATCAGAAGTAATGGTAGAGCGGTTTCAAATACTATTATTTTTTTTAAAATACTTATGAGAAATAATTTATAGAAGTATTTTTTAAAAATCAATTCAAACACACCCTTAGGGACCTATTTTTCTTATTAAATTTAGGATGTTAATATTAACCGTTATATTAACTTTAAAGTAAAATTTAAAACGATCTCAACCGCGAATAATAAAAGTTATTTTGGTTGTCTTTTGAGATTTAAATTGTAAGCTATTTTATTATATAAATAGATAATAAAGACTAAAGACATTAGACTTCTAGACCTATTTTTACCATTTTATAACATTGAAAGTGTAACGTTAAGGGAAGAGGGATAACAATGAAGTGAATTTTTTTTTTTTTTGACAAATCACTTACAATGCATTCAATTGGATCCATCACCTATTAAGAGTAGATGATAAACAAAGAAAAAAAATTAACGAGAAGATGTATTGGAGAAATAATTGCTATACAGGGATGAGAAAATGACAAAAAAATCCCTGTGTTTGTTGAAGCTGAAATAGGGCCATATAGGAAAGGGCCCACAACTGGTCATTTCCCCATTGGAATGAACTGGAAAAAAACGGATAGACATGAAGGGCAAAGTGCAAAACTGACAAGTTGTCAAACGTATGAAAAATTATACTTTGATCCCTTTAGTTGTAAACTCGAATTTAATTTATTTTTTGAAGTATCAAACTTTTCACATCGTCTCCTCAATTATTTGAATATTTTACACTGTCTTAAATACAAACATCAATTATCTTTTTGGATAAAAATTACCAAAGTTTCAGTTCAAAGTAATTTCAGACTTGCGCTAACTACTCCTTCAAACTCAGCGGTTGGTCACCGTGGTTTGAGCTAAGTTATAACATGTTCTTAAAAAGACAGAGATGAGTCTGGATGACTAGTCCTTAGGGGTGGAAGGAATTGAACTTGAGATCTCTGAAATTACCAAATACCAGATTCAACAACTGAATCACCCTTAAGAGTTGAAGGACAAAATAAAATAAAATATAGTTAAATTTTTAGTTGACGCTAGTATTTGAGGAGATGTGAAACTAATCACTTAATTAAATGTACAATATAAAAAATATAATAGTTTAGTGGACAATGTGAGAAAGGGTTATCGTTGAGGGGTCATAATTAAAGGGGTCAAAATGTAATTTGTCCTCAAACATACGTAGATCTGACGGCTGTGTTCCTCTCAGTTGCTTTAACCTTTCTCTGCCGTCGGTGATTAAAATCATAAGCCCTCAAAAACTGGGGCGCCAAAACCCCTTACCATTCGTCCAAAGATTTCATTGAAAAGAAAAAAGAAATACTGAATTTTCAGTGTATGATACAGTATAAATATAGATATATATATATATTTGGGGCTTTGTCTGTGTCCATAGAGCTCGATTCGATTGGGATTTGGAGATTGAAAAAGCTGAAGAATGGAGCTCCAGAACACAGTGAAAGAAGCCCTAAACGCACTGTACCATCACCCAGACGACGCCGTTCGTATGCAAGCCGATCGATGGCTTCAAGACTTTCAACGCACTATCGACGCTTGGCAGGTCGCCTTTCCAATCCAATCTTTATCTTGATCTTATTGATTGAATTTTAGTTTTAAGCTTTCTTTTGAAATATATATATATTTTTTAATTTTTTGAAATCTGAATAGTGTAATTTTCTGAATTTTAATCATATAATAAGTAAATTAATCAGACGTGATCAACTGAATATGGAGAGTTAACGTTGACATTATTTGAAGGACTGACTGTCGCACCACACAATGTCTTACTGAATTGAATTTTAGTTTTTTGTTTTTATTTTGTATTTTTGAAATCTGAAATTCCAAATTTCAATCAGATAAGATGTAAATTAGTCAGAGGTGATCAACTGCATATAGAGGGTTAACTTTGGCATTATTTGTAGAAATGACTGCTGCACCACACAATGTCCTCATCATACATGATGCATATTTTTTTTCTAACTTAATTGTTAGTAAAGTAAGCATTTTGTCGCCTAGGTAGGTTGAGAAAAAATACCAAAAAAAAAAAAAAACAGATAAAAATGGAATGTAAATTGTGTAGAGGCTAAGAAGTTTAGTCCCTAACTTTTTTTTTTCCCCTTGATGGTGCTGTTGCTATTGGCTGGAAAAGTTAAGTACTGCAACAAGGCGGCATGCCAGGGATGACGGAGTTAAGGACTCAAATTTCCGTTTGGGTCTTGTCCCGAGGAGGCTGGAGGATGGCAGAAAAACACCTTTTAGTCTTCTTTTAGTTAAATAGTTTGATTGGTCCGATTTAGGCAAAGATGCGATTCCAATTGTTCTATATATGCAGGGGAGAATAGCCAAAATGCTCTGGGAGGATGAGAAATGAAAATTTCAGTTTGTTGTTCAGGATAAAGGATTTAGGGGTGCCTTGATGAAGATAGTTAGTTCGCTGGACTTTCAGGGAGTTATATCTGGGAATTTTAGTGTTGCAGGGTCTAAAGTTGAAATTTTGGATCTTGTTGAGAGTATTGGCTTGATGGCTACTTAGGTTAATCAGGTAATTCTGCAGGAATTTGGGTCTGCTGGGTTCTTTATTACCAAATGGCTCTAACAGGGTCCTTTTCAATGCTTGTAGAGTTTCAGTTAAGCGAATTTGATTGTTGTTGGATTCGTGCAATATGACCCAAATAATTCAAGATTTTGATTTTCTGAGAACATTTTTTGCGATTGTGGTGTTTTTTACGCATTGTTGCATGTGGAAAGAATTTATGTGTTCTTTGAAGATCAGAAGAGAAACTTGGTGGTTCAAGAGTCATCAAAAGCAGAAGAGGCTTTGTGACTTCCATATGGAATAGCCATTAGAAAAATCTTTTTCAGATTTAATCTTATTCCTAATGTATGGAGGAATTGTTGTTTATTTTTTTTGGTAATATCTCTCACAAGAATCTATAGGAGCAACTAGATGTTGATATCACTGTTTCACCCATAACTAGTTTAAGTCACCTTTGACTCTTGGGTTTGGGGAGAGAGATTCAAATTCATTGATGGGAAGGTTTCAAATGATGCAATGAGTGGAGATAATATAAATGTGATTATAATCTGAGGTGAAAAAGGTCTTTGGAAAGTTGAGAGAGGAGAACAACAGGAAGCCATATTGTTGAAAGAGAATGATGACATTGATAAATTGGAGGGAGTGGGGGACACTCTGATATACTGAGGGAGAAGGAAGGAAAGGGTTAAATTGGTTTGCAAGCATTGGTTTTAGTGAGTAAGTAAATTGCTGCCATTAATCTGAGCTTAAATGGAGCAAAGGGGATAATTCAAATTGCATAATTATCCGTCAAGTTGTCACTAAAGGTTCATGAAGAACATTATCAAAATTTTGGAGCTAAACCATAAGACATTTTGAAGAATTAAAAGACCATTTGCTGGAGATGTTGAGATATTGCTTCATTCCTTTCCATAGAAGCCCAGGAAAATTGTTGCTTCAAGGAATTGGATAAAGCTCTTTTTTACTGTCCTAGAGATGGGTTGTCAGAGACTAATCTGGCGACGTCGCCTGATAGTAGTGCCTCGTGGCTTACAATCCTCTCCAAAGAGGAAGAATGAAGGAGACTGATTCGAATAAAGGCACCTTTACCTTCCAAATCTTCAATGATGGATCGAATAAAGGAATAAAAGGATTATCAATTAAAGACTCAAAAAAAAGATTTACAAGAAAAAACCTTGTCGAATTACCAATCCAATACCTCCTATCCTCAGACTTTTGAACCAAAGTAACCTTATTAAATATAGAAAGAAGAATCATCAACTTTGAGCACTCCCTATCATTGAGATTCCTACGAAATCCAAAATTCCAAGAAATCAAATTAGAATATAACTTAGGCATGGATGCAATCAAATTACTCGAATGACAAGAGACACGATATAGTCGTGGAGAGCGAGTGGTCAGAGTTGATGATTAGAAGATTATCTTTATGATCTGAAGTTTCCAATCTCATGTTCAAGTTGTGGTGGCAATTGCTCATCTTTGATGGAATCTTATGCTGCAAAGCCTCAAAGGGGAAGAATTTTGTAGAAATTCTTAAAGTCAAGTTTTTTGCTTTGAATATTTTAAAATTCGGCTATCAATGATATAAATTAGAGGGTAAAATGCAATACAACATCCTGAATGTTGGTTAGGGCAAGAACAAGCTATACAGGGTACAGTAATAGAGTCCAACAATTTGTCTAAGCATAGTGTGTAGATGGCTATAAGTCTCGTAATCTGCCTCACGAGGGTGCTGCTTTTGCACTCAAAACACGCATCAGCGATTTGCATCCCAGATTGAAAAAAATGAAAAGGAAAAAAAGTGGATGTGGCACCCATGGGCAAACTGGTACATTTTGAATTCTGGGGTTCTTTATCAGTTACTTTTCCATCCCAAATTTCCAAGTAACTGTACATCTTTTGTAACACAAATGTTTCACTATCTTTTGTTGGCATGAAGATATATATATTGTTATCCTGGGAACAGTTTGAAAGCAGTTAGTCATTTTGAAAATAATTATCTTCAAGTGGCCAAAAGGGAGATAAATTTTTTGTGGCAAAATCTAAGTAATCCCAAAATAATTATAAAATTTGGAAATTAATTTTCTTCTCCTGGAAATTTATTTTTCAAATTATTTCCCTTCCATTGTCATACAAAGATGCTTTCTTCCATTTTGATACAAAGAGATCCTGAAGTTGTAGTTTTGCTTTATTTGTTTGCTGCGAAACCTTGGGCCGTTGGATCTTGCCCTTTCTTTTTAACATTTTTCCAAACTGTAACTCATTGTGGATGAGAAAAAATGTTTTTCCCAAAAAGAAAAGCAAAACATAAAGACGATACCAGTAAGATAAAATCAGTGGTCAACTTGCAGCGACGACCTCTATTTAGGAAAAAGTTTAATGTATAGCTTTTTATAAGGGGCAAAAAAGTTTATTTATGATAGTTTCTGCTGGGTAATTTTTTGATTGACTTGAGGACTGGTGCATTTATCAATAGAACTTAGTGACATTTGTTTCTGATGATAATGGGATATTACTACGCGTTCCTCTGGCCTGCTGATCTTGTTTTTCATTTTGGTGCAACTCGATTCTTTTTCGTGCCGAGTTAGTTCTGATTTTTTTCCCCTATCCAGCTATTGGAGTTTCCATCATGCTAATTTTAGATTTATGAGTGTGTTAAATTGTTGTTTAGGTTGCCGATAATTTGCTTCATGATTCCGGTAGCAATCAGGAAACTCTAATCTTCTGTTCTCAAACCCTCAGAAGCAAGGTAATATTCCTTTTCTGCTTTCAATCTTTTGGAGTTACCTTGATTTTTTTTATTAAGGCTAGATCCTCAAATTTGTACCATGTACACAAGTGTGAATTCTGCCTATAAATTATGTTGTTGTTGATTATATGTGGATTCCTTTTTTTATTTTTTATTTTCTTTTCTATCTACCCTTTTTTATGGTAATTTAGGTTCAGTGTCTTTTTTATCTGATCGATAGGTACAGCGGGACTTTGAAGAACTACCTTCTGAAGCTTTTTGCCCGCTTCGGGATTCTTTAAATGTGAGTGTTTTACATATTTACACAACTAATTCTTGGGGTCAAATTTTGGATGCCAAAGTAATCTGGTTGGAATTTTTATATGCTTCTTTGATTTTGCCAATTGGCCATAACATGTTGGTCATCGCAAGGCTTTGAAATCAATAAGGTTGCCAATTCAGAGGTTGCATTATCTTATTTCGTGTTAGGTCCTTTTCTGGTATATGTATATCTTTCTCTGCCCAGGATGTATGTGCCTAGCAGGTACAACTGATAAATACATGTAACGGATCTGATTAGTATTTTCCACTACGCCTGGAAATAGGGGGATTAGAGATGTTGATGAAGAGAAGTTTGCTTGTTTCTGGATGCTTATGATCTTTTTAATGTTCAACGTTGAAAAAGATAAAAAAAAAAGGTTGCTACTTAGGTTTTGGTTGGACATCACCTATGAATTTGTAGTGCACACATCTTTTGGGAGAAACTGTTGTGGAAACAGGCTAGGTTTCACTGTGTTTTTCCTTGTTACCCTGAAATGATGTTCTGTTTAATTGCTGTCTTTCTTTTTGGCACACGAAAACTTGTTTTAGTTCATGATTGTGCATGCTTGCATGCATACATACATGTGAACCAATGTACATGTATCTAAATAAATGTCTTTTATATCTGTGGGGTTTGATGTCGTGGTGATTTTGAAGTGCAGACCTTATTGAAGGCATTTCACAAGGGCCCCCCTAAAGTTAGAACCCAGGTATTATTGAAAGTTTTCGTCATTCAAATACACCTGTGTGTTCTCATGAACAGACACACACACACACACACACCCTATCCTGTTATTTATAAATAATTAAATACAAAGAGGATACTGTGCTAAGACACTATGCTTTATAGATTAGCCTTGCGGTGGCTGCATTGGCTGTTCATGTTCCTGCTGAAGATTGGGGAGATGGTGGTATTGTGAATTGGCTTGGGGATGAGATGAATTCTCATCCTGAATTTATACCAAGTTTTCTGGAGCTACTCAGAGTCTTGCCAGAGGTAATAGATAAATGTAGTTGTGTTTAGAGGAAAACTGTAATTGCTTTCTTCCAAATATAAGTCTAGTTGTGCTATGGGCACTTGCACTTATATATGTCTGGGGGGTTTCTTAGTGGATGAGCAAGTTTGGCTGTTTATTCACACATGTGCAGTCATCGATCTTTTGTCCTAAATAGAGCTAGATGAAAAAAGTAACGACAACTGCTCCCTGTATCAAATTATGTTAGCACAATGCATCCATGCCTTAATTTACCAATAAACAGGGCACTTTAAATGAAATACAAATATAATTCAAATTAAAGTAGTGAACCTGCTTGGTTTTGGTACAAGTACAACACAGATAACGGATTGTAGATTTTCAATTTAAAGCAGTACTAAATGTTATCATGGTGAATAAGATGACACTTTTAAAAAAAAAAAATACAATTGAAGCTTTTTATTAGTAAATATGCTATTTTTTTTGTGAACAGATTTATAAGGCACATTTTCTTGAAGGAAACTTTTGTATATCTTGCGAAAAATTTAGTACCTCTAAGTTTAATGTTGTTTCATGTTTGATTCTTGCTTAAACTATGCATATGTTACCTACTTCTAAGGTTCACCTCTTTTTGTGACACATTTATGAGTAGGAAAATAACTACAGTGAGGAATTCCCCCTCCTGCCTAGGTTTCCAGGCGATCCCTTGGTGATTGGCCATCCTAGGTAAGTGATGCTATCCTGATGCATACAGTACTGAGTATGACACCTAAGACCATATATATTCACTCAAAGTACCAATATGTGCTGGCATAGAAAACTATCGAACTAGATATGTTAATTCTGTGACTAGTAATAGTCACGGAAACAACTTTTCTGTTTGTAGGGGTAAGACTGCGTACATTTGATCCTCCACAGACTTCACTTGTGCACTAAGCTGCCTTTTTTTTTTTTTTTGTTTTAATTTCGTGACTAACTGACTATTATTTTTTTAGTTCTTGTGTATATTTTGTCTATCGTGGTGTACATCGACCTAAGAAGATACAAAAAAAGGTGAAGGTTGGGTGCATAACTTCATTTGGTAGTTGTTAACGATGCTGAAGTGAAACACTTTAATAAAGCGGACCCTCTATCTCCCTTTCTTTTTAATTAAGTTATAGAGGGATTGAGTACAATGTTTATGAGAGCTACACAACTTTGTCTTGTCCTGTCCATAGTAGTAGAGACAAGAGAAGATGGAGAGATTTCGTTTGGGGAGATTCTAAGGAGGAGAGGAAGTTCCATATGTGGTGGATTGGGTGTGCAAACCATGCACCAAGGTGACTTGAGAGTGAAGAGGATGCAGATCTTCAACAAGGCCTTATTTGGTAAATGGTTTTGGAGATTTGTGGTGGATGGAGGAACAAAATTGGCAACAGTAGTGGAGGGGACTTCTGGTTGCTGATGGGGAAGGTGGCTATGGAGAGACTTCTGGTGCCTATGGGGTTGGGGTGAGGTAGGAGTTTCTGGATTTGTGTTTGTTGTGGAGTAGGGGATGGGGGAGAGTGAGTTTTTGACAAGACAAGTAAAGTGGAGAAAAGTTTTTTGGGTGATAGATTGTTGATACTTCTTAGTGTGGCATCCAATGAGGAGCACCAGTTGGGGAGTGTCCATAAGGAGTGGGGCAATACAGTGTGGCATCCTATTTTTATTGGGAGGTTGAGGTAGTGGCGAAGTTTTTGGAACTAGTGCAACAGGTGGAAGTGGTGTTCGGCGTGGCATGATGAGATGGACTAGGGAGAGGAACATGGAATTCTTCGTGAGACCCTTCTCTAAATTATAGAGGCCAGCAAAAGGGTTCATTTTCAGTGTTCATGCAAGGGGATATGGAAGACTAGGTCTTCATCTAAGATAGCCTTTTTTGAATTTACGACATCATGGGTGATCTATTCTCACATCAGATAAATTGAGTCAACGGGGTTTTCAACTCCCCAATAGATGGTCCATGCCCTTGTTAGTCGAAAAATTCTTGAGCCATCTTTTGTTGTCTTTCCTAGTTGCACGTGAGATATGGGCATTGATCTTTTTGGTTTCTGATATGCCATGGTGCATACCAAAATCTTATGGGGAGAAGGTATAATCCCATGTTAGGGCTTCAGGGCGTGTAGTCTTTGGTTTTGTTAGCATTTTTCACATTTTCTCTTAGCTTGTATTCACTTGTATTATAATTATTAATAAAATTTTGTTCCTTGTCAAAAAAGAAACGGGAGGGTGGTTAAGGGTACAATGATGTCCGTAGATGGGCTAAAGCAATCACTCTGTATCTGTATGGATACGGACACGTGACACGGATACGATATGACACGGATATGTAGACATGACATAATTGTGTTTTATATATAAAATTGTATAATTTATCACAAAAATATAGTGATAATGATATATTATACATAAGAAATTTAGTACTTTATGATAAGCAATTGTTATGTCTAGTCATCTAGTGTGAATTTTTAGGCTAAAACATCATAATAGTCAATAATCATCAATTATTTTTAGGCAACGTGCACCCAACATATATAATTTAAATGATTGTTATTGTTTTCTCAATTTCTCTTTTTTTAAAACTTTTATTCATCTTTTGTTTTTATTATTATATTTTAAATATGACTTTAACATGTCTAGTCTTAGTTGACACGAATAAAAGAGTATCGAACACGTGGCCGAAGAGTGTCGGTGTCCGACATGGATATATTCTTTATTTTTTGATGAATGGTTTCTTCCTTTTGGGCTTGGTCCCAATTTCTTGAGTTCTTAGAGAATTGGGACTATCTTAGTTGGTTTAGCTCTTGATCACATTGTGATTAGGAGATGCTTCCTAAGTGTCCATTAATGAAAACATACATAAACTATTGTAAAAATAACCAGAATTTGAGAAGTGAAATTTTGACATGCAGCATGATTGCAATTACACTGAAGAATGTCATACTGTTTTGATGCTTATTATTGATTGACTAACAGCATTTTTTTTTGGGTTTCAATCACCAACTCTTTCAAGATGCAGAATTTTTCCTCTCACGGTGGATTTTACATGTAAATGCTATGTCTTATATTAATTGTTAGGCCCCTTTAAAATATAGGCAGTTGCACGTAAAATTGTGCCAAATATTGAGTATTGCAGGAAGTAATTTCCTGGTAGAGGGAATTGTGCAGTTATTATAATTGTTGTATGTATGATAATGTATTGTAGATGTTTTATTGCTATCATAAGATACAGCCACCGTGAGAATGAAGTGCATATGTTGGCTTCCTTGTAAACTTCTATGTATCATGTACTGCATTCTGTATCGGAAATTGATAAGGGTTATGCTATGTCTACAACCAGGAAGTATTCAACTACAAGATAGCAGCTCGTCCTGACCGGCGCCGCCAATTTGAGAAAGAGCTTGCGTCTGCCATGGAGGTTGCTCTTAACATCTTGACTGCTTGTTTGAGTATCAATGAACTTAAGGAGCAGGTGGGGGATTTTCTTCTTGTGGTTGCCTCGATGCTGTTATTGTATAATAAAAGGCCACTGTTGTTGTTATTTCTAGAGTTTATTTTCTTATGGATTATCTACTTGATGCACCTGTTTACTGTGGAGGTGAAACTATTGCTAAGTTAGTCTTTTGTTGATCTTCTTTATCTTTCATTAATTTACAAATTCTTGGGTTAGCATTTAAGGATGGGATTTAAAGTACATGTGAAACATGAAGAAAGTAGCATTAGTGCATGGAGTTTAGTGACTCGATTGAGCTCACAAGGTGTAGGATGAGGTGTGTCCTTGACTTGTATTTAAGGAATAATCAAATTTGATAGTTAATTTGTTTTCTTGCATGAAACATATCTTTCTTTGTTTTGATCTTTGTATTGATAATGTTCTTTCTATTTACTGAATGAAAAACACAATTCTGTTCCTGATGTCGATATCAAAAGCTTTTGTGTAGAAAAGACCCAACCTTTGAGTCACTGAAGATTCATAAGTATTTACTGTGTCTGCGTGCAGCATAGTCATTTGGAGCAGCCTATGCTTGTTAGTCCTCCGTTTAAAAGAAAAATTCGTAATTATGGGTACTTGGCTTATACTTCCTTGACAATAAAGGAACTTGTGACTGAAAGACCTTGAATATACAGCTACATAAATGGAAAGATTATAACTGTGCAGAAACTCAAATTGTAGGCTTATGTAAAAATTTATTGAAGTGTTATGGCTTCTGTATGTTGTATGGGAAGTTTGATAGATTTTAAATGAGTATGCTACATGGAGGTTTTATCAGAGGATTGGGGATTAGAGGAGGAGAAAAGATATCATAATTGATTTGTACATATGCATATAAAACTGCATATATACATATAATCACGGACATAGATGTCTCATGTCCTTGGTCATATGTTTAGCCAGTTGATAGTTTCCATTTGTCTGTGTCATGTCATGTTTGTGATTGTCCCATGCAGTTAATTATTCCATTGTCTTCATATGTTATCTGGTATCGAAATGCTCGCAGCTGCTATTTTGTTCGTATTATTGATTAATGAATCTTTTTCTGTTGGGGGAGGAATTATGATTGATTCGTCTATGTGAAAGATCCACACTTTTTTGTCATCACTATAGTTTACCAATGCAATGTTAATGTTTGAATAACATGAGACTAGTTTTGTGGTGTGTACTTCTCCTTTTCCTGAAAGTGGCCAAAATAATCTCGAGGAGCCACTTCTCTCTTGTGAAGGATCTCCAGATGTTAAGTTGTGCCTCTTACCTAGCACGTGGTTGGTAAATCATGAAGTGAGGCTACCGCTTTGGGAGTTCAATTAAAACGATATGTGCATATCAAGTGACATTTTCCAGCTTGATCCTCTGAATCTCCTTGTTTTGAGTTGACTGGCTGGGGTCAAGTGATATTCTTGTGTATATTGCTTGCGATAGTGCATTTTTGTGTTCCTTTATTTCCTTCATATGCTAACGATAAAGGAAGGTCATTGTAAAAGCAACCTATGGAACATAATATATGCATCCTCTAATCATTCGTATGGATTTCTGATCATCTAATCTGGCAGGTGCTTGAGGCATTTGCTTCTTGGCTTCGGCTTAGGCATAGGTGTGTTTTCTCTTTCTTGTAATCTCCAGACATTTCAAATATTGAGCATTGATTTGCTACAACTTTATTTCCCCTAGATATTGAACTTCTTTTTAACAGTTGCGTTGTCTTAAATCTTATTTGGTGATTAATTATTTTATGGGTTCTACTGTTGCTTACAAATTGATGAAGGATTTCTGGACAAATTATTTGGTGTTTATTACCTTTGTCTTCAATGACTAGGATTTCCATGGGGAAATTGAGTATGCTGAAGTACTTAGATTTCTACTCATACATACGTTGTTATTAATAAATAACGTTATTTTAGTGACAGACAAAGTATTGAAATTATAATTCTTGAGGGGTATCTTCACAAAAGGCAACAACCGATGCAAAATAAAGGGAAAGTTGAGCATTGTCATGGCACAACTCCCATGGGCAATTAACACAATTCCCATGGGCGATTAGCTCTTGTACTTATTTGTCAGTGGCAATTCTAAAGAAATCTACAATCAGCATCTTCCATGTAAAATTTTCCTCTTTTGCCCATTGCCTACCACAACTGGTGAATCTAGAAAAGATCATCCTTTCATAATTAGTTTCCAAAGGCTCAATCCATGTGAACTATGAGGGAGCTGCTTATTTTCTTATAGAAATTCGTCATTTTTTGACGAGATATGAATGCATTTTTTGCTACCTATATGATGAACGCACACATCCTTCGAATTGGTACACAAATCATGTACTTTCTCTTGGCAGGTGGCTGGAGTTGATGTACAAGATAAAATTTTTGATCAATATATGAGGGAGAGATTGAATTTTTAAAGAAGTTTACTGCTTGGATTTAATTATTTTTTTTTGCCTGGTCAACATTAATCACATTCTGGTTGAAACATTATGGTTTTCACTTTATTTGTGTGCTCTTTAATCTTTTTCGATAGTTTAGGAGAAAGTTCTTTTCAGCAAACGAAAAGAAAATATCTCGTGGGGTAGAGAGGATGCTCTGTGGTGAAAATGCAATGATAGTGCTAAGTTTGGTGTGAAGTTGTTGTATAGGGTAAGGAGTGGTGATGGTGTGCTGGGTTTAGCTTGGCATGTTGAAGTGCCTTCCAAGGTGGTTTTTTTTTTTCGAAATTTGGTCGATTACTTTTGAGGTGATTTGGAAAATTATTTAAGTTTATGCATGCAAGCTGACCTGGCACCTCCATGCCGTTGCTTATATACGTATTTATTTATATTTTATTTAAAAATAAAAATATCATTTGATTTGAAACGGTGATGAAGTTGCTAATTTAACCATATAAGAAGTACGTACATATTATATAGATATGGTTGTATGTACTATGTAATAAAATGTGGCTATGGAAAATTCTCTGCGCTTTTGCTGTATATAGTACTTGCATGAATGTGTTGTGATAGAACAAACCTATTTAGAGGTGCTTCTTTAGACATGACTTCCTTCCATATGCAGCTTATGCATTTGCCTACTTTGTCAACCAAGGTATCTTTGCTCTACATAGATTAGAAAACTTTCGCGAGCGCAAATGCTCTGATGCTGATGCATGCGAGGAATTGCCAGCTTGCTTTTTTTAGTGTTTGTGAAAGCTAATATGTGGTTCTAATTTGTTGTCTGGTTGATATGCAACACTATCTTGATTCTTATGTCACATCCTGAACTCTGGTGAATATGGTGTCCTTATGGTACTTATTCAACATCTGTTGGTTTCCAGGATCCCTGCATCTACACTTGCTTCACACCCCTTGGTGCTTACTGCTCTCTCTAGCTTGAATTCTGACATGCTCTCAGAGGCGTCTGTAAATGGTACTGTGGAAAATACAAGCTAATGTTTCACTTTTGGTGATTATTATAGTTTCACACTCTTTGTTGATCTTCTGAAGCTATTTATATGTTATTGTAATGTTACATTGTTGACAAGGTTTAAGAACTCCAGTTTTGTAGTTGGTTGTAGAACTGTTTGAAATTGCCTTGCCTAGGTATTTGCAGAAAAGACTAAAATACTTGAACTACCAGACGCCAGAGCCCTGCACGCACAGGCATTGCACTTCTGCTCCCCGTTTCTTGATCGCTCTCACACACACAGAGACACACAGACACCCCCCAGGTTGCATCGGGTTCTTGCCACTTGCCCCATTTTTCTTGGGTTCCTTCGTGTAATACCTTCATTCCATGAATCCCTGATATTTTTCATGAAACTTGAACACCAAGTAAAGCTTGGGCTGTCAGTCTACTACTCCTAGCACCATTGATTAGCATGGGATAACATTATGTAATGATGTTCCAATGTTTGTGTTTTCACATCCTTTGGTGATATAGTTCAAGGTATTACTATGGTTCTGCCCTACATGTCCGAGTTGTGATATATATAAACTATATCTGATTTTTTATTTTCATGCATTGCGAAATTGTCTGTTATAGGTTGACCTTTTTGACTTATTTCTGTTTTAAAATTTCCTTGTTTTACCTTTTTGCAGTCATTTCTGAATTGATACATTACACGACAGCTAGAAACTCAGGTGGAGTTTCTGAACAGATGCCCTTAATCCAAGTAATTGTGCCTCAAGTGATGAATCTAAAGGCACAGCTTAGAGATCCTTCAAAGGTACTTTGTGAGCATTCTTGGTTTCTCTTGTTCTTGGGTGCCATACATGCAACATTAAAGATAGAAAACATTTTCTATTTACTACCCAAATCATAAAAGGGAAAGAGGTTGTCATGATTCTTGTTTTTTTTTCCTTTATGTTCTAGATATTTTCTCACTAAGGTCATGAATTGCAAACCAATGAGTTTCATCGGATTTTTTGACTTTCCTATCTTCGAACCATATCTTGGTAGACTACTGCTTGAGGAGCATTGGGCAATGTAGAATTGCACCAGTAAGCTGAACTTAATAAACATATTTCATGTGGGGCTGCAACTTCTTTTCCAGTTGTTTACGTCAGCACTTTCTATTTCTCTCCCTGTTTATAATGGTATTGCTTTGAATTTTTGAGAAGAGAGAAACGTATATTTAAGTTTTTCTGAACCAAGCAGAATTACGACACAAAGTGTGTGAGGAATTGAACCATTAAAATCATAGTTATCTCAACATAATATACAAGTCTTAATTTCTTGCTTTTTTTTGTGTAAAAATAAATTTAATGTACCATTCTACAAATGAAAGCTCAGTTCATGGAGTTAGCTAATAATCAAGAATCAAAACGTCTGTCTTGTTTCCACCAAAAGGAACTAACATTTCGGTTTCATGGAAACTGGAACGTATTATTGATGGAAAATTGAAATTGCCATGCTTTGGAATGTTTCGACCAATGTTTCGGAATGTTTAGGAATCAAAATTCCAAATGTCCTCTCTTTTCTCATTATGTTTTTGAAACATTTCCGAAGTGTTTCCAAAGTGATTCCATCTCCGAGCTAACCGGAATTTGCACCAAAATGAAATTTTGATTCATGCTAATAGATACCAAGTTAATTTAAAATTGATTAAGGTAATTCTAGTTTGAACCTACGGTAACGAGGGGCTGGGAATGCTTGGGTTGAAACAGACCTCCTTTTAAGTTCTTGTGGAGAAAAAATCTCAATGTCATGTTATTTTAGCTTTTACCTGTCTTGGGCCTTACTGTCAGTGTCATCATGCTATATACTTACGGGCAAACTTCAAGAACATGAAAGAGAAGACTCGTGAAGGGACTTTTATGTAGTACATATTGTAACAGATTTTATCACCCTAATAATGATATATATTTCTCTCTCCTCTTTCTTTTTGTCACCTTTACTTTCAGGATGAGGAGGATGTAAAGGCCATTGCTCGTTTGTTCGCTGACATGGGTGATTCATATGTTGAATTGATAGCAACCGGTATATTTCTTCTTCCATTAAGGAAAGTTTTCTCCCAAGCTTTTTTCCATGTTTTGTGCTCAGCCTGTTTTGGTTCGAGACACAGAATATTTTCTATTCGTTCTGATCTATATTCCTCTTTAACCCAAACAACATTTTTATTCAGGTTCTGATGAATCAATGCTGATAGTGCATGCATTACTGGAAGTTGCTTCACATCCCGAGTATGATATTGCTTCCATGACATTTAACTTCTGGCATAATCTTCAGATGATATTGATTGAAAGGTGAGTTTATTGAGTTCTACTTCGGTAATTGTGCTTAAAAACATGTTTTGAACATGACCTTTCTAATCTCTCAGGGATTCCTATTTATCCTTCCATAATGAAGAGTCAATTGAAGCAGAGAGAAATCGCCGATTGCAGGTTTTTGGCTCATCATATGGATCACTAGTATCCTTGGTGAGTCCTTTAATTTAGGAAGTTACTCGTCAAACACTTCTAAATTGAACATGAAAACACTTTGCACAGTTGTCAAAAGGCATACTGCTCAAGGCTTCTCCAAAAATCATTTCATGTCATGGATGCCAACATGCATAGATGTTTTTTTGTTCAGTTCTGTCATTCCTGTCAACTCGGAAAGAAATCATATCTACCTTGTTTATTGTGAGTAGATGCACGCATCCATTAGAGAACAAGGGATGCATTATCTTCGTGCTGGTACCTTCTCCAATGTTTTTATTGCCAACAAATGATGCTTTCTTGAGCAAGTGAAAGTTAATTTCTAAATAAATCTTAGTTAAAAAAGGTTTCAGGAATTGCTTGCGAAATGGAAAAGAAACTGTGGACAGATATCTTTCTAGACTGCGGTGCAACTATGCTTAAAAAAATTCTGCTACTTTTAGTGACTGCCAGAGAATTATTGTTTTTTTGCTCACTTATTTCTTTGGTGCACAGGTTAGCTTCAGAGTTCAATATCCCCATGATTATTCGGACCTTTCAAAGGAGGACCAAAAGGATTTCAAACAGACTAGATATGGTATTCATTAATTAGTCACTCAAGGATATATAATCATTCTTCACTGTTAAAGTTAATGTTACATAAAATTTTGATTGGATGGTATCAATCATGAACTAAACTCAATTTAACATGGCTTTGTCCCAATATTTTTGGGGTTGGTTACATAAATTCTTTTTTGCCATGGTGTTTTATTAAGGGCCATATTTTCTGTTAGACCATAAATTATATCTTTTTTTACTATTTCGTTTAAAGATAATTTCAGCATTCTTCTATCCCTTCGATTAGTGTCAGTAGTTATCACATCACTCATTCACACAAAAAAGCCCCAGTTGGACCTCTCTTTTTTGTTTCGATGAAAGCCTCCAAGCTCATGTTCTATGGGGAACTTATTTGACTATTTACCTTCACTTTAAAGCCGGAAGCAAAAGGCGAAAACTCCAAAACTGGTGCAGTGGTAGGCTATCTATAAATATATCCAGACCACCTAAGTCGATTTTTTCTTAATTTATTTCCAATATGTACTACCCTACGTTTTCACAGATGATGTCATTCCTAATTCTATTTTTTATAGTTTTACCACACATCTATCCTAAGATTTTCATTTCTACGACATTCAATTTTGAATTTCTTGTTTCTTAGTTACTCAAAACTCGATAACATAAAACATAGTTGGCCTTATGACATTGTTTTATAGCTGAAGGGCATGCGCCTATCACACAATACACCAGATGCATTCTTTTACTTAGTTCATCATGCTTTAAGTCTATGGGTAACATCATTACTAATCTCACATTCTCTATGAATTACTGACCCCAGATATCAAAAGTATTCACTCTTCGCTATCTCTTGATCTTCAATCCTTACTACTTTCCAATTTTGATTTCTCCTCTTACTAAAGTTACATTCCATATATCCAGTTTTAGTGTTACTTATCTTAAATCCTTTTAATTATAAAGCCCCTCTCTAGACTTCTTTTTTATTATTAGTTGATCCTTTACCAATCAACCAAACAAAGTCTTATATCCTAATCATTTGGGGTCGGCTATATGAGTTCGTTTTCGTCATTCATTTCGGTAATGTGCTATTCGCTCATTTAAGTTAAATATTTTCATATATTTTTTTTTATTATTTCGTTTAACGTTAATTTAGGGCTACTCATACTCGTAGTACCATTAAGTGAAATTTTATCACTTTTTCTAACTGATACCTCTATCGGCCTCCGTTGAACATGATCAAACCATCTTAATCTATTCTTTCTCAACTTATCCTCAGTTGAAGCTACTTCTACCATTTCTCTAATACGGTCATTTCGTATTCTATACTTTCTAGTTTTTCCACATATTCACGTTAACATTCTCATTTCATCAATTAATACTATATCATTAGCAAACAACATACACCCAAATGGAATGCCTAGGTAATTAGCTATAAGGTACCTTTACCTTTTTAGAAAGAAAAAATTCTTGCCTTAGGTATTATGAGGAGCGAATGTAAGATTGCTTTCATGATATCTAAGTCAATGGAAAGTACCAGAAAAGGGCACGCACCGCTGGAGGGTGAGATATATAAACGTGGCACACAATACATAATATAAACAATTGTGAAAGAATACTTTAAATGATGTTTGTTTTGGGACAAGGTCACTTTCTTTCTTTTTTATTCATTCTTCTTCTAACTGAGTAATTGCAAAATAGTATTTCCTCATATTAGTTGTAATTTATGCAAAGAAAAAAGACCGTTTAGTCCTCTCTGAATCCTCCCAAGGTTCCTAGATTCCTTTTTTTTTTTGGCTTTACTGAATCAAGATAGGGCCTTCCAGCATTCTAACAATCTGTCTTTCTGGAGGTTTTTTTTTTCTTTTTTTTTTTTGGGGGGGGGATAGAGCTTTTTCATTAGATCCAAATTTCATTTTTCTCAAGTGTCTAGTCCCTTTAAAACTGATAAAGCGCATTTAGAGGGTTCATAAAACTATACAAACAAATAGACACTACTTAATTTTAGTAAGGGCCATTTCAATTACGTAGGACATGCAGATTGTATTTTTACTTTTCAGGGTAACCTACTGTTGTTTTCATGATTTTCGGTGAAACCTCATTTTTGTAGAAATCTAAGCCTTATCAGTGGACAAATTTTGTTCTCTGGACTCCATAATCAGCTGAGGTGTATCATAGTGCATGCGCGCTTTGATATTATGGTGCCTTTCTAGTGCATAATCAAGTTCTTGGACCTTACAGCATCAGAAAGTAGTTAATGTTTGCTCAAATAGAAATCCCATAGATGGACTTTTTTTTTGTTGAATGACTTGGTCCATTAATCTCCTTCCATCTCTAAACAAAAGACCATTAATACAATTGTATTTTTGAAAAATGCTACTACTACATCATTCTGTTTGAAATGATTTTTTAACAAATCTTATAGCAATGTATTTTCCCAGAAACTATGTTGTCGCCTATTCAGTTAGACAAGTTTGCTTTTAAGCATTTTTTGGAAAATTCCTGTATTGTTGGCAGTCAAACATGAACTTTGGCATCTGGAAGGACTAAAGGTTCTCGTTTGCAACCTCTTTCTTCTCTGCGTACTCCATTGTGTATTTGTTGCATATTAGTCCTTGCACCATAGTCTTTCCCGTTCAATGGGTAGTGTCGCGTTCTCTTGGTCCAGTCAGAAATGATTACCGATGCAGCACATATGTTCACCTGTATACACCTGTTGTGGATTTTCCTTGGATTTTCTGTACTTGTTGCATGATGTGGTATCTGTTTTTCCTTGTTTGCTTTTTATGCTTTGGAAGATTTTACATTTTTCTGCTGCTGCTGTAAATGAGCACATAGGGACCATCCCAATTAGGGTTTCCTTCATGTTCTACATGTCTGATCTCCATTAACGAAGATGATATATTTACTAAGAGACCTGATACATGCTCTAAGTAAAGGGTGTAATTGGATGTAAGAAAACCTAAATTTTGGTTTCAAATCTTCTCTTCTATACCATTTTTTCTACATTTTTTGATGCAAATCTTATTTCTGTGTCAACTGCACAACTCTTGTATTTCCTAAATTTTCCGTACCTGCATTCTATAGCAAAGATTCCATTGTTTTTGGGGAGGGATTTTCCAGGGTGGTATTATAGCCGAGTAAACTTTGTCATATTTTCCATGAATCTCTGTGCGTGTTTTGGTCGGCATGAGCAGAGATAAGCAACATATGTTTAGACTAAAGATACATTATATGAGCATCAGGATAAAAAAAATCACAAATTCAATGGGTGAACATGAAATGTCTCTAGATGTTTTACCCTAAGAGTGGTCAAAACGGTAGGCTTTGATGTTTAAGAAAGTTGCTACCACCATGTATATCTTAAGCCCTTTTGGTCTGTAATTCCATGTTAAAGATATGCTGCTGATTTCAACATTTCTCCTCGTCTCTATCTGTGTGTGTTGTTGTTGTTTGTTTTTTTTTGCAAGGGGGGGGGGGGGGGGGGGGGGGGGTGTGGCCTTTGTGCATTTGGGGCCTAAAGTCTTGTTGAGCTGCTGCAGGAATAGGTGGGAAAACTATTAAATTTGAAATACCAAAGCAAGATTTCAAAGAATAAGGCAGAAATCTATCTTGGATTTTTCATCAAAACCTGCTTGTTTGTTATGCTTTCTTTAATAGTGTATGATGCACCATGATACGTTTTAGAAACTTCATTCTAAATTTTTGCACGGTAAGTCTTGGAGTCAAACATTTTTCAATACTGACTGATTCTTTGATGTTGCCAGCTGTTGCAGATGTCTTGATTGATGCAGCTTTAGTTTTAGGAGGTGAAGCTACACTGAAAATTCTTTACATGAAGCTTGTTGAGGTGTGCAATCATTTTCTTTTGTTTTGATTCTGTGGAAGTTTTTTCTATTCGAGAATTCATATAGAAATTCCTATCTGAATCATACAACACTGTATTAAAAGTGAGGTGCTGAATGTTGCTGGAAATTGCTAGTACTAGAGGCATTGCCTCTGTGACTAGGTAGCCTGATATCTTTAAATTAATATGTAGGTAGGTGCTTGTATTAATTGCCGTTAAGTTTTCATATTATCATGAACCTGGAATTTTGATATTAAGTGGTATGACGTACTTGG
This sequence comes from Ilex aquifolium, assembly GCA_951799425.1. Taxonomy (NCBI): domain Eukaryota; kingdom Viridiplantae; phylum Streptophyta; class Magnoliopsida; order Aquifoliales; family Aquifoliaceae; genus Ilex; species Ilex aquifolium. Next base: position 23,473,262 of record OX637404.1, read on the forward strand.
GGTTTGAATATTCAGTTTTCGAAACCAGATGCAGTAGAAACTAGATTGTAAAGTTTTTGTTTTGACGTAATTTTTGTTTGTCAACATCCGGTCTGCATGGATCGCTCCCTTTTGGCATTAAGTACTTTTTTTCTATGGAAAAAATGGTGTTTGAACATTAATTTGGTCACAAGAAATCATTCTTTGCCTCAGAGAGATAATTCTGATTATTTGGACTAGGAAGTTGATGCATTATCTGTGAGATCTGTAGAAGCATTTAGATGACTTCAATTAGCAACATTTGAGGAGACTCCCTCCCCACAAAACCACAAAAAAAAAAAAAACATGAAAAACCCAGGACCCCAAGTAAAAGCCTTCATGTACAAGTTGAAGGTTAAGGAATAGTTACAAGCAGGCTTTGTTTGGCTGTATTAGTCTTATGGGCCCTGCCAATTTTGCTCTATCAAATACTCAGTTGGCGAGATTACCACCTTTGGAAATCTGTTTCTGCCATGGAGTTCATAAAGAAATAAGGATTTTAGCCTCTATCTAGTAGCTTTGTGTGACCGAGTGCATGAATTTGGTCTGAAGGCTACTTTCCATGTTGACCTATTTCTACGAGAGCCCTTTGGCTTGATAATATAGGTTTTCTGGCTAATCTGGTTATCGCCGAAATGTAAATGAGTTGGCCTTAGCTAGGCTGGCTCATGTCTGTCATCGATTGAGAAGCTAGGGACTGATCTCCTCTCCGTCCTGTACCCTTAGCCTGCAGTAAGCTTGTTTTTTAGCAGAATGGAGTCAGATTACTTCATTGTTTTCTGTACCTGAAGTCATATAAATAGGAGTCCGGTGATATGTCAAACTTTAGCTGTCACATTTTTTCTTCTCCTGTTGTGCCAAAAACTTGTCATTAGTATTTCTCAAAACTACTACTGCGCCTGCACTTCCTGGATTTCCCAACAGTGCTTCAGTATTAACCTTTTTGGAGATTAACATGGACCACTTTATGAAGATTGGAATTCTAAAATTTAACTGCTATGGAGACCATGGAAGATGGGTGCCACCTACAAAATCACTATGGCACAACTCATGTCAGCCACCATGGTTATTATCCACTGCCATTACCTATGCTACAAAGTTGTTCTTGCAACTCAAGTGGCTCAACTACCCAACTCTACAAAGTCTTGTCCCAATTTTTTTTGGCTATTGTGCTCTATTAAGGGCCCTAATATCTGTTAAACTATGTGATATCATATATATATATATATTACTATTTCAATGATTCTGTTTGAGGTGACTGTTGCTTATGACTTCCTATTGTCGCTGAGAATATCTTGTAGAGAAGTTTCTTGAGTTGATGATGTGATCATGGTGACAGAGACAGCGATAATACTAGTGGTCGTGTCATGGTATCAATGTTTATGCTGATGTTGAGATGTTAATGGTGATGATGGTGGTGGAATCATTCTCCTAGCCTGGTTGTAGGGATTGAGGCAGCCTTACTGGTGTTTATGGTGATGAAGATGGTGTATTGACAACAAAGATATATGAAGATGGGGGTTGGTGATTGTGCAGCGATAGAGGGGTGGTTGTGGCCGTTATGTTTTCAACTGTTTTTTCATTCTTTTTCCTTCCATGTTTGAACTTGCATTTGTTATATTGGGAGAAGGCACATCTTTCCTTGAAGTGTATTAATTTTCTTGCATTTAAAACACAACCATTGGAATAGGCTTCAAATCTGATTTCCAGCTGAATTCTTCTTGCAACTTTTTTGCACCGAATACACCATAATGGTTTTGATGCTTCCATGCTACTGACGATGAGAGATAAAAAGAATGGATGGTATAAAACCATAAGAAGAAAATAGTACGTGGATGGTAGAATAGAAGACATTCCTCATGGACCCTCCAAATCTTTTTGTAAAATGCTGAATTTTTTACAGAGAGCCTAGGAGTATTTGAGAGCTATAATTTAGCAGAGTACACATACTTACGAGAGACATTGGTCCTCTCCTGATCATGGATCAAAATTTCGTTTTGATACATTGTTTCGGTCACCTAGAAACGGAAACGTTTCGACCCGTTTCGGAAACAACATAAAAAAAAAATTTTAAAATTATTTTTTCAAAGCATTGGTTGAAATATACTAAAGTATCTTGAAATATCTTAAAACATTCTGAACTATTGTGCAAATGCATTGAAACATTACAAAACACTTCGAAACATTATGACACACCTCAAAGCATTAGAATTTTGATTCCATTACTGATTCGTTTCGATCTTCTTGGAAACGGAAACGTTTCAGATTTTTCGACCGTTTCTAAACGAAATTTTGATCATTGCTTCTAATCTGGCCCCTTCCTTTGGGTGACAAACTAGAAAACATAAATTTTTGGCATTCTCGTCTTGTTCTCTTCAAATGGCTTCTCTATTGAAGCAAAGTACAAGAAGAAAGGTGTGTTGGTTTGAGAAGAAAAGAGGGAAAATGAACAATATTGACACATGTGGTTTCAGTGAAGATGGTGGAAAAAAGTATAGTAAATGTGAAATTCCAAATTATTCTTACGCTGTCTCGGTCTTCTTGGCATTGAAATGAATGGTTGTGGCTTGCTAAACTTTCCTATTACATGGTTATTTTAGGCTGTTAGTAGCGGTGGAAATGATGAGCGCAGCGAATGGCGTCCAGCAGAGGCTGCTTTATATTGCATCCGAGCTATATCAGATTATGTTTCTGTGGTTGAGGCTGAAGTAATGCCACAGGTTTGCATGTCCTTTAAATTCATCTTGCTAAGACATGAATTTGCAATTTGGTTTTCCGTGGTCCCATGCTCTGTTAATTTTGTTTTGAAAATTATGTATTTGTCGTTTTTGTTTTCTTTTCTCCTTCTCGTTGTTCATTTCTCTCTTTGGAAATTATCTTTCATATAACTTCTATAATTTGAAGTTTTATGTTATGCTTGCTTGGCGCAGGTTATGTCTTTGATTTCAAAACTTCCTCCGCAACCCCAACTACTTCAAACGGGTAATGTAGTGGTATTTTTTTAGCTATGATTCATTAATGACCCTTTTCTTTTCCCTCTTGAAAATGGTGCTGCTTGAGGAGATGGTGGTTATTCGCCTTCCGAGAGTGCTACATTTGTTTTGAGTCTCAAAGCCATCTCATCTTGGTTCTAAAAGTAACCTGGTGAATGGACTATTTCTGGCTTCATAGTGTGATTTTTTTTCTCTCCAAATGTTATCAGTATGCTTAATGATTGGAGCTTATTCAAAATGGCTTGATGCTGCATCTTGTGGACTGTCATTCCTGCCTTCAGTCATAGATATTCTTGTGAATGGCATGAGTATGTCCGAAGATTCTGCAGCAGCGGCTGCTTTGGCATTTAGACACATATGCGATGGTACAGACTCTCCTATGTTAGTGTTTTTTTACCTCTATTCAGCATAACACGATACTTAATTTTGTTTTCTTGCATTTCACGAGTGATATATGGACTTTCAAGTTTGTATATGATATTTCGATATTCAATACATGCCATATAAGTAACAAAAAGAGAAAGAAATAGAAATGTCATATATAATTTTGTATATATTTTTAAATTTGTTGACTTGTTCAGTGATATTTCGATTTTATATAATTTATATTGTCTCCATGTGGATAACTAAAGTAAACCAAGTAGTTGAAAATAATAATGAAAAAAATGAACATATACAAAAGGTTGAAAAAGATAGAGATAAAGACTTGTTGATATCCGATGATAAAGATATTAATGCCGTTAAAGCTAAAAATCAAGATGAAAATGTGGTTCATAGGATTATAAGAATGGATTATTTTGGATTTTGCTAATCTTTAAGTTTTGATATTGATGAATTATGTTGTAAACATGAATTTCTAATATTGTTTTGAAAATTGAATTCTTTTTTAAACTTGAATGGAATCACATTTATATGTTTTATAGACTTAGAGAAGGCATATGGTTGAGTCCCTAGAGATATTTTATGGAAGGTTCTAGAGAAGAAAAATGTTACTATTCGATGTGATTAAAAATATGTATGAAAATGTGGTGATCTTAGTAAGAACAACGGTTGGAGAGACTGATGAATTTCCAATCTCACTAGACTTACATCAGGGTTTTGCTTGAGTTTATATATTTTTACGTTGATTATGGATAAATTGATCTGACATATTGAGGATGGGCTCCCATGGTGTATGTTATTTGCGGATGATATTGCATTAGTTGATGAAAGTAAAGAAAGACTTAATAATAAACTAGAAATATGGCGAGAAACTCTAGAATCAAAAGGATTTAGGACAAGTAGAACTAAAATTGAATATATGGAGGTAAAAATTGAAGATCAAGAGATACCGAAAAGTGAACATTTTAAATATTTAGGGTCTATTATTCATAGAAAGTGTGAGATTGGTGACAATGTTACTCATAGAATCAATGCAGGATGGACTAAACGGAGAAATGCATCCGAGGTATTGTGTGATAGACGCATGCCATCTAAGCTAAAGAAAAGTTCTATGGAACAACCATAAGACTGACTATGTTTTATGGTACGAAATGTTGGGGCAATTAAGAAACACCACGTTCACAAATTGAGTGTGGTGGAAATGAGAATGTTTAGATGGATGTGTGGTAAAATTAGGAAAGATAGAATTGAGAACAATATTATTCGTGAAAAAATAGAGGTGACACCTATAGGGGATAAATTTAGGAAGAATCGACTTATGTGGTGTGGTCATATATATAGACTGTTTACTATGACACCGATGAGAAATAGTGATATGATAACTTCTGGTTTAATAGAAAGAATGACCCATGGTAGAGCACAATGACAAAAGAGGATTCATGTAGCCGACCCAAAAAATGTTGGAATAAGGTTTTGTCGAATTGAATTGAGTTTATAAATTAAGTGTATCTAATATTATAGCTAAGAAGTTGAATTTTTAATTTATAAAAGCACAACAATAATTAAGATTGATTCAACTTTCATCTATTTTGATCAAAATGTACAAAATTCATTCCCAAATTTGTTTTTCCTCTAAAAAAAATCATATTCTTTGCACAATCCCAAATGTCTGACAACTTAACCAACACACTCCCCGATGTCAAATGAACCCATTAATCCACACCTACCTCTCTCTTCTCTCCTTTACCTATATATATTTTTCTGTTCATGTTAATTTTAAATTATATAATTGAAAGTAAAAATAAATTATTATTTGAAATAAAAATATTGCACGATTAATGTTCGATTTTTTGTATTATTGAGTGTCTTCAGGTACGAGGTTATTGCTAGTACACAATATGTTACGATATAAAAAATACAATTTGTGCACAATGATACACATTTTGACTATCTTGGTTAGCAAGCTTTGAGTCCTGGCTGTTGGTTGAAATGTTGTTACCTACAAATGGAAACCCTCAAAAATATCGAATTGAAACTCACTTACTCCTAAGAGTTTTTCCCTTTTCGGAGTTTGTTTTTGGAGTGGGAGACTTGCTTCAAGTTTATGTAAGCCTCCTGTTCTGACATACTGCGTGTGTTTTATCTTGTTGGAATTGGGTTGCTGTTCATGTAGAATATTCATCCCTTGGATTTATTGACATTTGATAGTGTATGAAGCTTTAAAATCACTCCTACACATAGTTCTGAATAACGGTAACAATCGTCGTAACGGTAACGATAATGGTGTAACGGACGCGGGCCGGAACGGACGTTATGCGATGAAACCGAAGACATGATTTTTTTTTTTTTCAATTCACACCACCCTTAAAAATGAATGTTGGTTTATTTTAAGTCCAAAATCATGTTAAGTATATATGCTAGTACATGAAAAACTAATAATTATGGTGTTATGTTAAAAGTTCATAAATAAAAAGTGAATTTAATGTTCAAAATTAAAAAATATTATCCCTTATCAAAAGGTAAAGTTATAGTATATTTGAAGAACCAATCCTCACGTGGCTTGCATATGAGGGCCATCATCTCAGCCTCATTTAACCATAGTCACGTGTTTAAGCATCTCCCTCTTTTTCTTCGTCATCTCCATCTGCTATGTGTCTCCTTCCACTTGCTCCGAAGCAGTACATGAAGCCATAGCCTGAGTAGCTGGTCAAAAAAGATGGGGAAGAGATTGACAGTCCCCAGGTTAGTCCCAAGCCCCATTTCCTTTCTCTTTCTTCTTTTTTTCCCTTTAATTCCTTCTCAGAATCCTCAAAACAACCAAATCCAATTGAAGTTTTTTGGTAGAATCTTTATAAATTATATCCAAATGATTAAGATTTTCGAGTTATGATGAATCGATTGGATTGTTGGGAGCAAAAAATTGGGGTTTTGTGCTTCAAACTCATTCTGCCACGGGTTTACATGTCTCCCAAGTTTTCGGGTCGAAACGGGCCATAACGGTTCGTTTTAACCCGTATCGCCCGTTACACACCTGTTACCCATCCGTTACGGCCCATTACTGTCGTGAAATCGAACAGGACCGATAAATCGGAGTGTAATGGGATCGCTCACCATCATTACCGTTACGTAACGGCCGTTATGCCGTTTTTCAAAACCCTGCTCCTGCATAAATTCAAATTGCTTTACTCCTTTAGAATGCTTGCTGGCATGGGTGAGACTTATTCTGGCAAGCTTTTGTGAGACAGAAAATGGCTCTCTCATTTGACTCATTTATAGTTTCAAGTTCAGTCATGACCCATTTCTCCTCTCAAAATGGTGTCGATATTTAATCGGATCCCCATATATTCAGAAATACTTGTTACTTTGAATTAGTGAAATAAATGAATTTACTGGACATAGTGTATAAGTTTCTGATTTTGTCTCAAAGTTTAGGTCTCTAAAATAGTAGCTTTAATACTGGTATTGACCAATTCCACCATGTCAGTTTTTTTTTTTGTTGAAAATTTCTGTTGCTCATCCCATTTGATACAATTCCTCTAAATCAGATAGTTCATTACAAGAGGATTATACCTCTAATGCCGTTGACCTTCAAGTGATGAAGGGCAGAGGGGAATGAAGGGGGACTTGACCTACCCTTGTGTGAGTGAAAGTAATCATCTTAAGTGAGCAAAGAGAGTATAGGTGACTTTGGCGGTGTAATTTTCTTTCATGCACCGACTCATGTCATGCGTCTGCCTAAAAATTCTATTCTTTGCTTCAGAATCGAATAAAGAGGCATTTACAAAGCAGCAATCAGTATTTGATCATTTTGTTAATGGAAGTCTCATAAATCGATGGTTGTTTATTGTATCAGTCGTGTAAAAATCAGAAGTTGCCCATTTGCTTTGATTTGGTTGTTTTGGGCATGGTTATCTGGATCCACGGATGGAAATCTGCTGGCACTGATTGCAAAGGTTACTAGGGACTTAATAGTTAATTCTGAGAGAAAGTTATGTGTTCTCCTCTAGTACATTTTGGTATATTTTATGTCTCTGACTCTGTAAGGTACTGATTGGCAGTTTGAGGAATGTGTTGTTTGTGGTAAGCACTAAGCATTTAGTTATAACTATGTTGGAACAACCATTCTACGTGATGTGGGCGACCAAATAAGTGTTACTCTAGTGGAGGTTTGGAGGAGATAATTCTGGCTTTAGTTGTTTTATTATCCTTTTATTATGGTGAATCAGTGCTAATTTAGAGACTGAAGTTTTCAATATGCCACTCTAGTAAAAGAATTAGAAAACTGCTTGTAAGCTCTGTTTTTAGGGCCATGTTTGAGACTTGGGTGATATTTTGGTGGCCTCGGGTGGGTTGTAGCTGTTGGTGCCACACATGGCTGTAAGTTCTTTTCCCCCTTCTTGGGGATGATTTCTTCGTGCCAGTGCTGTAATTTGCATATGGCCTTCTCTACTTTGGGCCTTAGCAACTCAATATGACATGTCTTCTACATAAGAATACCCTGCAATTTCTTTGGGTCTTCACTCAAGATATTCACCAGTTAGTAGTTATTATTGAGGGAAATGTAGTTGCATTGCAGCATCGCGATTCTTTTCAGATTATTATGAAGTCTGAATTGAAGTGATTTGTTATGAATGTAGACTGCGGCAAAAAACTTAGTGGATCCTTAGATGGTCTCTTTCAAATATACCAAGGGGCAGTGATTGGGGAAGGCATCTTCAAGGTCTCTGCTGAAGACTCATTGCATCTAGTTGAAGCTTTAAGGTATCAATGTGCTATTGGAAGCCAAAAAATTTGGTGGGTTGAATGCTTTATTTGATTGCGTATTAAACCTTCTTTTGCAGTATTGTTATTACAGAACTTCCTTCGGAGCATGCTAGTAAAGCCCTTGAGGCATTATGCTTGCCAGCAGTTGCTCCTTTACAGGTTAGTTTCCTGTCCGAGAACTTTTTATTTGTATTGTGAGGGATGATACACCAACTTATGAGGTCAGCATTCAGGAAATTATCAATCAAGGTCCCTTGATACTGGGACAAAAAACTGCTCGTGAGCTTACTGTTCATATTGATCGGCTTGCAAATATTTTTAGGTATGATAGTAATTCCTCTACTTTTCTTGTTCAAATCTGTTAATCTTAGAATTCTAAATTGTGTACGTTGAACAATTTGCAGACACGTGAATCACCCAGAAGCCATCGCTGATGCAATTCAAAGGCTTTGGCCAATTTTTAAAGCCATCTTTGATGTGTAAGGATTCCTAGGCTGCTCCCCAATAGGATGATCTTCCCCTATATTTCTATCCCCGATTGATCTTCCTTTTCTATTGGTTGTGGTGCAGTCGTGCATGGGACATGCGGACAATGGAGTCTCTTTGTCGGGCTTGCAAAAATGCTGTAAGTTTTCGAACTATGATCTTTCTCACCATGGTTAATATTTGGAAATACCTATTTTCCTGTAATTAATTGTTGTTGCTTTTGTCCGTCCTTGATGTGTCTCTTAATGTACAAAATTCTTAATTGTTTCCACAGTGCTCATGTGTTGTTGATCCATTGTATGACCATCAGTGGTACATCCTCCTCCAAAGTTGGTTATAACATTAATGAAATGCATGCCAATGATGGGAATCATAATCATGGACAACTAGCTTTACCATAGTGCCCTTGTGTCACCTTTCAGATTTGTTGTTGGTACTTTTGTTTCATCATAGTTCTCGTTTTGTGCAACATAGATTTTGTTTTTGGTGGGTTCTGATGAATTAGAACATCAGGTTACAGATGCAACAAATATTATTTTTTTTTCCCTGCTTTCCAAGAGAGAATAGATGTATTGTCTTGGCATAATCAGCTTGCATGTCAGAGTCAATTAAACATGCTCTAATTTGCCTAGTTGCTCCATCTTACTATTTCAGCACTCCTTAAAATTCAGCATTGTGAATGCATTTTATTCTAGAAACATATATTTATATCTGCATACATGGACTTCTGTTTTGGTTCATGATTTATGTAACCAAACAAATACATGAGGTCTGTTTCCTTTCTCACAAACATTTCTAGGTTAGAATTTTTATCTTATTCTCCTTAGAGTATATTTTGTTGATTCAAGATATGTTGTACTGTGTATGAAATTACTTGTTATGGTTTCAGAGAATGGCATTCATAAAATTCTATGAACCAAGAAATTTAATGTGTCCAAGGGCAAGGTTATCCAAGTTAGATTCAGTTTACCTCACTTAGGCAATCAGAAGGTTGATAGCATGAATCGTTTATAAGCCACCTTCTCCACTTAGTTACAATCACAAGATCCAGATTTGTTTTGTCAAAATATGATCCATGCCACTGATGGGGCTTGACCGTCTCTACATTCCTTTAGTGTTCAATGGCCCTGTTCATGAATACCTGCGGATTAAACCTTTTTTCCCCTTATTAAAGTCATCCAGCTATTCTACTCATGTCTCATGCCCCTAGTTTCGACATCAGAATTTTAACTCTTAAGTTCTTTAAATTACAGCATAGTTTTAGGGATGCTGGCCCAAATGTGTAGTTGAATTTTTATCACCTAGAAAGGTTGCACCCAGGTTTTCTAGAAAGAAGTTGTATACACAGTTACCTTATCATTAAATGCACTGACAAAGAGTCCTAATTTGTTCTTAATATTATGTTGAAAGGAGCTGCTTTCAATGTATTAAAATACTCACCAACATATACATGCTGATATCTCAATTTCCTCAGCAAACTCAATTCAACTCAAAAAAGTCTTGTCCCAACATTTTTGGGTTGGCTACATGAATCCTCTCTCGCCATTGTGCTCTATCAAGGTTTTTTTTTTAAAAGTTATAAGGTATTATATCTTTTTTACTATGTCATTTAAGTTTAATTTTGGTCTTCCTCTATCCTTAAGCTTATTGTAAATCGCTATCATATTACCTTTTTTACTGGTGCCATAATAGGCCGTCTATAAATGTGTTGAAACAATCTACGATTCTTCCCTAATTTATCTCCTATAGGTGCTACCTCTACTTTTTACGGATATAATTGTTCTTAATTCTATCTTTCCAAGTTTTATCACATATCCATCTGAACATTCTCATTTTTGCCACACTAACAATCTACGTTTCTCTCCTAATTTATCTCCTATAGGTGCTACCTCTACTTTTTACGGATATAATCGTTCTTAATTCTATCTTTTCAAGTTTTATCACATATCCATCTGAACATTCTCATTTTTGCCACACTTAATTTTGAACGTATAGTTTCATAGTTGTCCAACATTCAGTACCATAAACCATGTCAGGTCTTATGACCATTCTATAGGACTTGCTTTTTAGCTTAAGGGATATGAGTTTATCACATAATACATTGGATGCATTAATTTATTTAGTCTATCCTGCATTAATTTTATGAGTAATATTGTCACCAATCTCACACTCTGTGAATAATAGACTTTAAATATTTAAAATATTCACTTTTCGGTATTTCTTAATCTTCAATTTTTGTTATTTCTTGATTTGGATTCTTCCTTTTACTAAATTTACATGCCATATAGCTGTAGTCCTACTTATCTTTTAATTCTAGAGCTTCTCACCATATTTCTAGTTTATTATTAATTTTTTCTTTACTTTTATCAACTAATACAATATCACCCGCAAATAACAAACACTATGGGAGCTCATCTTGAATATGTCTAGTCATTTCATTCATAATCAACACAAAAAGATATGGACTCAAAGCAAAACTTTGATGTAAGCCTACAATGATTGAAAATTAATTAGTTTTTCTGGTTGTTTTTTTGACTAAGGTCATTACATTTTAATACATATTTTGATCACATTAATATCACTAATAATAACTTTTTTCATCTTTACAACTCTTGATAAAATATTTCTAGGGACTCTATCATATGCTTTCTCTTAGTCTATACAAACCATTTGAAGGTCCTTATTTTTCTATTTATACCTCTCTAATAGTCTCCGAAATAAACATCTAGCTTTCTTTGCTGATTTCTCATGCATAAATCAAAACTGATTTTCAGATATTGTAGTTTTAAACAATATTACTTGGATCATGGATCGCTTTGTTATGTGGTTGCTTTGGTACGTAGTAGAAGTACGGGTACGATGTAAGACACTTTCTTAAGTACACGATACGTGGGGGTAAGCTTAGTTGGTACGGTGTTTTAGGTCGCAGTTTGTTTTGGAACTCTTATCTAGATCATTTTTATTACTATATAACATAAAACATCCATAAACACTAAGTTAGTTACCATTTATCTTACATTTCTACTTGAGTTTCTATTATCTAAAACAATATATAATTATAAATCTATATATACATAGTTAATTAATATATATTTTATATTTCTGCTACATGTTCCAAAGTAAATTGATTTAAGATTAGTATTAGAATTTGAGGTCATACATTTTGGTGATTTTGATCGCAAACCTATCCCATTTGGGATCGATGTACCCAAATCGTTGGTTGTCGAGGGTTTATTGAATTCTGGTAACTATGGTTTTAAACCTTAGTCTTTGCTCAATCACTATTTCCTAAAGGTTTATTGTATGACTCATTAGTTTTATACCTCAATAGTTTGTACAACTTTTTGTCTCCCTTATTCTTATGTATTGGTACTAAAATGCACTTCTTCTACTAATTGGACAATTTTTTAGTCATTTTAATTTTATCAAATGATTTAGTTTACTATGATATACCCTAACATTCCCTAGACACTTCCAAACCTCAATAGGTATACTATCCCGTCTTTAAGTTTTTCCTCTCATCATTTTCTTTAATGCCTCATTTACCTCCGGTATCCTAATTATATGAAAAATATATTTTCGTTAATTTCTCTATGATTTCTACAATCTTCAATGTCTAACCCTTCTATTTTATTTTCATTTAGTAATTTTTTCACCTTTCTTTCGTTTCTTCGTTTTGTTCTAAAACCCTAGAGTCTTCACTCTTTATACATTTAATATGATAAACATCTCTTGTTTCTCTTTCTCTTAATTTAGAAAGTTTATATATACATTTTTCTCCATCTTTTGTGTCCAATTTAGAGTAAAGATCATAATATACTTTGTACTTAACTTCTCTTACCCTCTTTTTTACTTCTTTATATGTAAGTTTGTAATTTTGAAAGTCCTCTTCGTTTTAGTTTTTTGTCATATTTTATAGTACCCTCTTTTTACTTTTACCACAACTTGGTCCTCATCAGTCCATCACCTCTTGATTCTCCAAAAAACTCAATAGATGTTATTTTAATACGTTCTGCAATTGTATTCCACATTATATTTATTTCATCTTCTAAATTTCACGCTATTTCTTTTAGTATTTAATATTTTATTCTTAAATAAATCTGTCTTTTCATCTTTCTAATTCCACCCCTTCAATTCTTGGATTTTTGATTTCTTTGTTATGTCTTATATTATTTTTAATAAATACACCTAATATTATTATCTTATTATGTTGTGGGGTTAAGCTCTCTCTTGGAATGACTTTGCCGTCCTTACATGATCTACGATCCACTCATCTAGTTAGGAAAAAATCTATTTGATTTTGATTTAATTCACTTTTAAAAATTATTAAATGTTCATCCCTCTTTTTACAATACGTATTTGCTATCATAAGATCATATGCGATGGAAAAATCTAAAACAGTGATTTCTCAGCCAATTTAAGCAAAAACAACTATAATAATATATCATCTACATTGTCTAATTTTGGCTGGGCTTAATAATGTTTTTGCTGACACAAAATATTTGTGTAAATATATGTGCTATATACCATAGCTGTACATACAAACATGAAAATCATCCCATAATTTATGCCATGGTATGATTATTGTTCTTTTTTACTGGAAGTTAGTATGGTCTTGTGTCTTGCCAGTGAATATGAATTTTTGATTTTTGTTAAGGTGAGGACTTCTAAAACGTTGATGGGATTTACAATTGGAGCAATGCTGGAAGAGATACAAAGTCTATATAAACAACACCACCAACCATGCTTCCTTTATCTCTCTAGTGAAGTTATAAAGGCATGCTTTTCTTTCTGAAGCAGATAAGTTATTTATTTACTTGTTTATTTTTGAGGAATCAATGAATCTTTTATTGCAGATATTTGGGTCTGATCCATCTTGTGCGAGTTACTTAAAAGTCTTGATTGAATCTCTCTTTGGCCATACTACATGTCTGCTTACAAAAATTCAGGTATGGTTGCAGTAGCTAATATATTTGCCCTTTTCTTCTCGAGGTTTATTCAATATTTATTCTTTTTCTCCTAAGAGGTATCATCTCTTTCAGGACTTCACTTCCAGGCCAGACATAGCAGATGATTGTTTTTTGTTGGCATCGAGGTGTATTCGCTATTGTCCTCAATTATTTTTTCCATCTGCGGTATTTGTGTCATTAGTGGATTGTGCTATGATTGGCATCACAGTACAGCACAGGTCAGTCTCACTCACACATGCGCACACACAAACACAAACACACCCACATACACATCTTTGTTAAGAGTTCTAATCCCTGTTGAGATTCTTAACATGAATAAATAAAATTGTTAGGGATAATTATTCTACCATTACTATACGTCATTCATAGTCATATAGAGAAAAGGAGGAAAGAAGAAAAATGAAATTATAATTGAGGCAAAATATAGTAATGGTTCCTCAAGTATGCGTTTTGTGTCACTTCAATTTTAATTTTTTCCGATGACTCTTTTGTCCCTCAAGTATCCAATTTGTGTCACTGTAGTCTAATTACAAACTCTAGTTTAAATTGATGAATATAAGTGGTCACATGTGTCTCATGGAAGTTGTCACATGGGTCATGACTTGTTATCAGTAGGTAGCCTAATTCATCCAGCTTTAGTTCATTTGTCATCCCCCCCCCCCAAAAAAAAAAAAAAAAACCACCACCCCCAAAACAAACCTAACGTGACATTATGGTGGGTAGTGAATGGGGAGGAACATAGACTTTTGGGACTTAGCCATGCTACTTTTTCTTCCTTCATCCTTTTTGTCTAATAATGCACTGTGCACTGTATGATAATTGCAGATCAATTTATCTCATATTCAGCTATCTTTTTATCCTTGCAGGGAGGCCTCTAATTCCATTTTGACTTTCTTGTCCGATTTGTTTGATCTTGCAAACTCCAGTCAGGGAGAACCCTACCTATCTATCAGAGACAACATAATTATTCCTCGAGGTGCTGCCATCACCAGAATTTTGGTTGCCTCTCTTACAGGAGCGCTCCCTAGTTCGAGATTAGAAACGGTAGAATAAATTTACCAACTGTAAACATTTGCCTGCGGAGTCGGTATAGATGATATAATAGCTAAATCTTCATTGATCCTCCTATCCCCACAGGTGGTATATGTATTACTAGCACTAACTCGAGCCTATGGAGTGAAAGCTCTGGAGTGGGCCAAGGAGAGTCTTTTGCTGATTCCGTCCACCGCTGTGACAGAGGTAGAAAGGTCACGGTTTTTGCAAGCTTTATCAGATGTGGCAACCGGGGGTAATATAAATGCCCTGATGATTCCAATTGAAGAGCTTTCAGAGGTTTGCCGTCGTAACCGAACAGTTCAAGATATTGTTCAAGGTGCTTTGAGGCCTCTCGAGTTGAGTAGAATCACTGTATCATAGTGTGGAGTAATACGGGCCATTTTTTTTTCTTTGGCCTTGTCTGTAGTCAATTAGTTGGTTGATTGTGTGTGGGCTCCTATTTCATTGAGTGTTGAGCATTTGCCAGCTTCTACTGGTCCATATGCGTGGGAGGTGTGCTATTGTATTTATAAAGGGAGTTAAGAAGAGAGGGGGGGGGGGGGGGGGGGGAGGTGGGAAGTGGATTTAATTTTTGGCTTGGTCAATTTTGAGGGTGAAATTATTCGGTGTTGAGTTGTAATTTTGGAAGTCAATGTAATAGGTTATGAATTCAAAGCTAAATAACTGAACTTTTCAGTGTAAAGAACAAATTTTTAAAAGCCGATAGTGCTTGTGCAGAATAAGAACTTTGCAAAATCTTTCAAAATATACTTGAGAACCGAGCAAGAGCATTTGTCATTTACAGCGGCTCTCTCCCATGGTCTCATCAATTAAGATTGCTTGCATGAATTGCGTAACCAAACATTTTTCAAAAATTATTACAGTTTTGCAAATTTAAAGTTTTATTTGTGCAACAAAATCAACAGTGCACTTGTAGATTCTGGTGCACCGGTTGATTATAAATTGCAGAGAAAATCACATCATGCTCCCGTGAATTAAGAGAATCTCCTATTATGCTGTCGACAGATTTTTGGTACTGATATCATTAATTTTTCTTAATGCTGAGCTGGGTATTCGATGGTTGGGGTTGAGCTAGATATCCGAGGTCGAAGTTATAAGGCGCATCATATGACTGAACTTGATTAAATACAACTGAGATATAACCTAATAATTGCATTGAGATCACGTCTTTGTGTCCTTGAAATTTTGGACAATTGAAAAGATGTGACAGAAAACAATAATATGCTAACAGAGATACAAGATAAAATGCATCCCATTGGTGATAATTCAGTGTTTTACCATAATGGCGCTTGAGATAGAAGATGGCCCCCCAGAACAAAAGAGTGTTGCACTAAATACTAAAGCCTGTCTGCCACAATGCGTGGATCTGTTGCTCAATACAGAAAGTAAATAAAGAATTTCACTCCTATATATTAATTTTGACAGTCCTTATCATGCAGGCACTAATAGCTTCTTCTAATGTTAAACTGATGCAGGGCCACATGATGCAATTGTAAAAGCATTGGTTGACTATGCTATCAAGAAACTGGAGTGTCTACACATCAGGGATGATTGTGGCCAACTCGTGGTCCTAAAATGATTTGGGTTGCATGTTTGACAAAGAAGAAGATAATTAGGCAATTAGGAAAATCTGTATGGATGAGAGATTAAATTTTACTCATGACCAAAAGTGAAAACAATATCTAATCTAAATAAAATATCTTAGTAGATGTACCGCACCACTCATCCTAAATGGTGAAAACTGAATGCTAAGTTGAAGAGGTTAATATCCTTACAAGGGCAACCCAGCCCAAATTTGGGTCCTATGCGAAAATATTAGATAAGTACCCATGATAATATAATATAATAATATAGATAAGATAATAATTATTCAAATATTAATATTATTTATTTAAAAATATTTTTCTTATTTTTGAGATATACAAATTTAGTTTTTGTATTTAATTTTTTCATATATAATTCTATTAATTGAAGTTGAATTTGTAGACTAAAATATAATAAAATATGCTATCAGTTAGAAATATAGAGAAAAAGAATTGGAATTTTTTAATATAGCAAAATCATTTTTCAAATGATGAATGCTAGTAGGTTTTTGAATAGTTAGTACAACCCACTTTGTTTTTTAACTATTTTGTGTATGTTTATTGTGTGTCGTAAAAAAAAATAATTAAGTAAAAACTCTGACACAGATAAAAAAAATCTTGAATTTAAGCTAAGACTTGATTGCTTGTTTCTTGGTTGATTGCTTCTTGCAAAAAAAAACTTCCATCTATTGTAAGCCTTTCGTCTTCCCATGATATTGTCAAATGTTATAAAATTATGATGTTCCTAGATTTTTCTATGCAAATATCTAATCTTTTAATATGTATAACATCTTAGATCTCTCTTATACTGCTCTTTATATTTCTTATATATTCTAGAATGTTATTTGAAGATGTTTAAATAAGAATTTTTTTTAGGATCCTCTAGAATATTTTTTCAAGGGGTTATAAAATTAAAGAACCTATCCTAAGTTTGTTTGAAATTTTCAAAAAGACGGGACGTGACAAAAGTCTCATTTGATGTAAGATATTGTGTGTTGAGATAACTTATATTTTTATTATTTACATAAAAAATAGGTAAGACTGAAAAAACAAAGATAATAAAAAAATATTCATTCAATTTTGCCGTATCAATATTGATTCAATTTATATTCGTTCAATTTGTAATTTTATATAGTCAAATTTGTATTATATATAAGTTGTATTTAGCAGATTTATTCCGTGTTTAGTTAGATTTATGTTCACTTATTTATTTAAGAGACATATCAAATTCATTTATTTATCATTCGTATCTATTAGGGTTAAACCCAAACTCGTTATTTTCGTATCGATTTTTTATTAAGTTTGCACATTATATCTAAAATTGTCTTAAAATTAGAGGTCATAAAATCTTTTTAAGTGATTCAAAATTTGTTTTGGACTTCAAATATATGTACATGTATGGGTAAATTACACTCACACCTCCTAACATTTGACTAAATGACACGGAGACGCCCTAACATTTCTACAATTACACAGAGACCCCTTGTAGGCGTCAATAGGTGACCGGCATTAACATAGGTGATAAATGACTATTTTAACCCTTTAATTTAATTTAAAATAAAATAATACATAATAGGAAATAAATAAAATATATTATCAAAAATTAAATTAACCTGTAACAAACCCCATCACAACCCTTACACCACTGACCGGCGTCTCATTCATCCCTTACACCACCACCCGACGCCACCAATCCTCCTCTCCTCCTCCCCCCCTCTCTCTCTCTCTCTCTCTCTCTCTCTCCACTAACTTGCAACAAACCCCATCACAACTAATCCTCCCAACTCAACTGCCACCACTCCAAACCCATAACTTAGGGTCCCGCCCCTCCCTGCGACAAACCCCATCAACGCAACCCAATTGCCACCACCATCACCACTCCAAACCCATCACTCCCATCGACCCAACCTAGCTGCCACCATCACCACCACTCCAAACCCATCACACTCCCAACCCCCTTCTCTTTCTCTCTCTACCTCTGTCTTCTCTCTCCCTCTCAAATCCACCTAGCCCCCCCAGCAACAAACCCTATCGACCCAACCCAGCTGCCACCACCACCACCACTCTAAACCCATCACTCCCAACCCCTTTCTCTTTCTATCTCTACCTCTCTCTCCTTCTCAGATCCCCCAGCTCCCCGCCCCCTCCCTACAATAAACCCCATTGACCCAACCCCAGCTACCACCACCACTCCAAACCCATCACTCCCAAACCCCTTTTATTTCTCTGTCTACATCTCTTCTTTCTTCCTCTCAAATCCCCCAGCCCGCCCCTTCCCTACAACAAACCCCATTGCACCCAACCCCAACCCCAATTGCCACCACCACCACCACCACCACCACTCCAAACTCAACCTTCCCAACCCCAGCTGCCACTGTCATCATCACTCCAAACCCACCACTCTCAGTTGAACTAATTATCCTAGTTGATGGTAATTTTTTATTAATTTTAATCAAAATGTAACGGTTTAATGTTAATCTTTGATTAATTTTTATAAATGCATAATTAATGTTAGTAAAATGATAAATTATGATAATTAGTGAGCAATATTATCTTAAAAAATGTTGGACATGTTATAGAGGGGTAATTTTGGAATTAGATAAATTTTGTTTCTTGACATCACTATTTTATGTTAGTCAAACTAACAGCGGGAAGATGGAAGGGGTGCTCGTGTCATGATTTTTAAATCTCAGGAGGTCGCCGTGTAATTTTAGAAATGTCAGGAGGTCTCCATGTTATTTGGTCAAATGTCAAGGGGTGTGAGTGCAATTTATCCTATATTAACTTAGGGCCGTAGGCGGCGGCCTTGATAGCCTATACCTAGGGCCGGCGCTGCATCCTCATATTATATGCAGGGAGCAAAATTAGGTTTTCACGTGGCGTTTTGCATGCATCGGGTGGTCGACTTTATGGGGGTACTAAACCTAAAACACCAGTGGCTTTCATCAGTTCATGTCACAACGTGGGGGTTTTGCCCCTCTGTTGTGTTCACAGGGCGTTTTACTTGCGACTCGACGTCGTCCTGTGATTGATTTGCAAACAAAAGGATATACAACAAGGATTCCTATGCCATAATGTCAACCAATGGGAGGAACCCATCCAATAGCTCCAGGATTGCGAAACAGGTACCGTGGTTACCACATCTATCAAATTCGGAAATTTTAGGGTACTAAAAAAAATCGGTATCATACTGTCGATTATCATTTTTTATGAGTAAAATTATAATTTTAAAAAGAAAAATTACAATTTTTTCAGAGAAGACCATGATTAATCATGAAAATCTCAGTATCGATCTCAACTTTTCATGATCGATTATACCTTTCAAAATTATAACTTATACCTAAAAAAAATTATAACTTAACTTTCAAAAATTATAATTTTTAATTAAATACCACCAACGATATCATATCCTTCCCCCTATCAAAACAGTAACAACATAAATCCATACAAGACTTTAGTAGTTAAGGCATCGGTTGGTTAAGGCATAGAGACACCAAGTTTAATACACCGAGATTTCAAGTTCTTGTTGGGAGTGATTACACACACCCATCTAAAGTACACACATCATTCACAAGTCCGAAAAATGATGTTCACTTATCAAGCATAAATAATAATAATAACAAAGAACATTATACCCCTGCCTAATAAAAATTCCTCCCACACCACAGAAATTAAAGATTAAAGGTCCTACCACTGTACCATCACCATTAACAACGACCCAATTCCATCCACATTCATCACAAATATATCTCCATTGCACGGACAAACAAGACAACAGTGCCGATTTTATCATATAAGGAGTACAATTGACTATCCGCCAGTAACCCCCACTTAGATATTTTTCCAAAAAAAATCTTAGAAACCACTAGACCAACCCCACCCATATCAGCAAACAACAAGAGGGTACTATTGCTATTCAGGCTTCCTCCCAACTACCAACAAAACAGACAAACAAACAAGAATCTAATAAGATCATACCACAGAACAAGTAGAGCATATCAAGACATCACATGGTTCTGGTCTGTACAAAAACAGAAGATCAATTCGAGCCAAACTAATTACCTTATCATTCCTTGATCCGATTTCTCTGATTATGGACCATGTTTTTTTTTTTCAAAAGTTATTATCTTTCTTATGCAACACTAATGATGCTATCTCCATTGTTGAAGCCTGGCATCACCTGAAATGCTGAATTCCTCGACTGTGACTGATAATTCTGATCGGAAGATAGAGACAACTTCAGCGACAGGGAGGACGCTTCAACTATTGATTTCTGATTTAAGTTGAGATCTGTCATTCTTGATGCATTAGGCATTGGAAGAACTGGGATTGGATGGACAAGCATCGTCGACACCTGATCACCTTGTCCCTGGCTAAGGCTTTCGATTGGATTCTCAATCTGTAGTGGTAATAGAACAGGACCAACTGTCATCGGAAAAGGTGTTACTGGGAATCCACTGATATTAGAAGTTTCAGGTGGAAGCAGTGACTGTGGTGGCAGAACTGGTTGTGGACTTCCTTTACGAACATCTTGTTCCATTGGAATTGCCGTGACCTAATCACAATAAATCAGTATAATCAAACAAAATGCTTAGGCATTGTTTAATTAGTATTTTAATCTCGCTCAGCTAGCCAATTTTATTTTGGTTCTTTGCTTTCAAGAACAATAAATGGGAACCAAAATATTTTGGAAATACTCAAGTTTTTATGGAGAAAAACACAGAAGGTTAACTATCCCAAGTATGAAAAGTACTTGTTAAAACCCTTATTAAACAGTGCAGACCCATAAAGCATCAACACAATAAACAGTAAATACAATTGATAGTTAAGGCTAATCCAACTTTGCACCCCAAAAAATACTTCATTTTTAATTTGCACACTCAAATATTAAAAATCTCAATTTACACCCCCAATGTTATGAATTGGTAGCAATATGAACCTGACCTAAACTCATGTTTATTTTTTTATCATAAATTAAAACACGTCAGGTGACACCGTTCTGTGTATCAAAAATAAGATTTTATTAATCATATAGTCGCTAATCCAATTATGTGCGACTCACATGAGGCACCAACAGCCCATGGACAAAGCACTTGCAACTCACATGTTTCAATTTATAATGGAAAATTGAACGGGGCAAGTTCCACATTGCTATGAATTCATATAAGGGCATAAATTGAAAATTTTAATATTTGAGGGTGCAAATTAAGAATAGAAGCATCTTTTGGGATGTGGAGTGAAATTAGCCCTAATAGTTATCGGATGCAATCGGCTCTGATTGGTAAATCACGACTAGTCTATAAATTACCGAATCGGTGGTGATGTCAAAGAGGCTAGATCGGCGGCGGCGGCGATTGAGGTTGTTTCGCCGTAGGAAGTATTTCTGAGCATGGCTAGCAACTTGTGTCGGCGTACGAGTCTTCACAAAATTCCTTGAGATTCCTCTCCAATCTCCTTTTCCTACTTTCTGCAGTCCTAATAGGAACAACTTGTGTTCTTCCTCTGTCCATGGAACTCCTGATAAAAAAAGACAAATTCAGGAGCGTTACACAAATTCACACTTTCTTAACTTACATAAATCGTAAAACAAATCAAAACAATTTGATGCGAAAAAATTATAAACTTTCCGCAACAAAATACAAAAAAAAAGAGTTCCTAATTTTTCAACATCAAAATTTTAGTCAATAGACTCCAAAATCAGCAAATTCAAGGTTAAATCAACAATCCATTGTTAAAAACAAAAATCATTAAAAAACGATATCATCGATCATCATTTTCGCATGAAAAATATGAAAATACAATAATAAATGTTGTCGAATTAATCATTTTCCGATTGGATTTTCAAAAAAAAAAAAAAGCAGCAGCATAGGTTTATTCAAAAAAATTAATAGATTTCTGATAAAAATGGAAAAAAAATCAGAAACTAAACAAGAAGATAGTCGGAGATCTAACCTCGCTTACGCTCGCGACCTCCGGATGACTGGTGGTTGACGGCCTCGTCGGCGGAGGCGTAACCGGCGGCGGCAACATCAGCAGCAGCGTTGGAAGATTCGTTGCTATTATAATTAGGCTGCTCGTACTGCGACAGATTATTCATACTAACGCTTTTCCTCATAGGATCCACCTTCAGTCTCACACCAAACAACATAATCTCTCCACCGCCGGCGCCACCGTTCACGGCGGAGGATGACTCACCACCGCGTGACATCTTCTTCTACCAAAAATCAATTGATTGCGATGTGAGGAAGGGGGAATGAATCGAAGAAGGTACGTAATAGTCTTCTCCTCCTCCTCGTTCTTGTTGTGTAAAGGAGGAATCTGTGAGGCCGTACAATGGGTTGGCTACAAAGAATTACGAAATGGTGTGAGTGAAATGGGCTGTTCCTTGGGCGGTGTGCTATATATATATATATATATATATATATATAGCATAGGACGCCACGGATTTGGCCTCCTCTTTTTTTTTTTTTTTCTTGGGCAAAGCATAGTAATGGTCCACTAATCAAACGGACCCTTCAACTTAATTACTGCTCTTGAATAGTAAAAAATGCCAAAAAAAGAAATTTTTTTTGTGTTTGATTAGTATGAAATGAAAAATGATGGAAAAAATAATTTTCTTGCATACTTAAATTTTCTCACAACTAACAAACTTTTTTTTCTTGTAAAAAACACAAGAAAATGCAAGAAAGTTGTGATCTATAACTAACTTCTCATTTTATCCTTATTTTTCTTAAAATATTTTATTAGTTATTAATTTTTAAAAATATTGGTATGAATTTGATTAACCATATAATTTGGTCTAAAGACATTCGTGCTGGTGCTTGTCCTAGAACTCGGTTACGAGCCACTTTTTAAAAAAAAAAAATTTAACTTTAAATTATAATGCATATTTGTTTTTTCTTTAGACCTATTTAATATAATTAAGGATAATTTAGACAATTAGAAAATTTTTATTGCAACTTTACTTTCTTTCAAACTTTAGGAATGAAATTTTTTTAAAATTTTCTTGCAATTTTTTCATCCTAACCGAATACATGCATGAAAATATATTTTATATCATTTTCTTTTCTTTCACTTCACTTTTCATTATTTTCACTTTCTATTGTGCTTTTCTTTCTAACCAAACGTACCCGAAGGGTCCAAGTTCTTTCTTGGAAGGTAAGTTGAAGTGTCCAAGTAAAACTCTACTTTGGTATTTTATTATTTTAGTTGAGCCCGAGTTGACCTCTATAGTTGTGTAAATTGAACTTAGTATTGCATGATTGATAAAATCACTACTTTGATTCGTCTTAATGCATCATCACATGATGAGAATGGTCACATTACTCGAATGAAATTTCAGATAAGAGTTTATTCCATTTGTTTTGGACCGAAATTCACCGCTAGTGTTGGGTGGATAATAATTGTTATTGTTAATGCTCTTCTTTTGCTTCCATTATATATTTCTTAAATAATTTTATTTGGTTATCTTTCTAAAATAGTTTTCAAAATAATAAAATCATAAAGCAAGTCAATTGTTCCCACAGTAGTATTATCCTATTAAGGATAATGTACTGCCTTTTGGGTAATTACATGGTTTTTATTCTCATAGACCCAAATGGTGGTTGAGTCTAGGAGAAAATTTGATAAGGACATAAAATCTAAATTTGATGCTTATGTCACACCAATATTGATAGGATTTGTCTATAGTACCCCAAAAAAAAAAATAGTACTATATTAATATTTATTATTTTATAGATATTTTTATCACTGTTGTGGTACTGAAAAAAATGATAAAAATAATTATCACAATAGTAATAAAAATACCCACAAAAATGATAAATCACCAAAATAATAATTTTTTTTTACTGAATAAAAATGATAAAAAATAGTTATCAAAACAGTAATAAAAATACCCACAAAAGTAATAAATATTTTTATTAAAAAAATACTCACAAAAATAATAAATTATCGATAAAAATAATAAATTTTAAAGGACAATACCAAATTTTTTTATTAGATACATAGTCAAGTCCATATTCATATACAACGTTTGAAGGTCATTAAATATGAGTCATTCCAAACATTGGGATTTTAAGTATGTTGGATGACAAGATTGTCAGTAATTGATTACCTAACCAATTTGTTATTCAATTATCTTGGTCCTATCCACTTGATCCCATCTGTTTGCTTCTTTATTATTATTCTACACATCGTTGAAATCAAGTGGACAACATAATTAAGAATAGGATATATTTTATTGACACCCCTGAATTTAAGTCATATTTCATTGATAGCCCCCTCTAATTCTTGAAATATAGTGGCACACTCTTGTAATTTATATATGACTTAAATTCATGTGGTGTCCGTGAAATATAACTTAAATCTAACGAATGTTAGTGAAATTTAACCATAAGAATATCACTGGGTTCACCAACTACTGTAACTCGAGTTAGTTTAAGAACATGTTCTCTGACGAACAAGGGTGACTGATCCTTAAGAAGTGTGAGAAATATCGAACCTAAAACCTCTTACTTGTAAAAAGACAGACCTGATTGCGTTGATCTTGAGTGATTCAAAGTCATATAGGGTAAATCTTCTATATACATAATAATATGATGTAGATCATGAAAGTAATAATATTTTTAACTTCTTTTTTTTGGTGTTTCCAAGTTGGACAATATCGGTCTCTATCAAAGTGATTGCGTTTGATTTGGTACCAAATATTTATAAATTAAGAGCAAAAAGTAAAAATCTACCATACAGTCATGTCCAAACAAATGATGTCATTATCTTTTTTTCCAGCCAAATCAAATTGCCAAAGTCTTAGTAATGAAAAAAATGTTATTTGAATATAATTTAGTGATATAATTTATTAATTTAGTCACTCATAGTCATTCAATTGATAATAAATTCTGATATTTATTATCAATTCAATTATTATAATTAATTAAATCAACAAATTAAATCTAAATCTACTTGGAATATTGAATAGCAGTATAGCACCCACCATGTTGATGATATAGTAATTTATTTTGAGTTGGAAACCACAAGGCAATAGTAGTGGCAAACAGGCTGGGTGACGATGCATATGAACCGTCGGCTAAGCATATTCCTTTTTCTGTCCTCTCTGCAGGGTCAAGATTTTATTTTACAAGAGAATCATATTTATATGTAGGTCTGCCCATGGTATTGGTGAAGCGGGTTCGTATTAAAAATATTTTATTGTATCCGATTTATTTATTAATTTGTGTTATATTATGTTCGTATCGTATACTTTCTTTTAATTAATTTTATTCCTACCCAATTTATTTATTAATCGTGTCGAGTCGGGTCCACTAGTTTTACAAAATAAATGACTTGATAAAGACTTAAATCCGCTAATTTTGTGTCATGTCATATTTTGAGAACCTTTACTTATGTGTTATCTCTTTTTTTTTCTTTTTTTTTTCGTACAAATTTTGAATACACGGAACATAATCACTTCTTAATGGTGAGTATCAATTAAGCACAAAAAAATTTGTGAAGAAAATTCAAAAAAATTAGCTTGATATCGAGATTTTCAATTTTGAGTTTCATAAAAGATAAATCGATGAACTTGATATAATAATGTGTGAATAATTACACATATCTTGAGAGTTTCTGTAAAAATCACAAATTCTGATAATTTGAAATAGGTAATGTGCGGTGTGAATGAGCCAAGTCAAGTCATTAATTGTTGGAATTGAGTTTATGGGTGTTAATAACTTCTTTTTTTTTTTTTTTGTTGTTGTTGTTGGTATTATGGTTAAGAGTGTCCGATTAGCTTACTTGTACTTCGATTAATCTCCTCTCTGATTCAGGGATAAAATTTTTATGGCTTAACCGAAGGGAGTTCTAAGTTTTAAATTCGGTAGTTACTAAGTTTTAAATCCATGAGAGATAATACCTTTGAGTTTGGTACAAGTTAGGTCAAACAACAAAATACGTATTTCTTATTATAGCTTACACGCACTTTGATTAATTCTCTTTTCTGTCCGATCAAAGACAGACCATCCAAGCTGAAATTAAGACACTCATGAGGAATAAATTTTTCATGAATTAACTCTAAAATATTATCAAAATTCAAATTTAAGATGTCTAAATTTTTTTCTCTTTTTTTTTTTCAAAAGGGGTGCAACACGAGGACTTCCCAGGGAGTCACCCATCCTAGTACTACTCTCACCCAAGCACGCTTCACTGCGAAGTTCTGATGGGATCCGGTTCATTAGTGCTGGTCTAAATTTTTCTCTTACCACGTAAATTATCCTTGAATTTACAACTCATTATGTACTTGCCCCCAACAAGCTATGCCATTGAAGTTGGGTGGCACTGTTCCCTTCAATTACATATTTTATCCCAATTGTGTTTTGTACCCACCTTATTGAAAATTTTCTATCATTTTTGTGTATTGAAATTTAGGCATCCTCACTTTAACCACACTCAACCTTTGTACTTTTGAAGCTCACTACCTTCGGAACTAATTGATAAAGAAAAATTTCCCCTTCTTTTTGACTCTTTGGATAGGCTTCAATCAATGGGTCTTTAATCTAATGATATTCTTTATTTTATAAAAAAATTGTCTTCTTAAGGTCAAAGGTTCAAGTTCCCCTTCCCCTTCCCCCTCCCCCAAAAAAAAAAAAAAAAAATTCGTTCAATTCCTCATTTTGAGTACGAGCATTCACTTGACCACCTATAATTTGAATATTAGAGAGTTTGAGGGAGTGAGAATAGATATTTCAAGTATAAGAATTGCCACGAGCCTTTAACACAATCTTGAACTCGAAATTAGTTAATTTTCATCATGAACACATTTATCTACATATATTTTCTACAAATCTTAATATGCACGGATTTGGGAATTGTCTAGCCATCCAACTACAAATTCCACGGCCCATGTGTTTTTTAGTTTTTTTTTTCTTTTGGATTTAATGATTTGGAGTGTTCGGACTAATTTATGCGCATCTCGACTAGTCCATTTTTTTGTCCAGTCAAATACAGACTATTCACACCGGGATTAGAATATGCATGAGGGATAAATTTTTTATAGCTTGACACCAAAAAATTGTCGAAATTCAAACTCAGGACGTCTGAATTTACAGTTTATCACCATTACCACTTGAGCTACCTTTTATGGTTCACGACCCATGTGTTTTGCCTATAGGATCACCACTGTCCTCCTATAATTTCTCCTTCAAAATCATCATATATACTATATGAATACCCCTATACACAAAAGTGTACCTTAAACATTCAATATGTAGCTTATGATAACTTTTTAGTTTGTTACTGACTTAAGCATCAAAAAAAATTTTATTGGCAAGTACCAACACCCCTCCAATTAGTCTCCTATCCTGCAAATCATGAAAAAAAAAAAAACAATGTCAATAATTTCGAATCCTACATCCAAAACCGTTAATCACTTTATCTCTGGGAGTTGTATGTGGTTTCAAATTTTTTTTTTATATCATACTGATATTTATTATTTTTTTGGGTATTTTTATTACTGTTGTATGCATTTTTATCACTATTATGGTACCGAAAAAAATGGTAAAAATAGGTACCACAAAAATGATAAAAAAAATACCCATAAAAGTGATAAAAAAAAATTTGTACTGAAGAAAAATGATAAAAATAATTATCACAATAGTAGAAAAAATACCCACAAAAATAATAAAATCAACTATAAAAATGATTGTTTTTTTTTATATAAAAATATTTATAAATATTATAAAAACACTTGCAAAAGTAAAATTTTTTTGAAATACGATACCGTAGTCAAGTTCTTTATTTAATTCTTTGTGCAGCTTGTATATGAGATTTGGGCTTTATCCTCGTGGCCTTTTCCTTTCCTTTTTGACATTGATAGCTCTTTCTTTCCCCATTATTAGACCTTAGAGTTCACAGCACGTGCCTTCACTTTTCCTTTTTTCACAGAGGATGAATCTGGTTTACTTGTCATCCACTTGCTAGTTTTCTTAGGGTTGAAGAAAAATCAACTCTCCTGCTGCATTAAACATGTGGAATCTAATTGTAATGGGCTTTAGAGGACACCTTGTATCAAAAGTTTTTGACTTATTTAAGCAAGTTATACCTTAAAGATATAATGACAATTTATAGAGTTCGAGTTACGTCTTTAAAAAGTTTAAGATCAATCCTAACATATTAAGATGAATTCTAAAAAATCCAATTTTCATCATAACTTTACCACTTTGAGTCGTAACTTTAGTCTTGTGATGAAATAACTTTTGATAAGGTATTTAAAAGTAGCTCTTCGGTACCATAGTCTTACCCTTAAAGAATAGACATTATGACTTACGTAATCCTATTTATTTCTTGGGTCATGAGTTTAAGGTATAAAACTAACTCTACAATCGAGATTAGACCACGTATATCTGATCTTGTCATCGTTTAATTTTTGAATGTTATGGACTCCTTGATGGACTACTTTTATGTGTTTTGGATTCAGACTAGATGGTATAATTTCTTAGAAAATTTTTTGAGTTTGACAGAAACATTACAATATATTTATAGTGAGAGCATAGTTGGCATACCCTTATCGTAAAACTTTTCCTAATCTCTTATTCTATTTTATTAAATCTCTTTTGATTTGGTATGGATTTGAATATAAGATTGGGAAAAGTTTTTAAAGATTCTATTATTTAAATTTAAATTTGAGTATAGAAAAAGGTAAGAGTTATAGATGCTCTCAATGTCAATTACTACTACCAAGTGTGGTAAAAAATTCAGGACATAGGTACATTTGCCCGCTATCACGAGGGAAAAAAAAAAGAGAAAAGCGCATAAATAGAGCCGTTAAAAGTATTCAATTTAAAATCAATTAATAATTGACGGAGGTATTCCTCAATTACGTAGACCAACATTAAGTACACTAATTTTTATTTTTTTGATGTGCGACATAAGCTCTATTTACATCTCTATTGATGTGCGGTACCAGTTTGCACATGAACTTACAAATAAACAAATATCAAGGATTCAAATGATAAGAGATTTGGTCATTTAACTATCTAAGGACGAAGTCTTATACCAAATTATCACATCTAACTCCAAACTAAGTGGCAATTAGTAGAGTTACCTTTAATCAATTAAACAAAGCTTGAATGATCCAAAACATTTTCGAAGTGTGTGATACAAGCTTACAAATATAACCTCGCAAGCATGCTTTGCCTAATTAAGTAAATAAAAAGGTGCAAAAAGCACAATGGAGTTCTCCAAAATAGGTATATAAAGATGTTGGATAGTTAGGTATCTATAGGTAGTGCTCAGTGGCAAGCACAATGTACAACCATTTTCTAGTTCTAAAGTGTCTTTAGGTAGGGTGAGATACATCCATTTCTTCTCTCTTGAATTCCTTTTCAGTGCAAGGGAAAAGAACACAATTTGCCTTCTTTTTCTTTATATTTTTAAAGTTAGTGACATCCAAGTGCTATCCCTATAGCTATGGGGGCAAAAGTTCTACACTTTGCAGCAGAGGTGCAGTTCCAAAAATGATGTCGTATTACATACAGAACTAATACGTCATTTTAAAAATAGCATAGTGTGTTGTATTGATCATCATGAAACGTGACACGAACCCGACTAAATAAAGTTTATGCATAATACAAAGTCTACACAATACGAATCTTTTATGCATTACTATAAATGAATTTAGTATAGATTTGTCAAATCTCGATATAACATGACCTGCATGATTTAATAACACGAGACAATTCGACTCATTAAGAGCCTTTCCACAATGAAACATTAGGCCAAGACACCGAAAGTATCGAAGTACATGATTATAAGACCAAACATTGTTAGGAGAACCTTCATTACACACAACATACATTGGCCCAATATCCGTCACATTCTACTTCTTGGATCATTTGGACAAGACCATCAAACCACAACTTTGCCCAGTACTAGAGGATCATACTAACCCATTATAGCTTATGGGACGTGGTCAGGGCGGAGCCAAAATTTTTTTTTAGGGTGGGCACACTAGTATGTCTTGATTTTTTTTTAATAGATCGTAAAAGTTCATAAATTTATATTTAATATTTTTAAAACATAGAAGATTAAAAATCGATATACTCATAAACAAAAAAATAATAATTAAAACTTCTTATCGAGAATGCGACTAATTATTATTATTTACAATTGACCATGGTATGCTTTTATTATTTGAAAGTGTTACAAATTAATTTTATCAATAATATTTCTTTTATAAATAAAATCACGGTAACAATTTTCTATTTATGATCGTATAGTTTACTACATAACGACACACATTTTTATATAATAACGAAATAACCCTACAATTTTAAAAAAATTATAAAATAACATCAATATGTTCAAAACATATTCGGACATGTCTAAAAGTTAACAATTATATTAGTTGTACCTAATTTGAGATTTAATTGATGGAGACCCAATGGTTTGTGAAGATTGGATAGACAATAGAATTTATTAAATATTAAGACTATTATATTTAATATCGCAATGTATTAGGTCCTAAAATTAGGTTTCAATAATATTGTTCAAAAAGTTAACAATTATTTATGTATGAGTCTATTTAAATCAATATCACCTAAACACAATATTATGGTGGGCACAATTAAATATGGTGGGCCAAAAGTTTTGTTTTTAATGTTGGGTCAAAAATTTTATTTTTTTAATAGGTTTGGGTGGATTGTGATAGGTCAAAATTTTGATTTTTTTAATAAGTTTGGGTAGATAGTGATGGACTCAAATTTTTTTGTTTTAAATGGACTTAATTTTTTAATTTTTTTGAATAAATAATGTGGGCCTAACATTTTTATCTTGAATTTTGGGTGGGCACAAATAATATACTATACAAATATATAATATATATACATAACTAAAAAAAAAAATTTGAGGGGGGGCACGTGCCCACCCTGGCCCATGCCTCCCTCCGCCCCTGGACGTGGTCTGTCTAACGGACCAACGGGAGATCGACACGTGGACAAAAGCGAGCATCAGTAGGGAATGTCGAGAGGTCTTGGTCCAAGAAAAACCAATCAAATCGTTGAATGGTGTTAATGCCCGGGGCAGAGCATTGATGACAACCGGATAGTTGCGCACGATGACATGAATATGACATGGGAAAGTGGTGTTTTAAGGAATAACGGTTACACGCTCTTCTAATACAAGAAGTACGTCGAGAGATGTGCACAAAAGTATAATCCTTGGGTGCGGGGACCAATCAGATGATACCTCGGTGGAGGTGCCCATTTATTGTTCGGCCCAATCACATCTCCAGAGGACAAGAGATTGGGTTAGTCAATCAATTTCATTTGGCAGAAAGACGATGATTTAATGCTTAGAACCCAGTATTAATGGGTAGTAATCACTAATGGGCCTTTGGTCCAATGGTACTCCTTATCTTGTGAAGGTTTTGTCATCCTGAGATCAAGGGTTCAAATCTCCCTCCTCCAAAAAATAAAATAAAAATGGGCAGTAATGGCTCGACTTACCTTCTCCAAGAACTGTAAGCGTGTGGCTCAAGGTACAGTAATGGCACAGCTCGAGGGCGATTGACCTGTTGCCAATAAGGACCAGCTCCTTGTCATCTTGTTGTACGAACGAATCAGGAAAATTCCCTTTTTGACACATTACAAAACATTCATCTTGTCTAGCGGTCTCATTCCAAGCTAAAGGCATGCCTTTTGGGCATAAATACCCCCTTAGCCTGAAACCAAAGGTACGTAACTCTTGGTCACACCAGAATTCTTAATTTTCCTTCACTCATTCACACAATTGACTTGATTGTCAGAAGGGATTCACCGGATACACATATGGCACCCCTCTAACCCTTTCTTTTGGTTGCAGGCTCCCTTAATCATCTCTCCTTGGTGGAACCCTCCTCATTTTCACCCCTATTGTCGCTCTCTCTTTGTATTTTTGAAAAATTTTCCATGTAATAACAATTAAAAGGAAACTAGAACAATAAAAGGTGAAACTACTACAACGATCCGATATCATTTTACAATGGTGCGTTATGGAAGGAATCTCTCGTTGTTCTCAATTTTTTCTTCTATAAAAAATTTTGTGTGTATGAACCGATATTGTTGTTGATTGTCTTGGCACCCCTCGATTGAAGGCAACGATGCCCGTCAACTATGGCCCGACCTCGATTTTAACTTGTGGTGGCATTAGACAATGAGGCCTCCGGTGTAGGGATAAAAGGGAGGAGAATGGCTAAGGCTTGAGGAAGATGATGGAATAAATTTGATCTTCATATAGGTTTTTTTAAAAGTAGTGATTTTCGTCGACTATGGTCCGACATCAATTACAAGTGGTGTACTTCGGCGAAGATGAAGAGAAGAGGAGGAAGTTAGGGCTTTACAAGAGGGGAGAGGAAGGAGCAAATACAATAATCTTCAAGTGGATCTTTTAAAATCTTTGACAACGATCTTCATCAGTGATGGTTGGCATCGATTTCAGGTGATAGAACACCGACGAAGATGAAAAAAGAGGAAGGTTACACTTGGGGCTTGCTTATGGGGAGAAAGAAAAGAAAAGAAAAATAGGGTCCACTGAATTGTTTTAAAGAAAAAAGAGGGCAAAATATTTTAGTTGACTAAATTAGTAACGTGGTACATACACCTCATCCGCTATATCATCAAGTCGGGATTTTAGGTTAAAAAATAGTCCCAATAGCATTACTCAAAGGCAATACTAATTGGACACATTAAAAGTTAATAATATGGGTTTAAAAATATGTTATTTATTTATATATCCTTAATATATGTATATATCATATCTATCTATTACATATTATATATACAGTAAATTCATACAAAGAAACAATGATAAAATATACTTATACATTTTTTTTCATTCTTTCAATTTTCTATTCAAATCAATCACAAAAAAAAATTAATATTTACTACTTTTCATCCCCTTACCTAATACAACAAGAAAAAATAAAAGATTTGATATATATATATATATATATATATATATCTACAGCTTGTAATTCTTCATGGCTTCCGCATTTGTCTTGATTTTGGTATCAGAGCCATCTGACGGCCTGGATAGTTAACCATTGAGTTATATTTGTTTCATCTTATTCATTCTAAATCTTTCATGCTTCAATTAGTAAATCATTTGTTATTTGTATTCTTAGTTGCCTTAGCCTTGCCACACAGCCTGAAACCGAGAGGTCCTAGTATGTCATCCTGTTTGTAAGTCCTTGTGTAGGCAGTTGAGGGATAATAACCAATGGATGAGGTTTTACTAGAAGGGTATGAGCAAAAGGGTAGCTTAGGAATAAAATTAACTCATAATTTACAAAATTGAAAAATCTTAGATTTAAAAATGAATAGATTATTCAGATCTAATTCTATGGCTAGCTCATCTAGATCTTCATTGAACACTATACCTAATATAGTAAATGAAGAAGAACATGAATTTCATGAGTCTCATGTAGATTGGAGTGGATGGAATATCCCTACAATCCCCCATAGGAAAATCTACAAGTCTAGCTGGCTCTCCAAAGCCTTTAACTCTAAATTACAGGTAAAAACCACTGAACAGGTTTATGCCTTAAAAAATGATGAAGAATCTTGTCAACTCCTCAGTAAGGAGGCACTTAAAAGACATAGGTCTAAAGGATTTAAATTTATCCATTTAGGTCTAGTCCAAGTTGCAATAAAGCCATTAATACCAATGAAAAAAAATGCAGCAGTTCTATTAACTCTAAGAGATGCTAGATTCATAGATTATGAACCTGGTATTTTAGGGATAATGGAAGCTGGTCTTCATAACGGACCAATATATTTCAACTGTTTTCCAGACTTCACTTTAAGTCTAACTTGCAAAAACACTCATTTAGCTTTAACCTTAAGGATAAAACTAGATGGAGCTATTACCAATTTGGTCAAAGACACTGAATCTCTAGTACTAATCTATAAGATTTATTACAGGTGTATGAACACAAACCTGAATGTGCATGCAATAAAGAAAAATCCTAAATATAGCACCGTGTTGATTTAGCCCAGTACCAATGAATCCAACATACAAGTCCCTAAAAGACTTTTATGGAAAGATGTCCAACTACCAGAACATTGGATAGTTGAAAATGAAAACTTTAACAAAGAAAGTGAAAGTACCACATCAAACCTAGAAAATGTCCAACAACTTGCTGATGGATCAGTAAGAATTTCCTTTGATAGTACCAGATCCAGTAGATCTAGTCTATCATCAATCCCTCCTAGTTTGATTAACAAACCAATTATGATCAATGAATGAAAAAAATCTGAATCTCATTCCAGTAGAAGAGATAAAGAGTTAACTGATATTTCTAAAGAAATAGAAAGAAGGCTTAAGTTAAAAGGAATCGATAATTCCTCCTCTCAAGTCAGTAAACCATATTACACTCCCCAGAGTGTACCACAACCTAGACCACAAGAAGAAGATAAGGAAGAAGACGACTTCACCCTTTCTTCTTCTGCTAGTGATATAGCCTCTGTTAATCATCAACTTTTAATGATTAAAAGAGAAAGAAATTTAGTCTTCATGCCCAACATGAGTAAACTAATGAAAGAAATTGAATCCGAAGAAAATAAATCCAATAAACAAGATTATTTTCAAAGATTTAATTACCAACAAAGAAATGAGATTAGGATAGGATGGGTCAAATTAATGCATAAAATTGAATCTGAAATTGCATTCTTTGATTACATTGAATCCTGTCATAAAGAAGTAAAAGTAGTAACAAAACATAATGGAAGACTTCCGATGCCACGGTATCTTCAAGTCAACCTCCAGTAGAGGCCATCACCTTCAGCCATAAAAACACTGAAGTCACTGCATCTCCTTTTAAGGTTCCCACATTAGAATTTGAAAAGAAGATAGTAGAACAAGTCAATTTTACTAACCAAAGCCTAATCACCATAGGTAAACAGTTAGATAAAATTGAAACTAAAATTGATGAAATCAGACCATCTTCAAGTAAGAAGTTAGAAAAACCTCTAATTCAACTACCTGAAGATAGGGTTAATTTAGGAATATCAGAAAAAGATAGTATTCAAATCCAGAAGATTGAAAGACTGATTAAAAAGATGGAAGCTAAGCCTGAAAAAACAGAACCATCTAAAATAACAGTTATCAACCAAACTTCTGATTCTGAAACTATTGAAAGTATTTCTGATCCTGAAATTAAAGAACTGGAAAAAGCCTTTGAAACTCAACAAATTAATAAGTTGACCTTTTCAAATGTCAATCCAACCAGTGTCAGCAAAAATTGGTACCCCAGACCAACACCGCCTGACCTTTAATTTGAAGAAAAGAATATCAGTAAACAGTTTTCTGTTCAATCTAACAAACTCTATGAATGGAACATAGATGGTTTAAGTGAACAAGAAATCCTTAACAAAATTCACCACATGTCTATGTTGATCAACAACTATGTCAACAACCTTGACAAAACAGAACCAAAATTAGTTGACCTTATCACCTCTGGTTTTACAGGAGTCTTAAGAAGTTGGTGGGACAACTATCTCACTCAAGAATCAAGAGACACTGTTAAATATGTTGTTGTTGTTGATGATGAAGGAATGCCAATTTTCGATGAAAGAATTGGTAAAGCAAAACAAGATGGGATCAATACTCTCATCTTCACCATCATAAAACATTTTTTTGGCACACCCAGTAATATTGAAGCTAGGATCCATGATCAGCTCAGTAATCTCAGGTGCCCCACACTTAGTGATTTTAGATGGTACAAAGATGTTTTTATTTCCAGAGTTATGATCCGCCCAGATTGTAACAAATCATTCTGGAAAGAAAAATTTGTTAATGGTTTACTTAATCTCTTTGCCCATAAGATCAGAGAAGTCCTTGCCAAAGACACAGGGATCATTGAATATGATTCTTTGACCTATGGAGAAATTGTCAATATCATTCAGAAAGAGAGTATGCGAATGTGTATTGGCATGAAGATTAGTAAACAATTTAAGGATGAAAAGAAAAACGCTAAATATGAAATGAGTGATTTCTGTGAACAATATGGTCTCCCTTCAGTTGCACCATATACCAACAGAAAACACAAGTCCCACAAATCACACAAGCCTTATAGCAGGAGCAAATCTTATCATAAAAGAAGCAAAAAACCCTCCCAGAAACTAGAATTTTACAAAAAACCTAGGAAAACTTATAAGCGTCAAACTTATAAGAAAAACTTGGGGAAAAAGTCTGATAAAAAAGACAAAAAAGATAAGGATGTCAAATGTTTTAACTGTGGAAAAAAATGTCATATTAGCCCAGATTGCCCAGTCAAAAAACAGGTTAAAAGATTACACTTAATTGAAAAAGATGAAGAAGAAATTCTCAAAATCTTTAGGTTAAGCAATCTTAGACAAAGTGAAGAAAGCTCAGACTCAAAAAGTACTGAGAGCTCTTCAGACTACCAGTCTGCCCCTAGCAGCCATAGTGAACCTGACATTAAGTTAGGATGTGAAGATAACTGTAACTGTAAAATGGCTAGAGTTATCACAAAGCAGGATCATGAAGAATAACAAATTCTTATTGACCTTATCAGTAAGATTGAATATCCAGAATTAAAACTAAAATACATAAAAAATCTCAAAGAATTGTTTATCAAAAAAAATAATAAACAACCCTCAGAAAGACAATTAATTAATTTTAACAAAACTTTAGAAATATTTGGTAAGGAGAAAAAGAAAGAACTCACCTTACAAGATCTTCAAAGTGAAGTTAATAAAATTAAGTAAGAAATAAAAGACTTAAAAGCACAAGACATAATCTTTGCTGGAAACTTGAGTCTTTTACAAACCACAACTTCTGAGACAAAAGATTTTAATCCTGAAAAACAGCCTCAAGAGTCATATGAAACAGAAGATCCTCAAAGAACACATTTACAGCGGATACCTGTAACCTCCCCTTTAGTGGAAACTTTGGGTTTAACGAAGCTGCCATTTCACGATGGGTGTTCACAATCTGATGATAATAGGATTAATTTGGTTAACAAAATCAGTTTTCAAAAATGGTATTCTCAGGTAAGAATCATCATTGATAATGATTTTGAACTTGACACTGTTGCCCTCATAGATACAGGTGCGGATGTGAACTGTATCCAAGAAGGGATCATACCTACCAAATACTACCAAAAGACCTTTGAAAGATTAAGTTTAGCCAATGGTAGTAGAATGAATGTCAAATACAAGTTACCAAATGTGCATATCTGTTAAGACAATGTTTGTTTTAAAACATCATTTGTCTTAGTACAAGATATGACTGATGAAGTCATCATTAGATTACCATTTATATATCTGTTGTATCCATTTACTACAGATACTGATGGTGTATCCACGAAACCATTTAGTCACTCTGTAACCTTTAGGTTCATCACTAAACCTGAAGTTAAGAATCTAAAACAACTTAAAGATCATTCAATCTCTAAGTATGTTAAGTTGATTAACCAGAAGACTAATCAACTGAAATTTATCAAAGAAGAAATTAATTATAAGAGAATTCAAGAACAATTAACCAACCCAATCTTAACTGAAAAGATTGAAAAATTCAAGAAAAAACTTGAAACAGAAGTTTGTTCTGACCTTCCTACAGCTTTCTGGCATAGGAAACAACACATGGTCAAACTTCCATATATCAAAGGATTTAAGAAAATAGATATTCCCACTAAATCCAGACCAATCCAAATGAACCATGAAGTAATGGAAATTTGCAAAAAAGAAATTTCTGAATTACTCAAAAATGGTATCATTAGGAAAAACAAATCTCCTTGGTCATGCCCAGCTTTCTCTGTCATCAAAAATGCAGAATTAGAAAGAGGCACACCAAGACTTGTAATCAATTATAAACCTTTAAATGCTGTTTTGGAATGGATCAGGTACCCAATTCCAAATAAACAGAATTTAATTAAAAGACTTCATAATGCAGCAGTATTTTCAAAATTTGATTTGAAAAATGGTTTCTGGCAGATCATTATATCCCCAGAAGACAGATATAAAACTGCATTTACAACACCATTTGGACATTATGAATGAAATGTAGTGCCTTTTGGATTAAAAAATGCACCCTCAGAATTCCAAAACATAATGAATGAAATTTTTAATTCTTTGAGTCATTTTTCTATTGTCTATATAGATGATATTCTTATCTTCAGTAGGTCAATAGAAGAACATTGAAAGCACCTTAATGCTTTCTTTGAGACAATTAAATATAATGGCTTAGTCATCTCAGCTAAGAAGATTAAGTTGTTCCAAACCTCAGTAAGGTTCCTTGGATATGATACCCATCAGTCCACTATCGTTCCCATCAGTAGATCCATCCAATTTGCAGATAAATTTCTTGATGAAATTCTTGATAAAACCCAGTTGCAAAGGTTCTTAGGTTCCCTAAACTATGTTTCTGACTTCTATCAGAATCTTAGGAAAACCGTTAAACCTCTGTATGACAGACTCAAATGAAATCCTTCTCCTTGGA
Organism: Ilex aquifolium; assembly: GCA_951799425.1. Classification (NCBI taxonomy): domain Eukaryota; kingdom Viridiplantae; phylum Streptophyta; class Magnoliopsida; order Aquifoliales; family Aquifoliaceae; genus Ilex; species Ilex aquifolium. The sequence goes on from OX637404.1 coordinate 23,512,001, forward strand.
CCTCTGAGCATACATCCATAGTCAAACAAGTCAAATAGTTCATCAAAACTTTGCCTTGTCTTGGTATCCCTTCAGTTGATTCTTTTAAAATCATTCAAACTGATGCCTCTGATATCGGATATGGGGGTATCCTCCTACAAAGAGAGTCTCCTAACTCTCCTGAGCAAATTGTTCGTTTTCATTCTAGTATATGGAACAAAGCACAAGCTAATTATAGTACTATTAAAAAAAGAGATTTTATCTATTGTCCTGTGTATCTCTAAATTCCAGGATGATATATTAAATCAAAAATTTCTGGTTAGAGTAGATTGCAAATCTGCTAAATATGTTTTAGAAAAAAGACGTACAAAATATTGCTAGTAAACAAATTTGTGCAAGATGACAATCTATTTTAAGTATTTTTTATTTTGATATAAAATATATTAAGGACAGTAATAACTGCACCCCTGATTTCCTAACCCGTGAATTCTTGCAGGAACCTCATGGCGAACAGGAAACCTAGCACTTCATCTAAAAACCCGGGGAATGATAAGCAAAAACAGAAACAACTAGCCTTACCTAGCCCAAGCACTGCAATTGAGATTGCCAACAGATATCAACCCCTTGGTAGGCCAGTAGTCCAACCAACCATTGTACCAGTTAGTACATTCCTACAAATGGCCCAACAAGGCCCAACTACCCAGCTTGTCAGACCAACTAGTCAACCCATATCCAAACTACAGATCACTAACAGCCCCCAAAGGTAGATTACATCAAAAAAGGGTCTCCTAGAAATGTATTTTCTATTGAACCCAACCATGCTCACCTAAGCAACCCAATCGACTTAGTCGATGCCTATCTTGGACCCGGATGGACCTTTATCTCATCTGATCCTGAAAAAACCTTTACTTTTTATCAGGATATACTATTTTTTACCCAATCCATTTTTATCAAACTCATATTTGATAAATTTGAACCAAGTAAAGTTATTTATCATTCTTTATATATATATATTAAAGTTTATCTCCCTCAAAGAATGGGGATCTCACCCTCTTTTACTCAGAGACCTTAAGGGATATAACAAGAAGTTTAGTTACTATGACTATCAACAGGCATGGTCTAAACTTATCATCTACCAAGATGAGTCATTAACTCATTCTTGGTTCATACAATTCCACAGAGATTTCAAGAGCCAGATTCTTTCCTGGTTCATACAGTGGTGGCTTGTCTACGGCCCCATTAATGAAATCTTTCTAGCTGATCTTTATGATCAGATAGTCTACTTCTCATCCACTTACCGACCTAGTAAGCATGAGAGTCAGTTTTCTATATTATTATTATTTATTATTAAATATAAAGTTCCCTGGATCTGCAAATGGCAATGGGAAATTAATGGTAACAGTGTTGCCCAACAATTCTATGTTAAATGGTGGCCCGGGTTCCAACAGGACAAGGTCATTGAACAGGTACAGAAGGAGTTCCCCGTCAAGGTTCCAACCCCAGTAGCGGTTCCAGCAGCCTTGCCTCCAGTAACTCCAGCAAAGTCAGCCATGCCTCCCCTCAGGGTTTCAGAAAAACCCCAGGAGTCAGCACAGCACTCCAAGTAGAAAAAATCCTCATCTAAGGATTCCTCTACCACTAAACAGCTGAAGAAGAAGTCTTCTGAGCTAATAGAACTAGCCCAGAAACTCCTCCAACAGGCAGCCAGTTCGAGTAGTTCATCAGCATCCTCACAAGTATTCGTTAATGCATCCATGGACCCATTCCAAGATGCCCATGATCCATATGAAGGTTATGATGACCTTGATGAAGCTGATCTCTCTACTCATTGATCCTGATCCTTACTTGTGATAGCTTCAATCACTACTTTCTTCATTAAAGAAAGAAAAGTTGTCTGTCACATGTAACGATAAGGCATCAACTAGCAGACGAGGCTCTTTCCCCTAGTAAAGCAGCTGACAGTCAGATATCAATCTGCTTTCCCACCGAAAGAAGATTCCTTCAGACAACGGCAGGGGCCCACACCTGCACTAAGTCAAAAGTTACTTTGGTTAAAACAATTACCCTCACTTTTCCACTGAAAGTAGAAGTGAAATGTCTTTTACCAGAGTTAAAGCAGTCACAGAAGACAAAAGAGCAATCATTCCAAAGATTCTCTTGAAAATTCTTACGCCTATATAAGGACTTTAGTCTTCACTAGCAAACGAAGTCTCTTCAGACACAATACAAGCCTGTAAACACTCTCCCCTACCTTCTCTCATATTGTATCTCTGTCTTCATAATGATGCAAATGAAGAGCCTTAAGAGTTTTTACTCCGCTTATTTCCACTAGTCCACTAGTACTTGTGTTGTAAGTATTTATCTTTCATACTGAAATTTTTATTTTGTGAATATAATTATCTATCTATTATATCTACAGCTTGTAATTCTTCATGACTTCCGCATTTGCCTTGATTTTCAATTGTTCTTTTCATCCTCCATACCAAACAAACTATTACCATTTAAAGTCTGGGCTTTGGTTAATGGGGGTTTGATTGATCGATCAGTCACTCTCATTTAAATTCTTGGGAAATTTGGTGGCTGATCCCCTTTTATGGACTTATTTGATGATAAGTCCAACAAAAAAAATTATTTAAGAATAAGTTCATTTTGATCTCTATTGTCCAAAATACCCCGAGTAGTTCTATTTAATTAAAACAAATTTAAAAACTAAAAACTTTTTGACGAACATTAAAATTTTTTCTCTCATATCTATCTATATCCATATATAATTTAGGACTATTTCTCTTTCTCATATATATATACTATTTGTAAATGTCAGAATCTGCAAATTTTTTTTGATTTCCTATATATACTAGGGTTAATTGCACTAGAGGTCCCCAAAGTATGATATTTGTCTCATTTTGGTCCTCAATATTTCAATTGCATCATTTTGGTCCCTAAAGTATTGAATATGTTTCTATATAGTCTTCTAAGCAGACAACGTCCAGATTGCTAATAATTTTTTATCATAAACATGTCACGTAATACTTAAATATGGTCAAAAATAATTTTGATAGCTCTTAAACAAAATTATGGTAGCTCTTGACAAAAATTGTGTAATAGGGATAGCTTTTGACCAAAATTTGGATAACTCGTAATCAAAACTGTGTAATTTGAATAGCTATTTTGAATAGAAATTTGGTCAAGAATTATCTAAATTATTTTTTTGTCCATATTTAAGTATCACGTGACAAGTTTATGATAACAAATCATTAGCAATATGAACGTTGTCTGCTTAAGGGACCTTATAGAAACATATTCAATACTTCAGGGACCAAAATGATGCAATTGAAATATTAGGGACTAAAATGAGACAAACCTCATACTCTGAGGACCTCCAGTGAAATATATCATATATATTATTTACAATTATCTCTATCTATATGAAGAAATAAAGTACTATATATGTTAAATTATTATACACATATAGAGTTACTAGGTTGAATTCCACGGTCTAATATATGTTATATTTTATTTTTTGGTATGTAACAATATAATAATATTATAAGCGATCTAATCAACCTATTTAACAAAATAAAAATTAATAATTCTATAATATAATTAAATGTGCAAATGCCTAAAGGGGTCGGAGAGATACCTAAATAAATAAAAAATTAGATATTCAAAGACTTATAGAATAAATTGATAACTAAATTTAGTAATAATTAAAATACGGATTAATTATTTAGCACTTAATTTATTATTTAATTTAATTACGCATATAATTCACATTTTTATAAAAATAATATTATTTAAATTTTTTTACGTGTAACGTACGTCGTGCATTGCTAGTATCTATATAATAAAATAGTTAAATTGTTTGCCTTGAGTTTTTCGCGGCTCAAATCGTTTTGATGCGATAGTTCTAATTAGACTTTCATTTTTTTTACAACTCTAGAACTCTCATCTCTCATACAACTCTCTTTATTTATCTCTCTCTCTATCTCTCTTTCTCTCCCTCATATTGTTATCTTTTTTTTTTCTCATGTGTTGTTTTTATTATTATTTACTCCATAAAATAGATGAAACTATATGGTATATAATTATTTATTTATATATCTGACGGCATGTATTTTGTCACATGCTTCTTAATTTATAAATAACACTTAATGTAAATAAATAATAGCACATTAACTATAAACACCAAATAATATTCAACACGAAATAAACCTTAGATTGTAAATTAATATATAATTTTATCAAAAATTGATATTTAATTTTGTTCAATTTATATTCTACTTTGTCTAATTAATATCAAATTAATTTTTATTGTTATTAAATTAATATTAAAATTCATTTAATCAATTTTTTGGGGTACTAAATTATATCAATTTTTTGGGTACTAAGTCAAAATTTATTTGATTTTATTAAATTCTTAATTTTTTGGGTACTAAATTTAGAAAAGGACAATTGTAAAATAATAAAGTTTTATGGGATGAAATCACCAATTTTCGTTAGCAACATTGATGAAAAGGAGACAAAGGGGGTCTCCGTGCAATAAATTTCAAATCTCAGGGGGTCTCCATGTTATTTATAAATGTAAGAGGATGTTCTTATAATATTACCAAAACTCAGGGATATCTGTGATTTTTACCATTTTCTTAATTAGACATTAAATTATTATTATTTTATCTTAAAAACTTGAATTGTTATATTTATAATATAAACAATTATTAGTTATGAGAGTTTGCTGATAATCAAAAAAGAAATGTGTGTCGGAGTTTTTTTGTGTATATTTATATATGGAGGATTAGACATTTGGTGATTAAATTTATAATTATGTTGTGTCATTTGGGGTTAAATGGTAATAATGGTGATAAATTCATGAGTTTTATAGATGAGCAAGATTTTGTTGATTTTATTTATCAGTTAAACATTGTGAATTTAATTGGGTTCTGCTAGTAAATTTTTTTTTTTTTGTTGAGGTATTTATTACATGGGGATATGGTAGATTGAAAATATGATGGTTGAGTTTATAATTATGTTGTTTTATTGGATTGAGTGGTAGTAAATGTGATAAATTCGTGAGTTTTATAAATGAGCAAGATTTTATTTATTTTTTAAAAATTATAAATTTAAATGGGTTATGTTAGTATTTTTTTTTCTCAGAGGCATTTGTATAAGATTTTTTTTAGGTCATTCCTTTTGAATTTGAGCAATTGTTTAAAAAAAATTTGTTTGTTGTACAATGTCTTTAGACACGATAAAGGATTATATATATATATATATATATAGTAACATTTAAATAAAAAAAAATAGTAACATTCAAAAAATAAAAAATAATATTGAATATTAATATTTAGAAAAATAACGGTAGTAACATACTCAACAAAAACTAGTGACATTGAATTGATATTTCGGATAAATAGTAACATTCAGTATTAATAATAATATATTGAACAAAAAAATAATAACATGACAAAAAGTAGTTATATGAAAAAAAAAGTTGTACTAATACAATGTCGTATTCTTTACAAAAATACACAACCAACTAAATCGAAACCTAAACCAAAATCTTGATTGGTCAGCGATTACAACAAATGCATGAAGCACCGACGACACTTCCCGCAATGAACAATGACGAAAAAATTGTAAAATTGATGGAACACCACTACTTCAATCTTTTATATTTCGTTCAAAAGTTCACCATCAAGTTCAATCCACATACAAGTTCAATTCTTTGAATTCTATGTCCCAAGATTATCACCAATTTCGTTTCAGTTTCTCGAAAGGGTTCGAGAGATCACAAAAAGATTAACATCACATAGTACAACAAATCCGAAGTGATAATCGAGCCGCCACCACCATTAATGGCTATAGCCGAAGAAGAATCCAGTGGAATTCCGGTGTATGAGACTGTGAGGATGTTTGTCAGAAATGTTCAATTTTTTATTTAGGTCCGCCACAACAATGGAATTGTTGGGAAACAACTAGATACCGCTGAATTATTAGAACTCATGACCGATTGTGATCTATTAAAAAATAAACACATAAACTAATAACAAAAGAATATATGAATCATGAATTTAAATTTAAAATTTTATGGTTAAATCTTATGAGCGTGAATTAAGTATATAATTAAATGGTAAAGAATATGAGTGTTTCTCAATTAAGAAACAAAATTAATGTTTAATACTATTAATATATTATATGAAGGGCATTTTATAGTTTTTAAAAATTATAGACTTAATTACTTATTAGTAAAATAAAATTATTAATTTATTATTAAATAAGTTTCTTTTACAAACTCAATTTATTATAACTTCATAAGGAAAATTCAACCTAAATTTTCACTAAATTGTTCTTCTAATAGCTTTTCAAGCACAACCGTCCCCGTCAAAACAAGCCCATCAGCCCATTCTCCTGAACTCCTCCCAAAACAAGAGAAAATAGTTAATGCAACGGTGAAATCATAGGAGTGTTGATGACATTGTATCATCAATCAATAATAGAATAAAATTATTTAGACTTAAAAATTTGATTTAATTTGCTGACTTAAAAATGTGACTTTATTAGAATCATTGGATCAACACAAAATTCTAAAGTTTGATAGGACCCACAATTAATCCAAAAATCACAGTGAATTAGGTCAACAAATTAAGTCAGTAAATTAGATCTTAATATCATTGCTCATAATAAATTTTTAAATTGACAAAGTGAATCTCATTTGGGTAGTTATTAACTTATATAGAAAAAAAGTTAATAATTTTTAACTTACATGGATATGTAATTATTGATTTTTATTGGATCCATTTCTTTATTTGTTTATATACTAGTTATTGCACACGTACGTTGTACGTATACGCTTTTGAGCTATAATTTCATAATATTTTTCTTTTTTTATCCATATTATATCTACATTAAGGGTTCAGCTTGATGAAAAGAACATATAAACTAAAGAACATGAAAATTGGTAGATGAATAGAGATTGGAAAGAAAATTGGTATCTTACTATCTATATTACATATTATTACACAACTTGTAAAACTACAATCATTTTGTATCAAACATACTTTACTACTACATATGAAAGATCTATATAATAAAGTACAATACAATTCAAATCTCAAAAAATAAACAAAATGACTTTTGCTATTCGCGGTTGAGATCGCTTTAAATTTTACTTTAAAGTTAATCTAAAGTCTAATATTAACACCCCAAATTTAATGAAAAAAATAGGCCCCTAAAGGTATGTTTGGAGTGATTTTTTAAAAGTACTTCTATCAATTATTTCTCACAAGTATTTTAAAAAAAAAATATTGTTTGAAACCGCTCCACCACTACCTCTACCATCACCACCCCACCGCTCCACCACCATCACCACTACCCCCACCACTACCACCCCCACCACCCCCACCATTATCACTATTGCTGCCACCACCATCACTATAGCCACTCTACCATACCCACCACCCCATCAGCACCGCCGCTGCCACCACCATCACCACTTCCATTGCCCTACCACCACCACCACCCCAACATCATCACTACCACTACCACTACCACCACCGTCTCATTTCCAACACCATTTCCATCGCCCCACCACCACCTCTGCCGCACCCTACCATCATCACCGCCGCCGTCACACCTTACCACCACCGCTACTGTCCCACCATCACCCCTACCACCACCGTTACTGTCCCACCATCACCCCTACCACCCCCACCCCACCCTCATTGCCCCACCGCCGCCACCACCACCACCACCATCGCCACCCACCACCGATTGCTACCATCGTCGTCCATGGCCACCACTTACTACCATCATCATCTTATTCTTATATTTATTACTATTACCACCATCATCCCACTACCACTGTCGCCCACCGTTAGCACCCACCACCACCCATCTTCCCTCACCATCGCCACCAGCCGCTGTCACCTACCCCATCACATCTACCACCACCAACCACCATCATCTGTCATCGCCCACCACTGCAGCCACCCACTGTCACATACCGTCACCACACTTACCGCCGTTGTCATTCGTCACCACCCATTACACTGTCGCCTAGAAAGCACCCATCGTCGCCCACCACCACCGTCGTCGTCCCACCACCACATTACTAACCACCATCACCGTCGTCCACCACTACCTACACCCATCACTACCACCACCACCACTGTTGCCACCCATAGCTGTCATTACCATCATCGTCACTCAAAATCCACTACCACCATCACCATTGTCACCCCACGACTACTACCACCATCACCATTGCCACCCCACGACTACTACTACCACCATAGTCGTCGTCTTACCCACCACAACCATCATTGTGTCCCACCATCACCACTGTCGTCCACCACCACTACCACTGCTCACCCCCATTACAATCGGTGTTTAAATTTCTTTATCTCTTCTCTATGTTTTGTGATTTGATTTTAGGTGTGAATACATATATGTTGACCATTTTTTTTATTACTCCATGCTTTCAGGCACGAGAAATAACTAGTTAGTATATATGGTAAAAATAATTTCACTAATCTTCATTTTGATTATTCAGATTGTTCGAATAATGTTAAAACAAATTTCAATGATTTTTCTTTGATAAAAAATGAAAAAAAAAATTCAACAGTTAAAGATGTAAAACCATTACAAGATTATTAACTCGATGTTCTCCATGAAAAAACAAATTTCAGGCACGGGGAATAACTAGTTAGTATATATGGTAGAAATAATTTCACCAATCTTCATTTTGATTATTCAGATTGTTCGAATAATGTTAAAACAAATTTCAACAATTTTTCTTTGATAAAAAATGAAAAAAAAAATCAACAGTTAAAGATGCAAGACCATTACAAGATTATTAACTCGGTGTTCTCCATGAAAAAAAAATATAATAAAATTCCAAAACATAATAATTATTCACAAAGTAACTATTACATTTTGGTTAAAAACAATCAAAGACACAAGTATGCGTCTTGTTAATTATTTAAAACCACACAGACCAATAAAATCTTTGGTATTACCTCACATAGTTCCAAAGACGTCTGACTTCTTTTTCCTCAAACCCGAAGGGACCTTTGCCATACAATGTTTTCTAGTTCCATGCCTACAAGACTGCAACCAGTGAAGTGTTGCTGATATAATAACACATCTCACAAGAACATACCTTTTGCTTCATTAATCTCTGAATATGCCTATAACACGCCAAACGCTGGGTGCACCGCAATAACAAATGTATCATCTTTGTTATAATAGATGAAACATTTGGACAAGTTTAGTATATGAAAAGATAGTAAGAAAATGATTACACTATTTCCATTATATCTCATGCAAAAAAAAAACTTTTTAGTTCCCACATTCTTTGAACTTGCCAAATCAAACCCTACTGGTGAATACAATTGTCATTGAGGGAGAATCTGAAAAGTTTAACTTAATGGTGTCATTATTTACATTTTCAAATTTGGTCTCTTGCCTTTTGAAGAGTGTCTTAATTGCGTAATAAAAATGAAGTTATGTTTTTAAAATTTTCAGCAAGGATAAAATTGACTTTAAAGGATTAACTAAGGTTAAAATAGAAAAATAAATGTTTTTTATGTTGAGGAACTTTTAGAAGTAGTATAAATATAAATTACTATGGTATCCCGGTTGTATTGAATATTTTTTAAACCATGCCTCATGCCACGTGTGCATCAACCACGTCGTCACTGTGGGAACATCTTTTGGCCCGCGCTCAAAGGCAAAAGAAAAACCTAAAACCTAAAAACTAAACCGCACCGGTGTAACAGCTTTGTCACCAACCATGGCAATATCGTAATAAGATTCGAAAATCCAGGGCAATTTAGTAAGAAGATCAAAAGAACTTTCAGTTCATAACAGACAGCTGCTTGCAAAAGGGAAGAGAAAAACCTCCCTTTCCCTCTCTTCCTTCTCTTTCTCTCTCTACTCTTCGATCGGACCACAAAGACAACAGTTGGATGCTTTAAGGAAACAAAATGGACGCCGACGAGGTAACAATCCAACACTCATTACCGCAATCTGACCACCCACATGCACCGCCCACGGCGGCGCCACCGCCAACAACCACTCAACTACTGTTTTAACGGTTTTTTTATTTGGGTTTTTTTAAAAATGGTGATCGATTTTGATCTTCTTTTTCTTTACTCCATTGGTGTTATGAGTTTTTTTTTTCTAAAGATTTTTGATGGGTTTGTGATTTTTTTGAGCAGAGATTAACGGCCTTGAAGAAGGCTTATGCCGATATAATTTTGAACACCGCGAAAGAGGCCGCAGCGAGGATCATGGTGTCGGAGAGAAGAGCTCTTCAGTTTCAGCACGAGCTGTATGTGGCAAAAGAAGATGCTCTTCAGATGCTACTGAGACTCAAACGGATGATGGATTCTAAGGTGAGTTCGTTCTTTCGCAAGTGGGTTTTGATGTTGTTTCGATTTCGAATTTTTTTGTTACTTCTGTCAATGTATGTGTTTTTGTTGCTGGGTTGTTAAATTGGATTAGTTTTTGGCTGTTTGCTTAACGTGGCTTTTGATGTAGCTGCTGTTTTGTGATTTAGTTGATGTTTGTGATAATGATTTTCCTGCGTAGATGAATTTGGTTCGTAGGTTTGGATGTTTATTTGTTGTTTAAGTCACCTAGGGGTTCTTTTTTCGACATTCACTTTGGTGAGAAAAGTTTGCTCTGATTGTGTTTAGTGTCATTTTTTTCCCTCTTGAAGTGATCTTTATATAATATAATGCTCATGCTTTCTTTTTTGTGTGACTCGATGTATTTTCTCAGAACTATCTATTTGTTTCTTAGATAACAGATCTTTTCTATGTGATGGGTTTTCTTAAATTTGCACCATTATTGGGAAATAGGGAAGCTTGTTTGAATTTCCCAAGTTTCCTCACCGATCAAGTAAAAATTCTCAAGTTTTATGACATGAAGCATTCAAAATATGGCTACGTCCAATACATTGGCCGGTTGTGTTGGCGGTTACTTCCTCACCATAAAAATAGAAACTTAGGCCGTTAGTCAGTGGCAGATTACAAGTTGGAGGCCATGGCTGTGAAGATTACAAAAATTGCCTTTTGGGCCCATTAAATTCGATGTAACTGCCCAGAAACTATTAAGGTAACCCTTAGCCTCCCAATATTTTCAAAATTGCCCACCAAATCAAATTTTGTATCTTTTCTCTGTTTTTAGTTTGCCACGCCAATTTCAAATTTCTGGCTCTGCCTCCTGCATTACTTACTGCTATACAGTTTGTAGGGCCATTGAAATATTACCTACTTTCTTTATCGGAAATGTTTTGTGAGAATGTGTCGTCTATCTTTTTGATGTAATGGTGTGTGGTAACTTTAACATGTGACCAATGATGAAGAACAACAATGAGAAATTCGTTAATCCATGATCATGATGCTGTAGTTGTCTTTTTTAAGGAGAACTGAGTGGATTGATCTGTGAAGGTATTTGAATATCTTATCTTGCTTCTTAGAGTCAAAAGTTTTTTTTTTGGTCTTTCAAATGCAAATTACAAACTTACCTTAGGATTGGCGACAATCAACTTTTAATGCTATCAAAAGTGCAAAGTGATATCGAAGTTTATTTTGTCGTATTTATTTTTCTTCATTCCCTTGTTGCTATAGTCATGAAATCCACTTTAAAAGTATCTCATCTTATATATGGACAAATATTTCATTGTCACCAATCATTTTTGGCTATGTATCTTTTAGCATTCAATGCTGCACATAGTATGAAATCTAAAGGGGCTTGCGTTTCATTGGAGTTTAAAAAACATTTTACATGGATTAATAGTGGTAATGAATTCATGAGTTATATCTTTCTATCCAATTACTCTGCTTCACACTTATTGTATTGTTCTTACTTTCTATTTCCAATTGCATCATAAAATTGCAATGTTCCTCAGAAAAGGAGGGCATGATAGACAAATGACCTACTGAAATTGCTTTCTTGTTTACTAGGAGAGGAAAAAAAAGGAATGATAAACTTATGATACTATAGGTAAATTATAAATTTAACATTGTGAACTATGTTAATTATGATAAAATTGATCTTCGTTAGGAGTTTTTGCTAGGAGATCCTTTAGTTTCTTTGGTTGATCTCATCTATTTAAGCTCCTTGATTGGCTTGTTCTAAGGTCCCCAGTTTTGCTCGTTGAATGATGGTTTTCACTTTTACCTCATTACTTTCACTTTAGTATCCTAATAGAGCGACAACTAAAACCAGGCAGCCAAGTGCACGAGGCTTCCACCACCGTTGGATCTAGGGAGTGTCTTTGAATATTTATTAAGCAATCTCCTTAGGATTTCTCAATGTTTTTCAAAGAATAGATAGATGATTGAGTAAGAAACATTGGAGCTTCTCTTATTATTAAGTTGTCCTTAGTGAGACTAATTTGTTAATCACCATCTCAGCTGACTGTTTAAACTAATAGAAAAGGTGTAATATATTTATTTGACACTACAGTTCTAAAAAAAGTTGTACACTGAGATGTCGGGGGCATGTTACAAATAGTTATGTTTTTTATATTAAATTATATTATGACAAGTAAACAAATAATTATAGTGTTGTTCATAAGTAATTCAATACTTTATGACAAATACATCTTATGTCTAGTCAACTAGTGTGAATTTTTAGACTCAACGATCATAGTAGTCAATACTCAACGATGTTTTCAAGCAATGTGTACAAAATACATAATTATAATGATTGTTCTCATCTTCTCAATTCCTTCTTTTTAACAAAACTTTCTATGCATCTTCTGCTTTTATCAGTGCATAGTACAACTTTAGTGTGATTAGTTTCAACAATTATAGGTTCTTTCATAGTATAAATAGTCGTTTTGCCTAATTTTTCGATTTTGTGAATTATATGCCTAGGCATTTATATTCCAAATTAGAACTTGGATGCATGTTACATGGATGTATGCATTTTTTTTTAAACCTTAAGTTTTTTTTTTAAACCTTGCCCCCATCATAGTTTGTTAAAAAATTGAGGTTAATTCTATAATTTAGAAACTAAGTAGATTGCTTAAATTTTACTTCAAAGTCCCCACGAGTCTTACGAGTCATGGCTGACTCTGTGTCTCTTCCTTCCCTGTTTCCTCTCCTGCCACCAAGCGAACCTAAACTTTGGGTTGTTGGGAAACCTAAATTCAAGCAACAACTAAAGTAACGAAGCCAACCTTGAGGATGAGTTTTTTCCAACCTATGGAATTTGACACAGGAGTGTCCAAACATGTCGAGGGCTTAGCAAAATATAGATCATCAACTTTGTGTCCAATGCTTGAACTTCGACATTTCTTGTTTCTTGTCAAATTGTTTCATTCTCAAAAAAGGTACTTTTAAATCTTGTTTGTTGTATTTGGTCAGAAGTCTTTGTTTTTCATTAATTGGTGGTCTTGCAAATGTAAGTTACTGCTACCTTTGTTCTGAGGATTTTCCGAGACACATCCTGTAATATTCTCTAATCATATATGAGTTAGTAGAGACTAGAGAGTGTTATTTTGCAAAGAAACAGCCTTGGTCTTATTGAGAAGAATGATTTCTTATTGTTAAAGTCTTATCCTATTGGTTGATTCAAATTGGTGGTGAGTTTCGCTCTTTATCTCTTTGTAAATTCCATTGAGCACCGACCTTTTCATTGGGTTGTTCATTGTGTCCCCACCTATTTGTCCACGTTTCTAGTGTCATTCACTATGACCCAAGGCAAACTAGTTCTTGCTTGCTTTTTTCCCAACGAATATGATGGCTAATCCAACAAATTTGAGAGTTTCTTGATATAAAGTAGCATGGTTTAGTCTTTGATTGCAAACTTAGTCAGGAGGGACTAGGCAGACATCAGTCAAAATAATGACAAGCTATCATCTTTTCCTTCCCATGTCAAAATTCGATACCATATTGGCAGGAAAAATAAGTATTCAGCAATAACTGAGCTTGTTGGCTATACTTCAGGTTAAGACTCTGATTAATATTTTCTACTTACATTTGCGTTTTAAACATTTGCATTTCAGCTGTATGTGGGCAAAAAAAAAAAATCATTTTGGTTGAGAGGTTTGATTGCCCTGGAAGTGGATTGTGGAAGTATACACTATGATGAAATGTTGCACTTTTACAAGCTCTGGACCGGGGGATGAGATTGTGGAAGTGTAGGTACTAGCTAATGGTTAGAAAACTAATTTCCTGCTAGAACAGCCATTTTCTAGTAGTTAACCAGATAAGCATAAGTTTCAAATTTCTCTCATGAACCATATTGTTGAGAGCTTGATAAACACTATTGCCTTAATCAATTTAAGAATTTGAAGGAACTTGTAATCTAACATGGTGCCGAAGCTTTTGTTTTTACTTCTAAGGCCTTGCATTCAAGTCTCCACAAATCTATCTGTTCCCGTTTTCAGTCAGTCAGTGTGTTAGTTGTATGATCTGCAGTGGGTTTATGTTTTTGTCTCTTGAGCAAAAGGAATCAACACATTAAAAGAGGGGGGGGGGGGGGGGGGGGGGAGGTTTTGAGCTTGTTATGCATTGTTGGTTATATACTCTATCAGCTTATGCTTTTGGAGTTACCCGGAGGTAACCTAACACTTGTGAACATTGATTTTTCTTACACACATTAAAATACCTTTGTAAATTTTAATAAAAACGATGGAGCCAGGTTTATCTCAATTTTCCTTGCGTCTTTGCCATTTTATGGTTTCTTCCTTTACAACTTCTCTAAACGATGGCACTGATAGAAATGTTTACAGATTTGTGAAGCAGAGATTGCATCTTCGAGTCAACAGAAAAAGATAGAAGAACTCGAAGCACAACTTCAGGAAGCTGAGGACATCGTCAGAGACCTCAGAGAAGAGTTAAGACAAGTGCAGGCTGAATTGGAGAGGGAGTCAAACAACAAAATACATGTGGATGAACATGATACGGCTACTACAGAGGAAACATCGGAGGATCACACACTCTATACTTCTCAGTCTGTCATATTGCCTCATTCAGAATCACCCCGTGAATCTGTCCTAGTTTCTGACCTGAGAAATTTGTATTTGAGTCCTGGAAATGAGGTCAGTCATGATATTCCCTCCTTAGTGTTAAGAAGCAAAGAGCCTGAGCTGTACAGAAATGGATGCACCCAAAGAATTCGTGCATATGAGAGGAACTTGTTGAATGGGGAATTAAGTGTAAGTGAAGATGAAGAAGGTAAGAGGATCTGTACAACACCCACTTATGTGGCTGACAATATGTGTACTACAGAGAAGAAAGGAGGAGTACTGACAGATTCCAGATTTGTCAGCTGGTACCAAGTTCAGGCAGGTAAGTGTTTTCGTAGAAAAAGGAAGAGAACTACCAGATATAAGAAAAACAGAACGCCCTCCTGGTGGTTTCTTCCTGAACAATCTATTAAGACGGACCAAACACCTGCTATAACTTGTTTGAGAACTCATCCAAATTTGGTTAATAACAATGCTCAGTCCATTGAACGACCCTCTCAGATGGCCCCAAGATTAACCTCAGATTCAACTCAAATGAGCACACGGCTGGGATTTGCCAAAACTGATGTATGTGGTGGAGATTGTGTTAAAGCTTGTGGTGTTCAAAGCACAATAAACAAGGATGATATATTGACAGATAAATTGCCAATGAGACAGGAATTTGGATCTACAGAGAGTTCAGAAGTTCCAGTTGGTAGAATGAATCTTGATAAAGATGATGTGCCATTAATAAATTCAAATGGATCAAAAGCTTCTGATACAACTCATCCAATTCATAGTCAACCTTTGAATGATAGGATTATCAAGTACACATTCCAAAGAAAGCGGAAAAAAGTGTCTTTTAGTGGCTCTGATGGGAATGCCTCTCTTGAAAATAGCACTTTGAAGAAGACAGAGGAGAAACAACCTGGTTCACTAGAGCCACAAAAGTCCAGCTTGATTACAGAATCATCAAGGGACAGTCGGCGATTGGCGCAGGTTGCTCGTCAGGTTGGTAATATGTCTTTTGTGTATGTCTATGCACATGTGTCTCACGGTTCAAAATTCTCATCTCGAGACTATGTTTCTGTTAATCAAAAATTGAAACCTCTCGGAAACATTCATTTATATCAACAACTGGAAAATTTTTATAACATTGAGGGTTTGCAGTGATAGACATTTTTCATTCTCGTGCCCGAAGCACTTGCATCTCATGGTGTTTCAATTTATGACGAAAAACTGAATGACAATGTAGGTCAAGTCCACATGCTATCAATTCATAAAGTTGAGGGTGCAAATTGAGATTTTTATTGTTTGAGGGTTCAAATTGAGAATCGAAATATCTTTTGGGGTACAAAGTGAGATTAGCCCAAAAAGTTTTGATGCACTTGGGGACAAGGGGTCAAGTGTGATCAAAGTTAGGCTCTTTTTTGGTGCAGCCCATAATCCTGCCCTTCATTCAGATGGGATTAGAATTTGATCAGATTGATTGTAACATTTTAAACCATTGGATCTAGGGGTCAAACTTACACCCACTGAGATCACTTCCTATTTTTAATGGTAACTGGTAATTGAGACACTTCACATTAGATTCGAAATCCATTAGTGGTTGACATGTGGTACCTCTACACCTGCAAGTGGAAGGTCTTACAAATATAAAATATAGCGCTTGGCTTCTGTTAAAGTATATTGTGTCATTGACGTTTCGATCAATTCGGGCGAAAGGCATTATTTTTCAGTCAACCTTTTTTCCTTTGAAAGTATTTTTGTAGTTCGTCTGCAATACAATTAAGAACGTGTGTCTATGTATATATGCATCACTGATATTGCTCTGATAAATGCCTCTACAACTTTTGATAATTGTGAGGTCCGGTCTGGTTGGTAGCATTGCAAGTTGTGCTGGTAATGGTTAGTATTAATGCCAGCCCAACTAGTTTTTCTAGTCTATTTGTTAACTGGACATTATTTCTATTTTTTGTAAGCAAGACTAAATATGTTTTCTGATTTTAGTGGATGCTTAATCTGACTTTCCATTATTACTGTACTTATGTCTCAATCAAATGTCGTGAATTTAGATAATTCTTGTGCTTTGAGGGATCAATGTGGGATGTTGGCGATCTTATGATGTCGTAGGCTCTATGGAGGGGAAGACATAAAAAGGATTTTCAGGAATATGAAAAGTTTGACAAAAGTATCCCAAGGCTCTCATTGTGAATTCTGACTCTTTCATGCTTTCATTCACTTTTAACTTTCAGAGTCCACATTGTAGATTTTTGTAGAGTTTGGGATTTTCTTGTAGTATATACAGTGCCACATGTTATCTTTGTTGTCTTCTTTTTTATTTGTTTGTTTGTGTTCATTATGTACATATCCTTCCTGTATACAAATGAGATTGCTTATTTTTACGATCATTTTTTGGTATTCAGTGTTTACTAAATATGTGACTAAGTTGTAACAACATGTTAACATTTGCTTTGTGTCTTACTTGAAATCTTTTGGCTTGTTCTTATGTGCAGCTAATATCTTTATCAGAGAAAAAATGGTGGCAGTAATCATCTGGTTACATCATGCATTCAAACACTAAGGTCGATGAACTTGGAAGGAGAGCAAATCAAAAGTCCTTTCAGCAATGTAACTCTGAATCCTGCGAGTGGCCAATTGCTTTATCATGGGAGTTGTAGATCCTTGAGTTGATAAGTTATGGGCATCATGTTGGATAAGTCATTATCACTGTTGTATTATTTCGATGTCCCTCTCCTTCAGAGGCCATAAAATGCTCGAATTGACTCATTTTTGGTGGTTTCCACCTTTGAGTAGCTTTATTGGGGAGTTTATATTGTTTTAATTAGGGCATTCTCCTTCACAGAGCCATAAGTTGTTGAAATTGACTTATTTTTAGGAGAAGTTTCCACCTTTGAGCGGGTTTTATTGGGGAAGGAACGGTTATATATATGCACATATATATATAGCTTTACTGAGGTCATCTGCAGGGAGCTCTGAATTGTCAGTATAAAGCTTGCAGAAAAATGAGAATGCGGCTTTTTCAATTTTCGTCTAATTACCTCTCTACTTCATATTGAAGAACAAACAAGAGAAGATTTTGTATCTCTTTGTTGCAGTTCCAATTCTAGTTTGGAATTGCAGCTGGTGTCGATTTTGTGCTGATGAATTGAAGGAAAAAGGGAAGGATTCGAAGAATGGTGTGGATCAACCGGAATAGGTATGCAAATAAGTATTTGCGAATCGAATACTAGAATCTCGTCTGTTTTCTGGATTTTGAAAAGTGCAGATTTTCAAAAACAAGAATCTCTTGTGAGTTTCTTCCACTTCTAAAACCTATCTTGATGCATGAAAGTTGGATTAGTTGGCCCTCTATTTTTAACTAAGGTCACTTTCTTTCTTAATTTGGAAGCAAAACTCGATGCAAGTTTTTGACTGAGCTTCTTGGTATTGCCCCTGCAGTTGAATCCTTTAAGCTACAGAAAGGTCAGTTCAGTTATGTCCAGACAGCAGTAGAAGCTTTTCTTGTTCTTATGGTAATGGCTGAAGCCTATTGCTAATACCAATTTTGGTTGCTTGGTAGAGTTAGTGTTCTATTTCGGTGCTCCTTCCTGGTCATGGAGTTTTTGAGGATTTGCATGGTTATGGAATTTTGCTTGCTGGAAACTTCACTACCTGCGAAAAAGGTACTTGTTTAGGGGTACTTGTACGGATAATTCGATCGGCAAGCCATCGATACAAACTATGTTTTGACAAAACTCATAAATACCGCCCAAAGTTCAGCCCATTTTGGAGTCACAATCATTTACCAATTTTCTATTTTTCCTTTCCATTTTCAAAGAGAGTTGCAAAACTTTACACAATAAAATGGGAAATAAAGATAAAAGAAAATGGAAACAAAAATAGAATGATAAATTATATTTTAACCCCTAAACTATCAATTCAATTTCACTTTGTACCTTAAACTACTAAGTCTTTTACATCACACCCTTAATTACTTGAATTATTTTACATTGTACCGAAAATCTCTTATTTTTTTGGACGAAAATTATTAACATGTTGATACAAAAGTTAAAAAAAATCACGTAGTAAGGAAGAAAAAAAGAAAAAAATTTACTGTGAAAATTTATAACAGACATTAATTATTGGGTCAATGTGAAATTAATCACATAGTTAAAAGTGCAATGTGAAATACATGATAATAAAGGACATAATGTAAAAAAAAATCATAGTTGAAAGGTCAAACTGTTATTTATCCAAAATAACAATACCACTACCAAATGAACCCAAAACCCTCTGGTCCAACATCAGAATCTGAAAACCCTAGTCCCCTCTCTCACCATCACCATTGGAGGGTTTTGTAGTTTGGGCCTCAATTTGGTAAGTTATAGTTCTCCTCTGCAGAGAAGAAAAAGAAGAAAAGGAGCGCGAAAGTAGCAGGAGAGAGAATGGGAGTGGCAAGCAAAGCAGGGGATTGGGCCTTCAAGGCTTTCACGGCGGGCCTTGGCGTCGCCACCATTTACCTCGCCGCCACCTTCTCCGTCAACGTCTACCGCGGCCTCGCTTGGCACAACGCCCAATCGGTAACCCCCAAACTCCATATTAATCTGTTAGTGTGTGTGTATTTGATAGTTTTCTAGCTGTTGGTTCTTTTTGTATGTGCTTTTTCATCATTTCATGTCGAATTTGAACATTTTTTGTGTTCAATTAAGTTCAATTGCTTTAAGCCGATGAATAGTAGACTTGAGTTGGATTTGGCCTCTTACCCATGATTAGGTTTACGGATATGTAGTTTCGATTCAGTAGATTATATTATATTCCTCCTTATTCATCACAATGCGGAGACTTCACTAATTTCTAACCGTTAGTGTTAATATATATATATTTTTTTTGGGTGGGGGAGGGGAGAGGGGGGCTTGAATCATTAGTGTTAATACTTAAGGTAGTGAGGCTCTAATTGTTCCTTATCTTTAAGCTGAAGGATTGCAAACTTGAGTGGGGTTTGGCCACTTACCGTGATCAGGTTTAGAGATATCTCAATGCGGAGACTTTACTGACAGTAATCCATAGAAGTTAATACTACCAAACTTGAAGACTTAACCATGAATGGTGTTTTTATAGATGTGCTTCTTATGTCACTGTAGTTTGGACTACCTTCTCATTGTCGGAGGAGTTGTTTGATATTCAAATAGTTGCAACAGTTAAGGTTTTTGAGCCTCTGGCATTCTAATGCTGCGGGTGGAGATAAGTTTGATCACAAAGAGTTCCTTGGCAAACCAGCTTGGTAGACAGTAGAATTAAATTGCTTTCATTGAGATTCGCTGGTTACAGAGGGCGCCGTTCATTCCCATTTCGGTTCATGGTATCTTCTACGCTATTGCAATTTTTTTCTTGATTTTGCAGAGAACAGCTCTATATCGGGATTATGTTTTGTATAACCTGAATGTTTAAAGTATTTAGCATAGGCCATCAAGCATCACCTGAATTTCAAATAAGCATTACTCTCCCTTTGTAGGAATCTTTTCAATGAATTAAGTGTTATTTTTTGCCAGTTAGTAAATAGTATATCAACTATTTTTAGATCTTTCCTTTTACCACAGAACAACAGCTAGTTGCTTGTCCATTGGGTGGCTTCTTATAGTTGTGGTGTGCACTGGTATCAAGCATAATAGATTTGTGATGTGGTTTACATTTCCTGTGGTATATTTGCATTGTACTGCTAGGAATTTCTTTCTGTATGCGGTATTTGTTATGAGGGTATTTATTGTGAGAGTAAATTTCACTCAGGCCCCTTGGGATTTGTCAAATAACATGGCGATCTCTAGACATTTGCAAAATGACACAGAGATCCATATTCAAGATTTTTAAGTGTGAAACGACTTATTCACCATTCAAATCTCAGTCAATATTGATGAAAAATCTCAGTCAAACCTTCCCCTTCTGTGGCACGCCTCGGCTCCCTTGGCACCCACCAACACAGTTCCTTCTCTCATTGCACCAGTGTTGCCTTCAACACGAAACCCCACACACTATCACAGGAATGCATAAACAGAAGCACATATCCAGACTAAAGACTTAGTATGTGGTTCACAACCTGCGGGCCTTGCACAAGCCCACTTTCTAGCTAAGCTGTGGGTTGAACAAAAACAGAAAAACATGGATGGTACATCATTCATACAGAAAGAATCCTGAGATAGACGTACAAAACACATGCATGAACACACAAAAACATCAAGCAATTCACATCCAGAAAATGGTTGGAGACAGGAAAGAGAAGTTTCACCTACAACACTTATAAATTCAACCATGTCATCTCTTTGAAACCCACCTCCATTGTAACACAACAAACACCTATGACTACAGCAGACAAATCTAGTAATCTTGATTTCTTCGCAACAAAACCAATTCAGTTATTTAAATACTCTCTCTCTCTCTCTCTCTCTCTCTCTCTCTCTCTCTCTCTCTCTCTCTCTCTCTCTCTCTCTCTCTCCTATGAACAATTCGAATTTGCAGTTATTCAAGATTCAAGCTTGTAAACATGTACATGTTTACTTATATGTATGTATAACTATGTGCGTGGATAAGTTCAAAACTCCTAGAGTCCCACTCCAAAACTTCAATTTCACAATCCAATGGCATAAATCTTTCTTTTACACCAGATGACATTAGTGTGGGTGGGTAGGGGTGGTCAAAGAGGATGGACGAAGCTTTGTGGGGTGTTTGAAAAAGAAGATGGTGTTTGAGGGCCAGTGGACAGGAGGATGATTTTATTCTCATACGGGATAGATAAAAATTGGATTGTTTTGACAATGAATGAAGGCTATAATCTTGGCATTTTAGATATTAGTTGCCGAAGTAATCTTTTAAGGGGATTGAGGAGGTCTTGTTATAACATCAAACGTAAAGGGTCGCGTGCCATTTTGCAAAAAATATCAGGAGGGTTTGATAAGGCCCAAGAGGTCTGACTGAAAGTTGTAAAGCAGGTCCTTTTTTATGCAATCATGGAGTGTTGCTCAATCCAGTAACAATTACCTTACTCTGCTTAGTGTCCTGTTATTTTTGTTCTGCTGGTAGCTCTCTGATGTTTGGCCATTTTGCAGAAGATGGACAAAGAAGGGTCAAATGAGCAGAAGCCACAGTGATTTTTTATCTGCAACCCTCAAATCCTATTCGGACTTTTGGTTCCTTGGATTTGCACTAGGAACATGGAGGCATCTATGTGTTCCAGTTAGTGGGGTTGATAACTCATAAATGGTCAGACAATACACGTTGAATTCAAGAGAACATTTTGAAATTTGGCAGTTCGATAATTTTAGAACTAAACATGGTCTGGTTCAATTTTGAATTTGAATGTTCATATAGCATATATCATTTGTATCCTTTTGCTTATTGGCGAAAAGTTGAATTAAGTGGACCTGTTTTGAATAATATCAACAAGGATGGCTGGAATGTTGTTTCAAGGGTTATGTAGCCCTTTTCAATTAGATGGGTTGTGTAGTGTCAAAATTTTCTTACCTGTAATGTCTTTATTTTTGTGAAATTTCTTATTTGCTTGTTATTGGGTGAAATTAACCGTATAGCTAATATGTAGTTTCATTGGAGTAGTAGACTCAGTGGGTTATTGCTTGTGCTCAATTGATCTTTCCTGGCCTGATATAAGCTTTGTGGGGGTGCGTTTTCCACTTATTAAAAGCATGAACGGGCTCATTATGTGTTTGTGATCAACTCAACACATTGTGGAGAATGGGAAGCAAACGAATTATTTTGAAGGAAAACGAGTGATATGTAGGTGGTGGTGGCAATTGAGTCTTGTTATATTGTGCTCGAGTTGTGTCATTTCGAGATTTTTTTTTTTTTTTTACTGTGCAATCCCAAATTGATTTTTTTAGTGAACCCTATAAGATTTTGATACTCTTCTAATTTGCTTCTTACTTGTGTCATATTCGGGTTTATATTTGTAACTCGTGAATCAGAAATTCAAAACTATGACTATTTTTACTCTCAACCAAACCCACAAGTTCTCATAAACTAAATATATAATTACAAAACCAATAAAAAATTTCCCCACTTAAATTTTTATAGGGGTAATACCAGATCAAGGGGGAAAAAAAAAAGAAACATCCAAATTTTTTTGCATGACCGTTTTAAAACTTGGTCATTTTTAGTTTGTGCTGTGAACTAATCAAATCTTGATTCATTAAGTTTGGTTCGGGTTCATCCACGGGCAATGAAATGGAAATTCTTGTATGTAGTAGTATTTTTAGTCTCGATTGTTTTTATGATCATTCTTCGCTCTGCTATACCTGTTCTGAGCCTGTTTTATTTTGTATACATGTGACTCCCCCCACCACCTTAGGAAATGTGTCTTGAAGACATTGATAATCTTACATGAAGAAGGAAAATATTACGGTACCTTAAAAATAAAATTTTGATATTGTACTAAAAAATAGTAAGCTATATCTTAAAAAGTGAAAAATAAACTCAAAAAATAGTATCCGATTGAGAGATTTGAGTGCAGTGACCATACTTGAGATAGATCTGAACGAACGGTCGAAAAGAATAGGTGCAACGGAGAACCATGGGAAAAACAAGAGGGTACGTAAAGAACGTGGCTGATCAAGCTCCTTTTTCTAACAATTGAAAAAAGAAATCGGCTAGTGTTCTTTCCAACTGCTCTAATAAACATGCCTACACCCCATTTCGTCTTGAGAATGTATTATTGATTTAATAGGTCTAAAAACCCAACCATTCCATTAATCAAGCTTTTGTTGGTTGGCCAACCAATACATGTTTATATATGTATATTGGGAAATACTATGTATCCCAAATTTGTAACTCAAATTTGCATCCCAAATGAAAAGGGACCATTGGATGAGTGGATCCTATTTAAAAAAATTGATGGGACTCACTCATCCAACGGTCCCCCTTCATTTGGGATGCATAACATTGCTGATGTATATTTACTTTATACACACAAAAAAACAAGTCATCATATATGATCATGCATCACACCAACTTATTCCTAAGGCCCACAGGTAAAGCTAGAGTATTGATGTTCCCCAACACCTTCCTCTCTTAATAAGCAGGTGTGGTGGTCCTCTAATTTGAACATCACCGACGCTATGATCCAATCTTATTATAAACACATGCTCAAAACCATCATGAACAAATATTTTGTATTCACTTCGAACCAATAATATTTAGCCAACATGGAATAAATCGAAAAACCCAGTCACAGAGTGAGATGAAATGTACAAACAACTGCTTCTCTATAAATTTTCCCCTTCAAATTGTAGTGAGCTTTCTTCTATTCTTAGGCATCCATACTGTAATTGAAGAAACAAATGAATGAAAGTTGAAAAACTAATCTTTAAACTCTAATTAGAACTTCCTGAATGAAGTAGCTCAGCTCAAAGAGAGATTTGAATGAATTGGCTCACCCATACCTGTAAAACGTATACTTGTATAGGTGACATTGAAAGAAACCGCTTCTATTATGTACTTTATAATCAAGCTCCAACTCCAATCCTCATCTTTACTTAGCTAAAATGAGTATTATAAATCCAACTTCTATCTGATATATACAGCTCACCTGATGAATGGAAAAAAGATAAGAATAGAGTATTAGACAGTCTTGGTTGAAAATTTGATAAGACATGACCCCCGATTGGGAACTGGACTGCAACCTCCAACTCCATTGGGATCAAGGGGGATCTCTTCCGAGAAGAAAGAAAAGAAAGAAGGCTGTAGTTTTTTTTTTCTGATGCTAATGCCTTGTTCCTCCATTTTTGTTTTCATTGTGGTAAGCTACCGTGCCAGTAAGATAGGGCAAAGCCAAAGATTGTTTAGAGAGAAAAGCCTAAAGTAACCAGAAAATGAATCAATGGCCTGCCCTTCTTGTTTGTCTATCCATAACAAATGATTGTGATGAGGTTTCTGATATGGTTAGGAAAGTGAAAGGACATTTAATAGAGCCTGGTGTGAGGATTTGTGCCTGGAACTCCTCTTTACTGTTATCAAGGCAGGAGACCATGCTTCACACAGTGCAATCTTGAAATCTGAGCTGTGACTAGCCTTTGCTAGATTATATACTCAAAATGAGACTGCAACACATAATTAAGGACTAGAATGCAATTTATTATAGAGTACCTCCTGGTAACTCTGGTAGATGATGTGCTATGGCATTTTATACGCCATCAGGAACATTCTTTGAGACCCTATTTGATGAAACCTCTGAAATCCCCTGGGACTCGTTGATGTCAGCCAATGGATTCACAATAAACCCACCACCACCACCCTGGTGCCGAAATCTCCTATTCTCCAGGTTAAATGTCTCGTTGTTTCCATTCTTATCGGTTTTGTTGCGCATGGCAGCCACTGATGGGGTTCCACTGGAAGAAAACCGGGGCGTTGAAAACCGACCTCCTGTTCTCCCCCAGAGCTTAGAGCTTAAAAATTCTGCACCAGGTAGCTTGCAACACATGGTTGCAGTGTCAGGATTTGACATCCTTCCAGTTGACACAGCCAAGTCATATGAGATCTCATCCAACGCCAGCTCCAGACCATGAACACGTGTCTCCAAAGAATGCATCCCATTCTGTGAGCTCCCAATGAATCCCTAGAACAAGGTCATTGAGGAAAAATGTGAGAAAAGGACTTCATAATAGTAAGGTATGAGAGTGAGTTAAATCACTAGAATTACTAATGGCATTACAATGTATATTGAACACCGCAATTATCTATGAGTACACTGACAAGATCAGAAAGCAGATGCATTACACAATAAGACATTCGGCTTTGAAGCAGCATCTCATTCCAGCCAAGGGCATAATATCAGTTCAAATGAATGCTACCATTTCTTAGAAACAATTTGAAATTCAAACTAATTCAGCATTAGAAGCCAAAAAATGGTAGGTTGGCACTGTTCAATTTCACAGACGAACCTAAAAACAAGTTAGTATATGACAGATTCCTGCCCCAAAATAATTTGGATACGTTTCAAATCAGGAAATTTTCGGACTAACTTCAAGAATCTTGCATTCATTATATTTATTAATAATTCATGGAGTTCACATTATGGAGGATTGGCTCAGATTTTGATATATTGGCAACTTATTAATGTGTACTATAAATGATCACAAGAGGATAACAAGGCGCACACACTTTTTACAGATCTAGAAGCATGAAACTACAGTGATTAACTTGCAAGAGGTCATGATGCCATATTTAAGTATTTCAAGAGCTTGTTTAATGAAATGGTCGTTATCTAGAGGTGACAGGAAGGATGATCAGGACAATAAAATTTGGCATGCTTGAGCTCTGAGCTTAAGCAGCTGATTAGTGCCATATATCAAAGGAGTTTATTGGATGAGATTCTCTGTCTGGCACTATGCAACATTCTAACATTAAATATTGTTACTATATCATATGGGTCTTTAAAACAGAACTCTTGACAATTCTATTGCAACAAAAAATTGACATCACAAACTTGTTAGATGAGTAAGCCTAATTGGCAAGGATGTGCAGATAACCTGGAGGAGATCTAATAAATTGGACTGCTGATTTTCAATTTTCACAAGCTGCTTGCGGATCAAAGATAAATCCTCACATTCTTTCTGGCCTCTGCTGAGATCTCCGGTAACATTATTAACAACAACAATAGATTCTGAACTCTCATCATTACATGGAACAACGCGAGATCCACCGAACTTGTGTATTTTCTCATCGGAGATCTTACTGAAAAGGGCACGTCTCGTCATTTCCGTCTTCTGAAACCCATTCCTATCCTTGTCAACTTTCTCCAGTGTTTTCTTGTCTCCAGACACTGGTTCATCCTCACCAACCACTGCCCTCAAAGGCGAATGAGGAGCAGAAATTTTAACTTTCCAACCTGTGGGCTTCTTACAGTCCAGCTTTCGGAACATTGCTGGACCTGTTCTCTTGTCACTACTGTCGAGAAGACTCCTCCTCCTGGTTGTAGCAGCAGAAGAACAATCAGGCAAAGGCGATCTGTCAGCCAGGACAGTGTTTCTCTTTACTTGAGGAGTACCAGAGCTAATATTGCAGGAAATCTTCGAGCCAGGCGGATAGTGCCCATCACTAGCATCCTCTATCACCATAACGTAGTAGAAACAATAAGTTTACAAATAAACAACTTCATACAAATGCTACCAAATGATGCTGTACTAATCAGGATTAACAACAAGAGTAATCTAGACAGGAATTAGAACTTCAATGGAAATTAGTTTGATAAAACTTTAAGTTTAGCAGCAAAACCTGGCAGACAATAGATAACTAGGAGGCAAGGGAAAGTATCAACAAAGACACAAAAACAAAAATACAACTGAAAATATGGATCAAACCTACAAGTCCATCGATTGAACTAAATAAACAAGAAGAGTGACGATAATGACTGACAAAAACGGATCTGCAATAATTCTGGTTGAAATAGATATGAGCCCCTAATATGTGTGTTTATTGTGAATTGAAGCCATATGCTTCATCTAACTGCTCACATCTCAAGAACTCATAATTTGCTTCATGAACACATAATTTAATCTTCATTTCAATCAAACTATGGACGCTTAAAACAATTTATTAGTTAGCAATTAGATTACCTTTAGAACAGAATTGTGATTCAGGAGGCGGCGAGATCTCGTCCGAAAAATCAGGAATCCCCTTCCAAACCTCCACCATCTGATTCATCGTCTCCCTCACAATCTTCACCTATACAAATCATATCAGCCAATCCAAATTCACACACACACACATTGAACACTCACAAAACCAATCCACAAATTTAGAACTCAATCCAATTCAAATCGATTCTAACCTTGTCAAATCTCTTCGCCTCAAAAGTCTTCAAACACGAAGCCTTAAACTCCGGTAAGGTTTCCCTTTCCACAACAGCCAATGTGATCAACGCCTCCGCAGAGGCCTTCCTGGCCGCCCAATCCTCACTGCGCACGAACTCCATCAAACACGCCACCAGGTTCTTCACCACAAGCTGACTCTTTGCCCCGCCAGCTCCAACCACACTGCCAATCAGGGTCAACAACGCTGCCTTCGCCTTGAAACTCTCACTCCTCAGCAACCTCTCCATCCTCGGCACCAACTTCCTCAAGTACATCGGTTCTGGATCGTCTGACACATCAATTGCCCTCGCCAAACACAAAGCCGCTCCGATCTGAGCATTTAGGTCTTGTTCAGTGACTAAAGCGTCGACAAAGGGCTTCATGATTGAGGAAAATGGAGGTTTTGTTAAGTGTGAGGAAAGAGAAGCGGTGGCTGAAATGCAGGCGGAGCGGACGGAGGAGTCGGTGTCGCGGAGGCGGCGGATGATGGAGGAGAGGAGTTTTGGGAGGAATGGAGAGATGGAGTTACCGTGGGATTCGGAGAGGAGAGAGATCAGGCGAAGGCATTGTTTGCGGACGGCGGACTTGTCGGTGGTGTCGGTGGCGGAGATAGCGGAGAGGAAGGGTGGGAGAGTGTCCGGAGAGAGAGTCTTGACGATCGACTCGAGTTCCACGGCGGCGGCGGACTGGGTGTCGCGGTCGGAGAGCTTGTGGAGACAGGTGAGAACTCGGTGCTTTAGCTCTCGAGTTGAGGCCGCTTGGTTTTGTTTAGAGAGTGACATTGTTGTTAAGAGGTTAAGAATGATGATGGTGGTGGCGAATGGTCAGTATCAGGCAGATTTTGGTGGTGGCGCAGTCGATATTTCCAGCAACATTGCCGGATTAGAGCGGTGGCGGAGGTGGTTTAGCTTTAGTTGTGGCTGTCTGACACTCTTGAGGGCTTTGTTATCTCTTTCTGTCTCTCCGTGCTTTATAAAGAGGAGGAGATTGTAATAACCGTTAATATTCGGTTTGTTACTGAATTGACATAAACGACAACGTTTAAGCAGTTCACTTGTGTGGACGAGGTCGTTTTGAGGTAATGCGCGCCTTATTTTAGAGGATATTACTAAAATAGGCCTACTTACTTCGTTTACCACCTTCTAATTTTCTTTTTCTTTTTCTTTAGTTTCTTTTCACCCTTTGCCTAGTTCAGGTATAGCTCATTATTCAACCTCTCTTCCCCTATAAAATTTAATGTGATCACAATTTTAGAATTGCCATTAAAAGTCTAGATAACAATATCTCTTTGTGATTTTAAATACAAAGTTAAAGACATGTGTGACATATTTTTGAATTACGGGCGTGTCAAAATTTGATTGGACTTAAAATTTTTACACGTACGACCTTATCTATTCGAATCGGTGTGAAATTCTAAATCGTAACAGTTCAAGCGATTGTAACGAAACGTACGATTCCATCCGAGTTCTTTTCTATGTCTCAAAGACAACGAAATAATCTCACTTTTCTGTTCTGCTAACCCAAATAATATAAAATCTATTTCTGTGAGATTACAATTATTAAATTAATAAACAATTAGAAATAGAGAGGAATTTGAGGAAATATGTGGGTTAGACAGTCAATTCAGATAGGCTGAGGACTACAGTGGCCCTCATAAATCCTGAAGTGAAGAGTTGATTTTGTGTGTGTGTGTGTGTGTTTTTTTTTTTTGGGGGGGGGGGGGGGGGAGGGAGCAGGGGCATTTGGGGAATTACATAGGGGACAGTTAATGTAGTTAATTTGTCCCAAGCCCAAAGTAGTCATGGGAGTGTGTTGGAGAGTATTGTTCAAGCAACCTGTAACTGTGCTTTTCAATGGAGTTTCTTGAAATTCTTCTTCTCAAGTTCCATGATTAGGGTTGTGTTGCCTCTTTAATAGGCAAACTTTTTCTTCAATTGAAAGCAGCAGACTCATTTACATTTTGGGGCTTGCCAATCCATAATATATATATGACATTATCTAGTGTTTTCTTAAAAATCAAATATTAAAATTGTTTAATCCTCAACTTTCATTACCGAATAGTTTTAAGAATCTCCAGCGTTGTGGTAATATCGAGTCACTTTGAATCATATCTCTGTTGGGCTCTTGATTGCAAGACAAACTTGAAATGCATGCAATCACCGATAAATCATACATATCGAGCTAATTGAGGCTTAACTTGTAATCTTGAGATATTACTAACCTTCTCATTTGAATTATCTTGCCTTGTTAAGTTTTTTTTTTTTTTTTGCCTTACCTTTACCGACGGTTACATGTTGGAAAAAATTCAATGTTGTACTATGAAGTAGATGGTCTAATTATTTAATGTTCAACCAACATTGTACAAAATTTTGGATATTTGCAACTTTGTAATAAAGGAGAATTAGTTGCGAGATAAATTTTGAATGTGCGAAAACTACGCTTATCAACCAGCGCTCTAACTTCTAACCTCGATGTAGCATATCATTTGAACTATTTGATGGGTTATGTTTTTTCATTTTTTACCTGGGTTCTACAAGTTTTTTCATAGGCTATTAACCTTTTCATATAATACATGTTTAGCCATATCCCTAACTTTAAATTTAGTTCAATGTATATAGCATAGAAAATGAGTCTACTTCATTGTCCATCTTACAATCAATACTAAGAGGGAGATGGCATGTCCTATGTTCATTGTAAACTGGAAATGACTCACATATGAATATAAGCCTCAAACTTGTGGGCCAGATAGTATCTGACAATAATTAAACCATTGCCCCACATATATTACTGTACTCCCTAGGACACCTATTAATGCATTAGAACAAAGAAAAAAAAACCTAGAAACATAAATAAAAATTTCAAATGATCGTACAAGTCCAGACCATAGTGTTAATCCATCATGGTAGACTAGACTTCAAGGGTTAATAACTGAAAATTCACGAGGTAGAGACGGCGTGAATCAAAGTAAATGTTTTAACGAGAGATGTGTGGTAAGATTCCCGCTCTTTTTCAGCATGTAAATGGTTGAGAAAAGAAGAGGGTTCTCATTATAACATGAATATACTTATCTCCAAGCAAAAATTATGAGAGTTGTGATGGTAGTGGACTAATGCTCATTTTAGTTTGAACCTACTTAAAGAGTTAGGTCTCAACCTCCCCTACCTACCCACCCACCAAACTGCTTATGTAAAGTCCTTAGCTAGTTTCTAATGGTCTTTTAGTTGGGGTAAAAAGAGGCCATTTTGGGTGTAAAGTTCCTCATGGCATTGAAAGTTGAAGGGCAACATTCAGACAATGCATTAAAAGGGATTGACAAGGACAAGAAAATGAGGTTTTTTATAAGTGATTAACTTTTGATTTGAATGGAAAAAGGTGATCGATCCCAGCTAGAGTGAGTTACAACGTGGGCCATGTAGAAATTATTATTGACTAATGTTATTTAAGACATAATTTGCAGATCTAACTTGTAGTTAGCTTTTGAGATTAGTGGTGTATCCTACAATTAGATGCGATCTGTTAGTTAAATGATATTAATAAATTAAGTCAACAAATTAAGTTCAAATATTATTTTTATTTTATTTTATTTCAACAGTTAGGAGTGTTCGGGCCAACTTACCCGTACCTCGACTAATCCATTAACGCCGGGAATAGATTATCCATGTAGGATAAATCTTTCATGGACTGACCTTAAAGGGTTGTCAAGATTCGAACTTAAGATGTTTAGATTCACAGTTCTTCACTGTTATCACTTGAACAATTGAACTACCATTAGAGTTGTTCAAACATCATATCATGGTTGTGGATTGGATCAAAATAAACTAATAATGTCAAAGTATGTCCGAAAATTATAAGTATAGTAAAACAAGTTACTGTAATTATTTCTCTGTTGACTAAAAAAAAAAATTATTTTTCTGTTTTATTTTTCGAATTTTTCGAAATAAAGAACAATAAGGAGTAGGACTGCTACAATATCACAAGAAGGAAGAAGCGTGACAAATGCACTCAATGTTTTCTCATCACTTGGTCGGAGTTACTATACACTTACCTTTTCACTTCAACAAGAATACAAGGATGGCTTAAGAATTTCAATTCTTCAACTTTTTTTTTTTCCTTTTGAGCTTTCATTATTGTACTTCACTATTTCTTGAATATGGTAACTTACGATTCGGATAACCTTGTAAAAGAACAAAAATTTTGTTCTTAAGTAAACATTTTAGCTCGTTAAGATAGCTCGGGTGTAAAAACTTACAAGAGATTTCTATCTTCAATTCGAAGTTTAAATCTCACCAAAAAGAGTCTTGTTTTATTATATGTGTATGATTTGTTGGTGATTGTGTATATCTCAAATTCATATAATAGCTATGAAAGATAATACTATTCTCCCTTATTAGAGTTCCCATAGCCTCAATTACATGGACATCTATGCATTCAGATCAGTTCAACACAACTGGATGGCATATCCAATCACTCATCCAAGGCACTGTTCAAGGGTCTGGTCAATGATTTGTTTGTAGACTGAGGGACAGAATCCATCCAACTAACTGGGCACCACAAGAGGTTGCACCATCACATGGGTGGATGGGAATGTCACATTAGCCCCTAATCCATCTCTCTCCCTCTCTCTCTCTCTACACAAATATATATTTATATATATCTAATCATTGAGTCTGATAAATGGAAAATACTGTACAATCTAAATGAAACCCAAAAGTAAAAACTCAAATGCATATCATCCCTTGAATGAGTGTTGGATGAGTGGGTTCCATTGAAAAAATTGATGAGATGATATGCATTTGGGTTGTAATTTTTTGAGTTTCATTTGAATTTTATAGTATTGCTCATAATAAATTGAATTGCATATTTATAAAAGCTCAACAACGACTGAAATTAATTCAATCTTCATCCAATTTTATCTAATGGTTCAAATTCTTTTCACAAAATTTTTTTGCTAGAAAACATCATCTTCTTCTCTATATTGCCTCTAATGTCAAATAACTCAACAACACAATCTCTAATGTCAGACATCTCACTGAGTCACACCTATTTCTCTCTTCTCTCTTCCTTACCTCTCCTATTTTCACTCTGTCCACTTTAATTTTAAATTGCGTAATTAAAGAAAAAAAATTACTATTTAAAATATAAATATTGTACGATTAATACTCGATTTTTAGTATTATAAAGTGTCTTTCGACGCGAGTTGTCATACATTATATATATGACATGTGGGCATTGCTTTAGACCTCTATCCCTCTCCATGTGCACTTTCCTTGGATGTAGGTAGACACATAACATGGAAGAGGAAACCATGTTAATCTAAGCAAATGCAGTAATGGAGGACAGAGGACAAGAATTTTCGTGGGATTTCTGGGACTTTGGGAGGCATACATATCCTCACAAAGACATTCTTTCGGTTGGCGCCTGTTTGTCACGTGAATCTGTGACCTTTTGGTGATAAGTGAAGGTAACATTGACTGTACTGTTAATTTTATGAAATATAAAGATCATTTGGCAACAACAATAAATAATATTATCAATTGGTCTTTGACTCAATGGTATATCTTATCTTGTTAAAGTTTTGTTTTTTTAAGGTTAAGGGTTCAAGTCTCTTAGACGATAAAAGCGTAGTTAATTACTAGGGCGGACCTCAGTTGCTTGAACAAACGGTATCCAAGTCTCTGGTGTGGGTTCGAATTCCCACCAAAACGTAAGTCTTAATTTAACTGGTGTATAGAACAAGAGACTGGTTCATGCACCTGGGGTTTGTCCTCGATTCTATTCAGATTTACGAGCCTGAGCGACATAAATGCGCCTCTACTTGTCGGAGATTTTTTTCCGTTACAAAAAAAATGATACATAATATTAATTAAATCTTATTTATTGACTTAATTTGATGATGTAATTCATTTTTGGTGTCGAATTGACTATAAGACCCATGCAATATTACGATCCATTGTGTAATGCAACGATAATAGCACATTAGGTCACTTAAATTAAATCAGTTCATATACATGTAAAATGAAAAGTGATCATCTAAGCATAATTTGGAACATCGTTTGCCTTAATTTTTGTGGTGTGAAATGTTTCGTGACATTTGATATCAGAGCCAACCTAAGGGTATTATCATCATGTGTCTTGGGAGCACCGTGGTGTAGGGTTTGAGGTGTGACCATCCTTTGTGCTCGGGGAAGTTTGTAATGTTCGTGCATGCGTGTGTTGAATTCTGCATCGAAAGTGAGTTTGAAACATATAAGCAAGGGCGAAGAACACAAATACAATTACAACCCTATTGATAATAATAAAGAAAAATAATCCTAAGGTGGACTTGTTTGGGATATTTTAGTCAAAAAATGGCCACTTTGAAAGCAAAATAGGGCAAGGTTTCTCCATCAAAAGATCTTCCACTCTAAGCTAACAAGCATGAAAATGACCTCATTTCTTTAAACTACTATAATTTTTGCTTTCATATGTCTTAAATAGTATGAAAATGACCTAATTTTCTCAAACTATTACAACAATATACAAGATTTACTTGTCTTTATTAGCCTTTTATGGAGAAAGGGTGACTTAGAATTAAAGAAATGGGTGAGAGATTATTCCACTCCTTGCATGATTGGGTTGGTTATTTAAGCCAAAGTGGGTGGACCAATCTACTAAGATGCAAGGCTAGTAATGGTAATGGCCGAAATATAAACTTTCAATTTTGTTTTAACGTTTGCTTCTTCTTTTTTTTTTTTTTTTGCCCTTTCTTTCCAATGATTGCTATGTGTCGTGTTCTACACGATGGTCGTTGAAGTATAAATACATAAGGTACACCATTTCTAATAGTTTAAGTTTTTAAAGTAGATGATTGTTTTACATGGTATCAGAGTACGAGATCCCATATTTGAATCTCGCTACCATCTTAATTATTAAAAAAAAAAATTATATGTTAAGTCCAAAATCTAACTTGCACATAAGAAGGCGCGTTGAAGCATAAATATTTAAGTTACACTCTCTCTAATAACAATGGTATGTAGCTATGATCACAATTTATAAGTTTGTTTATGATTACCAACAATCTTCTCAATCAAACATCTTTCGAACTCGTTATTACTATCCAGATTAGGATGTGTATAGTCACACATAAACTTATGCGCATCACAGACGAGTCAGGAATTTAACCTAGGGTGGACCCTTACTTACAGAGGTCGATCACTTGGAAAAAAAAAAAATTGAAACCAACCATATGACACTAAACACGTAATTAAAAAACTAACTAAACTTAGGCTTAAATAATGGGTACAAGGACCAAAAGATCTAAGAATTCATGGGTAATAATATTCGAATGTTGCACGTGATGTGTTGATGTCTAGGTATAGTCCTAAATCAGGGTGGGCACCATTAAATAGTTTTGAAGAATATATAAAATATGTCTATCTATATAATAACATTAGAGGTAACCCGTGCCTGAAGACACATGCAATGTGAATGGTTTTGAGATGAATGGTGGTGGTTGTTGGATGGTGAATGCAACGTGTCGGATGGACTTATTGAAGTCTGTCCTATTTTATATTATAGATATAATCACCTACAAACTATGCTTTTTGAGACAATAAAGACAATTCTCCCGAGAGTTGAATTTGGAACATCGAGATACTAACAAGTGAAAATAATATCATTGGAGCTACGACAAAAATACAATTATTAAATGTATTTGAAAAATTGGATCTATATGCTGATCAATGCCGACCACAGTGAGGAGAGGACCACCGACAAAATAACCCCCCAAGCATGAGTGTAACAGATGAGCATCTTTGTCGGCCGAGTAGCCAAATTTTAGGCGTTTGAAAGGAAGAGCTGAACAATATGGGAAAGGGACATTTCATGTTCATTCAATTCGAAGATCCTAAAAACTCAGTGGAAGTCCGTATTTTTTATCCTATTTTTTAGGCTACTAGTTATATTATGATCAAAGTTTAATATCAGTGCGTAAAATATAAGAATATTAATACATTATAGAATTAGTTACTAATTTGTACTTACTAATGTGGCCAAAGAAGGCACCGACAACTATGGAGTCTAAAAAAGATTAGCATATAATTTTATCTTTATATAGAGAAATTATTTTTGTTACTTAATCTCTATCGTTATGGTGGAGCCACCTTATGAAAGTTTGGGGACAAGGTAAATGTTACTTGTCATATCAAATTCTAGCACTCTACTTGTTTCCGTGCCATACTTTGTTTTCTCATAAAATAATTAGTTTGTGTGAAAAATTATAAATTTCGAAGTTCAAAATTCGAATTTTATCAATTTTTTGGAGTCAGGTTATAATGGACTTATCTCTCTTTCAATACCTTAGTTTCAGCGTGAATAGTCTGTCTTTGACTGAACCAAAAAAAAAATTAATCAAAG
This sequence comes from Ilex aquifolium, assembly GCA_951799425.1. Lineage (NCBI taxonomy): Eukaryota > Viridiplantae > Streptophyta > Magnoliopsida > Aquifoliales > Aquifoliaceae > Ilex > Ilex aquifolium. Next base: position 23,548,193 of record OX637404.1, read on the forward strand.
TACACGTAAAGCGTAAACTGACCCGAACACCTCCGACTATTGAAAAAAAAAAAACTTTCTACATTTCCTCTCGAACAACATAAATCTAATCTCCTGAATTCTAAATCCAAAAATTGAAGCACTGCAGTGAGAAATGGAAGCACTAATTGAAGACATAAGATTGGGTACCTACCTACTTGAAGAATTGGGTATCTACCAATTTGAAGAGTTCGTTGTTATTTTGTTCTTTCTTACTAATAAAAGCTTGTGCTTGACCGCTCTACGTAACACAATTTTTTTTTTTTATCAATTTCTATATACAACAATCTTGTACATGCCATTTGTCCACGGTTGACAACCAGCTAAAGGTGTGCATGGGCCATCCCAAGAAGTTTCTGGGCTGGGCCGAGCCAGGTGGCGGTAAGGGGTCCTGCAACATAGCCCATGTCCTATGACTTGGTCTATTCATTGCACGGGTTGGGCCATTGCACCCCATGGGCAATTTATTTTCCCAAACCATTAATGACATAATACCTTAAAAGTTTGAAATTTTTAACTTTTTTTTTTTTTTTTTGTAACTTGGAACTGATTATTTAAATAAATTTTGAATTTAAATATTTGAAAATTATTGAAAAATAAAAAATTGGGTGTACTGGTAGGGAGGTTTAGCGGGCTAGACACGCAACTAGACATAAAGTTGGGCTTGTGCCATGGGCTGTTAGTTCGCTATGCAGGCCCCGGGCCGACAAAACCCTTATTCGGGTCCAGATAGATTTCAGGTTGTTTTTCATGTTGAGCTCCACGAATTGGCTCAATTCGTGGACAACCCTACAACCAGCTATAATTAAGACTTTGGTCGGGGTAGTGCAAAAATGACTAATATTTGCTTTGACTTAAATTTCTTTTAATATATATTTTTTTAAAAATTGTCTTAATATTATGATGGGTCAAACCCAATAACCCAACTCATGTTATAAGTTCAGTCTGAATAAAGAATCTAACTAGACAAGATCCAATGAGTCCAGCCCAAAAGAGGTTCACGCTCAGTCAAGCTCATCAGGGTTCGAGGTGTTACATCACCAAAGGAGTAGGCAGGGTCATCCCAAGAGCTTCATCCAAGCCACCTTGGAATAAGGGTCATCCTAAGAGCCTCATTCAAGCCACTTTGAAGTAAGGGTCATTCTAAGAGCCTCATCCACGCGACTTTGAAAGAAGTCAACTACTACGTCATCCTTTGAAGGATCTTATGAGGAGCGCCGTAACTGCCTCATCCGTTGAGAAGATGACGCCAACTCCACCAAATTAGCCTTTTAATTACTGATAAACCGCCTCAATCTGTTAAAAGACGACTATAAATTGTAAACCCTGCCAATATTTAGGAGGTGTCACACACAATCGAGCACATTTGCTATCACTTTCCCCTGTCTCTCATAACTTGTATTTCCTTACTCTCTCTACACTTCTCGAAGTAGTAAAATACTCAGGCGACCCTAGCCCTTCATAGTGGACGTAAGTCAAGTTGACCGAACCACTCTACATCTTTGTCTTGCTTGTGTTGCTCTCTTATTTCTTAATTATTGCATTAATTACTAATCACTTGACAGGTGGTACATAATACCAATTTTTGCATCATCATATTAGACTACCGGTGTGTATTAGGTTTGCATTCCATTGGCTGACTCAACTTTACTTCAGTCAATGGTTATTCTATGAGTTAGTGGAATAAGCTTTTGAATAAAATTAATTTAGCCAGGTTCATTATCTTATAGTGTGCAAGTGTGATGTCACCATTCAATGAAAGAAAAAGCAAAAGCGAATGTGTTTGATTTTTTAATTTGAGTTTATTAATGAATTGCCCGTGTTTTGTCTTAGGCTATGTTGTACACAATTTGTGTGTTGTTTTGGAAGTTGTGTGGTAATTCAACATTGACTATATAGAAGTTTGGTTGTCCTCGATGACAGATTTGGATGATTGAGAGTAGGAAACAAAGTACATGTGAGATTGGCTTAATCGAAGAAAATTGTTGTGTCTAACTGCCTATGCGAAGAGAACATTAGTCGGAGTTGGGGCTTGAATTTGAAGAAATCAATCAGGAATTTTTGAAAAGGGAAGGGAATTCTCATCAAATGAGGCACTAAGAATGATGGCGAGAGGAAGTTACCGCTTCTAGAATGCAAGGAAAAAAAAAAGTAATACAAGTAGATTATACTCTCGTATGAGATTAAGTAGTTATCGATTTCCGACGCGCTCTTGACTTATCTTGATTGAGTCAAAAAACTTATCTAAAGTAGAGCTTTAGGCTCCATTTGTACAATATTTTTCGGAATAAAATTCTAGCTCCTTAGATTCTCGTACGTACACCTTATGTTTTTAATACCTCTAATGTTTTTTTAGGTTTATTTCTAATTTAAGGATTTTTTTTAGGACTTTCACTTATCTATGTGAACATACATATATAGGTGGCCATCATGGATATGTCTTTCATACGTTGTTTCCATCATTGTGCTATACCTATAAATTTAGATTTTCTTTTTTGACAATTATGGACTAATTTTGGGTTTGAATCCCTGAAACCATTTGCTTGGGTATTGTGACTTTGGATGTTAGCTGAAGTGAATTTTCTTATTATTTAATGGTATCGTGACGATATTGTGGCAAGTCATTTATTGTGTGGGGGTGACACTGATCATTAATTGGATTTTACTTTTGCGTTTATTAGCTAGGTAATATATATATATAATAAAGTAGCTAATTTTTTTTGTTTTTAATTGTTCGCGACTCAAATCGATTCAGTATTATTGATCCGACGGTCCTCATACCAAATTTTAAAACACTTATCTGTTATCTAACTTCTCCCCTTATCTTATACTAACTAATACAAATAGTCATATCTCTCATCTAACTTTATCTTTTTATCTCATTGTATAACTCTCTTTCTATCACCCTTTACACTCTCCCTCCTCTTTTCTATTTTTAAAAAACAACCCAACAACTCTCTCTTTCCCTCTCTCCCTCCTCTCTTCCATTTTTAAAAAGCAACCCAACAACTCTCTCTTTCCCTCTCTCACTCCTCTCTTCCATTTTTAATCTCTATCCTTACCCGACACCTCTTTTAGGGTGTGTTTGGATGATCGGCAAGAATAGGAATAAATTGGATTTTTGTGTCCTAACTCATCCCACCCAAACCCACTCAGACACTTAATTGGATGGGTTATGTATGTCATCCAACCCAAACCACTGTTTGGCAAGGAACAATTGAATTGGATGGACTCCACCTTGACTTTTGTAGATATTTACCATTGTACTCATTGATAATCCAATTTTGACCACCTTTATCTCCAACTAGACGCGTATGGGGTACAATTGCTGAACCAGATCTGTAAGTCGCCACCACCGCCACCACAACAAAAATGCCACCATTGCCACAACAGAACTGCCACCACCACAATAGAACACCTACCACCACACCACCACAATAGAAACGCTACCACCGCCACCACCACAATAAAAACACCCACCACTACCACCACATAAACACCCAACACCACAATAGAAACACCCACCACCACCACAAAAAAATGACTCAAATCTGAAAGACAAAAAGGAGAATTAGGGTTTCAAAATCACCCACCATCACATCAGATCTGAGAGATAGAGAAGGGAATTAATTTCATAACAGAGGTTAGGATTTCAAAATCATCCACCATCGTGGTGAAGATCTCTTCTTCATTCGGTCCCCTTAGGCACCCAAACCCATCCCAACAGAAACGCTGGACTTGGGCTTCGTCGCCTTCACAAAGCGAGAGAAAGAGTGGCGAGAGAGAGAGACGAGAGAGAAAGAGACCGAGATAGAGAGAGATCGGAGAAACTTACCTCAATCCAGCGATGTCGTCAACCACATGAAGCAGAAAGTTGGAGGACCTTAGATTGTCATCTTCTTCCTCGCCTTTGTGCAACAGGCCTTGGACGAGCTCAACTCCTTCATGCTCTGGTTGACAGGAGAAGAGAGAGGGTCGAGTGTGTGGAGAAGAGAAGAAGGGAAAATATGTCTGTGGTTGGGTTATTCTCTTGCCTGGGTTTGTAACCCATGGGGGGTGGGTTTAGTGTAGCCGGTATAGGAGGGTTAAGTGGCACTGTAGCAATCGGGTCAATGCTTGACCCGGGATTGGTATCCAACCTAAAAAATGGCTTCCCAAACAAGGGATTTCTAGGACCCATTGCCTTATTAGCTTATCCATATGTGTGTTAACCCACTTTAACCTCCTACCCAAACATATCTTTAATCTCTATCCTTACCCGACACCTCTTTTGATCTCTATCCTTACCCGACACTTCTCTCTCTCTTCCTTATCTCTCAAGTTATCTCTATCTTTCTTATGTCTTCCTCCTTATCTCACCCATCAACTTTCTCTCTCTTTTCCTCTTCCTTATCTCTCATCTCACTCTCTCTCATTTTTTAAAAACAAGCTACCAAGTTATCTCTAACTTTTTCCTTCTACCAAGCTATCTTCCCTTATCTCTCCAACAACTCTAACTCTCACACACCGAACCACCCACTGTAACACAATGTTGCTACCTCACCCAACTCTACCTCTCTCCCTTACTCTTTGTCTCTATCTTGCGCCTGCAACACACTTCGAATCACCCACTGCAACACAACGCACACTAGCAACACCGCCAACAAGGAGTCCATGTATCTCCCTCTGGTTCTTCTTTCTCTCTCTCTCTCTAACTGTGCATGTGTGTGTGTGCCTGTGTGCATTTTCGTGTGTGTGTGTTCATGTCGGATTTTAGAGTGACTGTGTGCATGTTCATGTGTGTGTGTGTTCATATCTCACACTCTCTCTAACTGTGCATGTATGTGCGTGCCTATTTCATGTGTGTGCCTTTGTGCGTGTTCATGCGTGTGTGTTCATTTTAGAAATCATTTTATCTTTGTTGGTATTGATTTTGAAAATCATTTTATCTTTGTTGGTATTGATTTTGAAAATTATTTTATCTATGCAGCTTTGTACGTGATATATGGTGATCATATCAAAGGCCACCAATTGTTCGAAAAAATACCCCAAAGGAATATAGTGTAATGGAACAATCCTCATACCCTGACGAGTTAACCAACCACAGCCACCTGGTAACTCTCTTTCTCTGTATCTCTCCCTTTTTGTTTCCAGATTGTGATCAAGGTGCAGTTCCCCTTTTATTTTGCAGTTCTTTGAATTTTATTGATTTTTGATGAATTTTTGTATTTTGTGGGATTGTTATGCATATAGGATGAGGGGAGTATGATGCAATTGGCAGTTGTTAGAGATCAATTTGTTGACAAATAAGATGACTAATCAATTTGTTATGCATGTAGAGAAAATGAGTTTGTTTGCTATGGAGGCTTTGTTGAATTTTTAGTATTTATATTTGACTTGGGTGATATACTAAATTAGGATTTCTATTGATTTATCTATGGTTCTTTGGTCGATCTGATTTCTATTATCATTTTGTCATCTGTTGCTGTTTAGATGTATAGTTGGACATCCAAGCAATGCATTGGTACCTATTCAACTTTTTCTTGGCAATGTGATGTTTGGAAGTTGTTCAGTATTTCAACGTTTGACATTTTTTCTACATGGTTACTTTGCAGAAGAGAGATCTAATTGCTTCATAGTGGCCTACAAAACAGGCCAGCTAGGTATAAGCAGGAAGTTTAGTTATCAACATTGTGGAACTATCCAAAACATATTTTTTTTTATACTCTGGTGCTTTGATATGAGATTGATTGCTTCAAATAGATGATGTTAGTTGTTAGTTGTTCGTTGTTAGTATTAGGACGTACATTTCGATGGGCATATGACATGCTTTGATCATTATTGTTTCATTTTGTTTTGCTGGTGATCATTATTGTTTCCATGTTTGACTTAGGATCATTCTATCACATTATATGTTTTATTTGCTTTTCCATGTATCCTATTTTGTTTTTTTTTGTTTTGGAATTGATGTATCCTTCTTAATCAATAGTTTTCTATTTATAGGAAATTTATGATGTGTATTAGTTCAAATGTCTAAAGTTGAGAAAAATTAGTGGTTTTCAGTAAGACCATGAGTCTACACATTTGTATCAGTTTGTGAAATTGGTCTGTCTTTTGATCGGAGGGCGAGACTATGACAAATGGATTCGCAGCAAGAGGTAGTGAAGACCATGCTGATGACTTTGTCAACCTTCCATGGTTAGAGGTGAAGCCAAGGTTTGGTGCAACACATATTCAGGAACTTGAACAAATGACATAATGGAAATGGGACTACTCACATTTTCGCCTAGTTTGTAACTTATTCACCATCTATTGAAGTGATCTTTATGACATTATGCATTACTGATAGGTATAGAATATTTGGACTTTTGTACATATACCAGTAAACTACATTTTATATTGAATGTTCAAGTCTTTCATAAGCAATATAAGTTGTCGCACAACTGTGATAAAAATGATTCATAATGTTTTCCTCAGTAATCAATAAATTTGGTTTGGCGGGGTTGATATAGTGGTTTCAAATGTGGTGATTATTTGATGTGTTTTGGGTATGATGATTGTATTATTTGAGTGCAATGGTTATATATATTCCTATAAAATATATTATTGTAGTTCAAGTGTCCGAGTTTGTTCCAACAAATTGACTAACATTGGTTGAGATGAAGATATTATGGCTTTCTAAAGAGTTCTCCATTATTGTTCTTCAAGTTATCAATTTTTTGATGTTTGTGATTTTGATTCGACCCATGGTTTAATTATGGTTTTTGTTTTTAAACTTTTTAAGTTATTTGATCTTGCTTGATATTTTGGTTAAACTATGATTTTGGATTTACCAGAAAAATTATGACATTGGAGTAAACTTTTGGGTGCATCTGAGAGTGGATTTATGCACACACACTTGCCCAGACATCACACTAGTGTCGCTATATCAGATGAACACACATACACACTCTTAATCATGTGTAGATTGTTTTGTGTTACATAATGTTTTCAGACACGAGCATTAACTAGTATCTATATAATAAAGTATAATATAATTCAAATCTCAAAAGATAAACAAAATGACTTTTGTTATTCGCGGTTGAGATTGCTTTAAATTTTACTTTAAAGTTAATCTAACGGCTAATATTAACACTCCAAATTTAATAAGAAAAATAGGCCCCTAATGATGTGTTTGGAATGACTTTTTAAAAGTACTTCTAAAATTTATTTCTTATAAGTACTTTAAAAACAATAGTGTTTGAAACCGCCTCACCACTACATCTACCACCACCCCCCACCGCTCCACCACCACCATTACCACTGCCACCACCACTATCACCACCCCCACCCCCACTACCCCACCACCATCACTATCCCCACCCTATCATACCCACCACCCCCATCACCACCACCACCGTCGCTGCCACCACTTTCATTGCCCCACCACCACCAACCACTACCAACACCACTACCATCATCCCCACCACCGTCGCTGCCGCACCCTACCATCATCACCACCGATGTCGCACCTTACCACAATTGTTACTGTCCCACCATCACCCCTACCATCTTCACCGCCCCACCACTACCCCTATGACCATCACAACTACCACCACCATCGTCAACCCACCACCACCACCCCCACCCCACCCTCACTGCCCCACCCCCACCATTGTCACCATCGCCAACTACCACTGATTGCTACCATCGTCGTCCATAGCCACCACCCGCTACCATCGTCGTCCATAGCGATCATCGTCATCTTATTCTTATATTTATTATCATTACCACCATCATCCCACTACCACTGTCGCCCACCGTCAGCACCCACCATCACCCACCGTCAGCACCCACCATCACCCATCGTCGCCCACTATCGCCACCAGCCACTGCCACCTACCCTACCACACCTACCACCACCAACCACCACCACATGTCATCACTCACCACTGCAGCCACCAACTGTCACCTATCCCCCACCACATTTACCACCGCCGTCATTCGCCACCACCTATTACACTATCGCCTAGATGCACCCATCGTTGCCCACCACCACCATCTTCACCGCCCACCACCACCGCCAACCACTATCACCGTCGTCCACCACCACCCACACCCACCATCATCACCGTTGCCACCCACGACTGCCACTACCATCATCGTCACTCAAAACCCACCACCACCATCACCATTGCCACCCACGACTACTACCACCACCACTGTCGTCGCCTTATCCACCACAATCATCACCGTCTCCCACCATCACCACTACCACCGCTCACCCCCACTACAATCGGTGCTTAAATTTCTTTATCTCTCCTCTATATTTGTGATTTAATTTTGGGTTTGAATATAAATATGTTGACTATTTTTTTTATTATTCCGTACCTTCAGACACAGGAAATAACTAGTATATATATATTTGTTATGTCACAGTGCAAAGGTGATCAACAAAACTTTGTTCTTGGCTTATGACGTTTATTGAAAGTATGCGTACAACACCACAAATTAAAACTTTATTTTATCTCTTTCAACTTTTTTCAATTGTTTTTCATTTGTTTTAAACGATTTTTTTATTTATTACATAATACCTATAGACACGAGTGATTACTAGTTTATAATATAAAACATGGCAGACTTTAATAAGTCTATCTGACGGTCTCAAATAGATTTAATCAAAGGCCACAAACATCACTCTCAAAATCATTCACATTCTAATAACCAAAACGACACCAAAAAAAAATGATAAAAAAAAAAAAAGCAATAAAAACGCAGTCGTTTCACCAGATTTCAAACTTTTCCAAACGCCACCGTTTCAAATGCCACGTTATTATTGCCGCCCGCATACCTCACCAATATTTAGCGTCATATATCCTGGGACGACGGTAAATTAGACTGAAACCAAGGGCATTATCGTAATTCGATGACTATATATAGGCTCAGGAGTTGAGACTCTGTTCCTCAGTCTGGCAAAAGGAGAGCGACGCAGAGGAGTTTCCGTTATCCATTCCTCTTCTCTCTCTCTCTGAACATATTTATAGCTTCCTCCCTCTAAATTCTTCGGAGATTTTTCTACCAAATCAAATTAGGGTTTTGCCAAAACTCTTCTGTGTCAATCCAATTGTTTTAGTCATGGTTTCTGATTCGATTCGCAACGCTTCGATCCCTATGGTGGCTTCTAACGCCAGAGATTTCGCCAAGAAAAAGCGGGTTAGCACTCTCTCTCTCTCTCTCTCTCTCTCTCTCTCTCTCTATTTATTGGTATATCTCTGTGTGTGTATGTGTGTGGACGATTGTTTGTGTCTGTGGTTGCGTTTGTTTGTCTATTTGTATACGAATAATTTGATGCTATATAGTTTAATTATCTTTCTTTAGTTTTTTTTAGCTTTGATTTTCTGACCGAGTTATGGATTTTTCAGACGAATAGGTCGGCCAAATTGAAGCAATGCAAGCTTGATGCTCGTCGTGAGCAGTGGCTTTCTCAAGGTATGTTGAAGATGTGTTTTTATGAGATGTATTTATATATTTATATGCACGATCTCGTTCATGCAATTTTATGTTGCTGTAAACCTATCTGTCTGTATACATACGCATACATGCAGAGTTGTGTATAGATTTCTGTATGTGTGGGATTTTTTGGTATTATTTATGTTGGTTGATTATCTAATTTTTGGTGACTGGTTCTACACAGTGAAGAGTAAGGGAGATAAGGAAAAATCGAGCGGTTGTGGAGGGAATCGTTCACTGTTGGTTCAGGTGGGAAAGGAGAGGGGCCGATCCGTGGAGAATTTGGAGATTAATCCTATAGGTGAAGAAAAGTACGGGTCGATGAACCCTTACAGTGATTCAGAGTCGCCCTCGAACAGTCCCACCAGTCACACCAGTAGTGCCTCAGGAGGTAATGATTCTGGGTCCAGTTTTACTGGGAGCGGTAGGAATAGCAGCAGCAGCAGCAGTGGAGGGTGTTGTTCAGGAAGCATAACAGAAGAAGAAGAAGAAGGGGATGATGGGTGCTTGGATGATTGGGAGGCTGTTGCTGACGCTTTAGCAGCCACTGATGACATGCAAAAACAGCACACTCCTAATTTTAATTCAGAGGTGCTTCCCAAGCATGAGAATGAAAATGTTACCCGATCGGATTCTCCATTGCCAAAATTTAACGACCGGCCAGCTTCAGATATTGATATTTCGAAGCCAAAGCCAGATTGTGTAGGAATCATGCAGAGAGCTCCGGCAAATTGTAGGGCGTGGAGACCAGATGATGCTTTTCGTCCTCAGAGTCTGCCCAATTTATCGAAACAGCACAGTTTCCCCTTGAATTCGGACCGGCATTATGGTCATGGAAGAAATCCATGGGGTAACAAGCTTGTGTCTGCACCATCATCATGCCCAATATGTTTTGAAGATTTGGATTTCACAGACTCGAGTTTTTTGCCTTGTGCATGCGGGTTCAGGCTTTGCCTTTTCTGCCACAAGAGGATTCTCGAGCAGGATGCACGATGTCCGGGTTGTAGGAAGCAGTATAAATGTGATTCTTTAGAGGGAGAAGCATCCTTGGATGGAGGCAGCCTGACAAATCGGTTAGCTCGTTCTTGTAGCATGATCACGAGGTCTTAGGAAGAGTATCTGTGTTCCTTGAATACGTATGTTGGGTCGCTTTTTTGGTTCTTGCGTGTTTGCTTACCACTAGTCTCCAATTTCGTAGTAATAAATTTCATGTAGGTATTGTCATTTTGAAGCATAGACTGCTAAGTGTTATTAAGCTGGTTCTCTTATGACTTTGCTTTGGTCCATCTATGTACAGTGCATGTGCTGCGATAGAGGACTTGTTGCTTTGTGAATAGATAAAGTGGTATAGAAAGTGAATACATCAAATTCATTGCAATATGATTTTCTCCTCCTGTAGTGTTGATTGTGCACTTCACTTTTGAACTATATGAATAAATAAGGACGAACAAAAGATATATCTTGTTTTTTGATGTCCCAGATGTCTATTGTTATATAAATTACTTTTGCTGATTACATTTGCGCGACTGGCGATTCAACTCTGGAAGCACTTTCGATGTTTGGAGGGCTATTCTTGTTAAGATATGAGGTTGACTTGAGCATGCCATTTTTTATATGAACTTGTGCATCTCATTGCTTAACCCTATATAAGTAAAATAATTAAGACCATAAAAGACACCTTTTCTATAGGTTGAGCCATAGTTGATTCAGCTCTGGATGCTTGTTCATACTTTCAAAGAGGGTATTCTCACTGTGATTAGTTTGTTCTTGAATTAAAATGGAGCAGTATGAATTTTGAGGTCTAAAACTTGAACTACTTTGCAAGTTTTTTGCTAGTTATGGTTTGCTAGGGGAGCCCTCGAGTCTTAAAATTTCGTGAAGTTACTCCAGGCCAAAAAATTGACGAGGTAGCTCTTGAGGCCTTAGTTTTGATATTGAGGTTCTTTTTTGTTTCACAAGGTTCTAGATTGTTTCACAAGGTTCTAGTTTGTTTCACACTGAGTTTTTATCTTTTGTAGTTCTCGTCATGGCTTGTCCTTTCTTGGTGCCGACAACCATCAAACTGCTTTGATGGGTGGCACTTGAGACTAAAATTCTCCTTAATTTCTAATTTCTTCTATAACACTGTAGAAAAAAAAAGCCTTTGCGTCTGGTAGCTCATGTTAAACAATCTTTTTCTGTAACTGATAAGTAATGTGGTTTCTTATGTTATACAATCCTGAGTTCTCATGTTGTGAGGAGAACATATTTTGTCTCCATCTGTCTGGGTCATGCTCTCAAACTTGCCTTGTTTTTTGTTTGTGATTCATCATTTGCATGATCCTTGGGAATCATATTTGGCTCTCCTAGGTGGAAATGACTGAAAGATGAAAACAATTGGAAATCAAAATGATCTCTCCACCATCTTGATCCACTTTAGCCCTCTGCAGGTGTATGAGAAAAAGGTCACTCCATCGTGAAAAAGGTCATTGTCAATATCTGTATCCCATTGTCGCATCTGCCTTAATAAGAAGATTTGTTGTTTGGCAGATTGGTTGAATTTTAGAGGAGAAATAAATGACATGTGAAAAGTTTTGCAATTGAACAAGATGTGTTTGAAAGTAAGGTCAGATATTTCATTTGAAAACTTTTGGGGATGTTTTGGAAAGAAGAAAGATGGAAACAGGAGCACGAATCAGGCGGTGATGGTAAGAATGCAAGATTCTCCATCATGTTTTTAACCTAGCTGCGGGTGCCCTATTTGATTGCTGCAAATATTGGCCACCTAATGCTTTTTTTTTTTCTAGCATATGCAAGATGTTCCACACACTATAGAGAGATCTTTTGTGTTTTTATGAACTCTTTAATGTTTTGGCAAAAGGAAGAATTTCATTGGCATGCAGAAACCAAGTACAACTAGAGTTATGAAGAAAGTACAACAAAGCAGTGAAGCAAGTAACAAACTAGCTGAAAGAGAGACACAAACAAACCTACAAAACTGAACATTGAAACATTTTTGTTGTGTTTACATGAACAAATGCAGGTTGTGAAGACAGAGTCAAGCCTTGAGCTTAGCTGTGGAGCTAATCTGAGTTATTCTCAAGAAGGTCACCAAGTAAGAAAAAGACCTTCCTTAACCGCTCATGTACTCTGAAATGCAGGATGCTGCTCTATGTTGAGGAGGAAGCATTTTCCACCACTTGACAAAGGTAGATTCATCCAAGAAAATGTCGTTGCGTAGCTCCCCATCACGAACCCAATTGAGTACTTGTTTCTCCAAGGTCAGAATTCTCCCCTTCACATCATCAAATGCCTTTGTTCTTAATTCCTCCACCTCAGCCAAGAAACATGACTCCGAGCTCGATCCAACTGGCATTCTCTCAGCGTGCTCTCGCCATCTTTGTGTGTATCTGTAAAGTTTTGGCCTACCCTTAATCAAGTAAGGTCCAGTGTCATCACCCTTAAAGTGTCTGTAGTAGTTGGCAATGTCTAGAGGCTCAACCACTCGCCTATACCTGGTTCCTAGCTCTATCCACTCTTTCTGCCCCTCAAAGTCGTCTGGAAGTTCATACTTTTTTAACATTTCAATGATGGGATCCCACGCGTTTGTCAGCTCGACCCTCGTCACATTGGCATAGAAGTCGCTGTCATATTTGTGAAGCTTGAAGGCATCATAATAACCCACATTGCGTGCTTCACACTCGGTTTGGTAATCTTGAATCTTTGTTAGTCCTTTTTCAATGGTGACCTTAAGTGAATTTGTCATTTCCTGGTTTTGCAACTTTTTCTTCTCCATCTCTCCAGCAGCTTGAAGACACAATCTAGCTCCTGTGTTCTGGCATTTCAAGCTCACAAAATTAGGAAGGGTTGTAATCATAATTTTTTTTTGTGAATTTTATCGGATGAAATTTCATAGTTTCTTAAATATATCAATTATCAAACTTCAAACTGATGAATCTTAAAGCCTCTTCTTATTTGCAATGTTTTAGATTTCTACAGATTCAGACATAGCAAAGCTTTTGAACTGAAATTGAGAAGTTGACATAGCGAGGAGAGACTCACCAGGCCAAGGTCATTGAGGACTGCGTCTGTTGTTGCCAAATCGTCTGAATAATCTAGATAAACCACATCTTGCATGTTTAAGCTTTCTTTCACTTCATCTTCATAAATCAGATGTTCTTTGAAGCTTTTATAAATAACTCCTGCTGCTTCTGCTTCAGAGCTTGGCTGAGCACTGTAAAACAGCAACTGAAGGATAGCGTCCGGATTCCTCGAAACAACCAGTTTTCCATTTCCAGTGCAGAAGATATAGGTACCAAAAGGTCTATAAGGGCTAACTTCAATGGAGCTAGAGACGGTTTCCAACAGCAAATTTGTGTATCCCATGAGATTACAAGCAGCATGGCTTGCAACTAATGATGCATTCCTCATGACAGTCTTAAAAAAATTTGAAGCTGTACTGGATATGCCACTGAATTCTTGCTCAAACGTTGAGGATTTCGGTTTGAAGAGATCAAGAATTGGTAGGAGTTCTTGTTCAATGGATGAGACGGGACCGAGCATTATACGGGGGACAATATCATATCTCAGGACAAAATGGAGGAAGTGAGGAGCCCATTTCTCTCTCCCGAGACCATGTTGGAAAATCCGATCACCGACAAGTGGGGACCCAAATGTCACACATTTCGGAGGAATTGTAGTGGCGTGTGATCTTATGTATTTCTCTAAGAACCAAACGGCTGCAAGGATGGCTATTGCACCGCCTGAGGAGTGCCCTGCAAACACTATCTGCCTTCTCTCTGAAACTGCTTTATATACCTAAGATCCAAATTGGACATGCACATGTTAATTTTCTAACTTTGTGATTAGTAGATAATAAGGAATACTCTTCAGTCTTTGCATTTCTGATGTTTTAACTTTTACTTATCATTCCTCTCGAATCTAATTGCTTCCCCTCAAAATTTGTTGGCCTTGAATATAGAGAGATTCATGATTGGGGTTTAGGAGGTCAGATTCTTTTTACTGTCCATTTCTTTTTTCTGCTAAGTTTTACCTTTGATTGCTAATCGATTATACAGGTAGCTTTTCAGTCAAATTTGTGAAGGGCGTCTGCATCTGCATCTGCATCTAAGTGCATGAGTTTTCCGCTACTTCTGGGTTTGATAAAGGTAAAGATATATATAATTTTCCTTGGTATATTGTTGTATATCTTACGTTTGGCTTACTGGCTATATTGATCAATGAACAGAACTTCTTTCATTTCAGCATCAGCGAAAAGGAACTAACATGGTAATTTTGGAGATTATTGAGAATATAAGGTGAAGCAAATTTATGATTTCTGCAGTGAGTTGACTTTATTTTGTTGTACAAGGAAACTAGAACTCTGACAAGTAATAATGGTTGAATTATAATGGGTACCTCAACTTCCAGCGATGATTTTGCTTTAATTTCTTCGAATCTGCTATAAAATGCCTCATTCACCGTCGCGATTTCATCGTTGCCAATGCTTCTGAGAGATGGAGAAAATTCCTGATTGGCTTTCATGTCTCTGAAAGGCTTTCGACTGAACCAATCATCCATAGACCATGATCCAGCAAAGCCAAAGATGATGGCAGACAGGTCGCGACTCTTCTCAGAGAGATAAGGCTTCCCAGTAGATTTGTGAGCTTTCATGGCTAGACAACAAGCTTTCTGTATGAGCTCTTCACTCATTCCTACATTGTTTTCAAACCTCTCTCCCTCCATCTTGCCTTTTGGTAATAGCAGTTGCAGCTAGGCTCCTTTTCTGGCTCTCTGTTCTTTGGTTCTGTTGGAATTTAAGGGGAGATTGTTGATGTTTAAATTACTGGCGTTGCCCTTGTTGTTGAGGTTAGGTTATAATCATAAAAAGGTATGAATCCTGGAGGTGCATTTAGGGCCTTTTTGTCTTTTGGAACTCGTTGACTTGGGGTTGGAAAGTGTTTGGGAGGATGAAATATCCTACGAAATTGCTTCTACCTGCAATGGGTGACCTTTGTACTCGAGCAATACCACTTGTGTATAGTATATTGTCCTATTAATTTTGTCGTTGGACAGCTAGTGGGTTATAATATTAGAGAGAATTTGCTATCAATTACGCAATACTAATAAATTTGATCAAGATATTAAATCGAATTATCATTATTATTCGGGGTCGTACAAATGATGCGTATCCTCTTTATTATTATTATAAAGTTGACCATAAGCTATTGGACTGGTTGGGTTTTTTTTTTCCTTTCAACACAGTCTAAGAATTTGCTATGAAATGCATAGCAGGCATCTATGTATTAAGCAGAAGCATATACTATGGCATTTCCCTATGTCTTACCATGTATAATGAATGCTAAATGTCTTTTCTTTTCTTTTTTTCAACGGTTAAAGATGTTTGGGTCAGTTTATACGCACTTGGATTAATCTCTTCTTTAGTTCGGTCAAAGACAGATCATCTACGTTAAGACTAGAATATTCGTGAGGGATAATTCCTTCATTACTGGACACAAAGTCTGCCCATGTTGAGGATAGTACTAAATAACAATGTCATTTGGGATAATTTTATTGATAACAGTGATTCATAATATAAAATAAAGTCACTCATTAATAAGGTAATTCATGTGATTTCTATCCAAATGGTTTGGATATCTTACATTACGGGTTCTAACTATCATACTCACAAATTATTGTTAAATACTATATCTTTATTTTGCGTCCAATAAAGCATCGTGTAGTTTTTTTTTTTTTAATTATTATTTTGATAACCAATAATTATAAATACTTCAAACTAAAATTATATTTTTCATGATAATAATAATAATTTTTTTTTATACCATAGTTAAATCCTTCATGTTTATTGAACATAAAAAATTGATTTTGAGCCCTTCGAGGAAAAGCAAATATTAATATAATGGTGATAACATATCATTACAATCACAGTGTTAACACCAAATTATATAAAATTTATTTATTTATTATTATTTTTTTGTGACACCACATGATAGTAACGAAATCTCCATTAATAGGGGTGACAATTTTTGATTCAACACGACAACCCGGCTTGATACGAATTGGAATCGATTATAACTTTTTTTTTTTTTTTTAACTTAACACGAACTCAAATATGATCTGACACTCGCTTAACCTAAAATTGACACTAACCCAATAATGACCGATTATCAACCAAACACCGACATGAACCAATAATTTTTTATTTAAATTGACGTGTTCAACCTGTTTCCTCTTTTCACAGTGTATAAAAAAGAAATATATAACACCGAGTAAGGCGGGCAAGGGGTGTCAATTTTTTACTCGAAACACGAACCCGACTCGAACCGAACCCGACACGAACTCGAAAAAAACACGATTAGTTGACACGATAATAAATGGGTCAAATTAAGGTTCGACACGAATAACACGATTAATGGGTACTGTAGATAGAAAATAATTATTTAATGAATATTAAATTCTTAAATAAGAATTTTATAATTTTGTATAATTTTTTAAATAATATTATATTAGTTGTTGTCAAATTAAATAATTTTTTATTAACACGAATATTGACACGAACCCGACACGTACCGAAATGACACAACACGAAAATAACACGATCGAAAGTGACACGACACGAAACTGACCCAACCCGACACATTTGACACCCCGGGGCAATGTCCTTACTTTATCTGACTACACGTCTACCATGGAATATTTTCTACCCATGGGTGGTCAGCCCCCCCCCCCCCCCCCCCCCCCCCCCCCAACTTTCCCAGCTTTCAAATTTTAGCCACCCACCTTTCACTTTTTCCTTCGGGAAAGTGGTCATACATTCCCATTCCTTATGTCAATCATATCGTATCATTTTTATATTGTGTCACTTTTAGTCGTATTATTCTTGTGTTGAATTATTTTTTTATTTATGTCAATATTCATATTAATATTCGTGTCAATAAAAAAATTATTTAATTTCACAACTACTTATATAATACTATTTTAAAAAATAAAAAATTTTATTTTATGTCTATAATACTCGTTAATATTTATTTTCTATCTAAAATATCTGTTAATCGTGTAATTCGTGTCGAACCTTAATTTGATTTATTTATTACTTGTGTCAATTAATCGTGTTATTTTTTATTTGTGTCGAATTGAGTTAATGTTGGGTTCCCGTTGATGGATAAAATTAACATCCCTACTCATTTTCGTCCATCAAGCGTGACCTACCTCACGTCTTCTCAGTAGGGTGTTAATCGAGCTGAATTTTACGAACTTGAGTTTGAGCTTGACAAACTTATTTTTCTAAACGGCCCAAAAAATTATTCAAGTTCAACTCGTTTAGAACTTAAACTGAGTTCGATTACATCTACTATTTTACATATAAACGAGCTGAGCTTTGCGAGTTTGAACCGAGCCTAAAAAATTGTTCAAGTTCAACTTGTTTAAAACACGAGTCGAACTCGAGTTGAGTTTTATTTGAGCTGAGCCCGAGTAGCTCATCTCGATTAACACCTCTACTTTTCAGCCATAACCCTTTGTCATCTCGGGGCGGCCCAACATATGTGAGGATTGTAGGTGAAAAGAGTAATGCTATTTGGACTTAAAAACTAGACTTAATAATCACGACCATTGAATAGATAGTGAATCCTAATCAATATTGGGACCCACAGTAAAATCAATTGTTATAATTGTCAAGTCTAATTTTCAAGTATAATTTTTAAGTCTATTCAGCGTTGCTCAGGTGGAAATGTTAAAACAAAACTTCAAAGTAATCACCAGTTTATCAACACGAAAAGAATATACCTAACACATATAATTTAATAATTAAACTAAATAACGAATAAATTTATGAAACAGTAACAATACAATAAATTAATTTTCACAGAGTAATTAAATTAAATAGGATAAATTTCATTGACACCCCCTCGAGATTAACCTAATTTTAGAGACACCCTACCCTTATAATTTTTGGAATGTCATTGCACACCTTACAGATTATTATAAATTCTCACATAATATTCCTGCAATCAACGAAGTTACTAACCTGTAACTTCATTGATTGTACATGAGTTTCACACGTGACAGAATTTGTGGTGCCATTGGTTCTCTTATAGTGATATACCATATTTATCATCAATGTTAACTTAGATCTGAGATCCATCTTCTCCTTTTATTTATTGGGCAAAATTCACTCCTCTTTAACAGTAGTATTTCGATATTTAATTTTATCAATTTAACATCAAATATTAATCAATTGACATTTAATTTCATCAATTCAAACATTAATTTCATTACACTAACACTAATTTTAACAATTTAACACCAAATTAATATTTAATTTCATCAAATTCACATTTTAAATTTTAATTTTGTCAAATTAACATTCAATTTATTTAATTTAGAATTTAGTTTCATCAAATTGACATTTAATTTCATTAATTCAATATGAATTTCATCAATTTATTTTTCTTGATGAAATTAAATTCTAAACTAAATAAATTGAATGTTAATTTGACTTTACTTTGACAAAATTAAATTTTAAAATATTAATTTGATGAAATTAGATATTAATTTGGTCTTGAATTGAGAAAATTAATGTTAGTGTGATGAAATTAATATTTGAATTAGTGATATTAAATGTCAATTTGATGAAATTGAAGTTCAATTTGATTTTAGTGTGATGAAATTAATATTTTAATTAATGATATTAAATGTCAATTTGATAAAATTGAAGTTCAATTTGATACTGATGAAACTAAATTCTAAATTAAATTGGAGTGTGTGTAGGGTAATTCAGAAACTATAGGAGTTAAAGGGTAAATAATAGGGTTGAATCCTTGAAGGGTAATTCAGTAAAATTACAAATCAGTTTAGTCTGTAATCTAACAAGGGGTGACAATGACATTTCAAAAATTATAGGGGATGTCCCTGCAATTAGGTCAATCTCGAAGATGTGTCAATGAAATTTACCCAATTATATATTGTGAATCATGTAATTTAACTATTAAAATAGAAATTAAAACAAATAATTAAACAAATGTGATTGAACACAATATAAAACAATGAAATCATAGTATAAAACAATGAAATTAGACAGAGCTAGCCTCTGAGACATGTTGAAAACGTTGTCCTAAAGCAACTGAACCTACCCACATGAAAGTACTAACAAACTGTATGCAGCGGCTCCAAGATTCAACTTAGACCCAAAGACAATAACTCCTCAGAGTTCACGTACACTGAAGAGTGTGCATGAATCTGACTCTAATCGAATTGTCCAAATATTGGCATAATCAAAATACTCAAGAATGTTGAGAAAAACAAGTAATTTTGTGAACAATAAATAAAAATGAATGGTCTACAAGTTTTTGCCGATATGAAACAAAGACCAAAAAGTTTTTGGGAGTTTTTTCTTAATTGCCGAATAACACCCTTTAACATCTATATAATAAAGTACAATACAATTCAAATCTCGAAAGATAAATAAAATAACTTTTTTTGTCTCGGCTGAGATCTCTTTAAATTTTACTTTAAAGATAATCCGACGGCTAATATTAACACCCCAATTTTAATAAAGAAAATAAGCCCCTAAATGTGTGTTTGGAATGACTTTTTAAAAGTGTTTCAATAACTTATAGCTTCTTATGAGTACTTTAAAAAAAAAAATTAGTGTTTGAAATCGTCTCACCACGACCACAACCACTACCACCCCCACTGCCCCACCACCACCACCATCACCGTTGCCACCACCACAACCACCATCCTCACAACCATCACCACTACCATCACCGCCGTCGCCACCCCACCACCACCGTCGCTGCCGCGACCACTATTATCGCCACCCCACATCCACCCCCACTGCCACACCACTACCATCACTATCACCAGCACCGCCGCCATTGCCACCTACCCTCACCACCCCATCACCACCCCCCACGACCATCACCACTACCATAACCATTGTCACCACCCCACCACCACCACTGCTGCCACCCTCACTCCCACCATCAACGCCACAGGCCTACCACCACCCCCACCCTACCCTCACTGCCCCACCGACACCACCATCATCGCCACCCACCACCAATTCTTATCACTGTTGTCCACCGTCACCACCCACCACCCACCACCACCACCATCGTTATCTCATTTTTATATTTATTATCACTATCACCATTATTCCACTATTATCGTCGCCCCACTATCAGCACCCACCGCCACCCACTACCACCCGTCGTCGTCCACCATCGTTGTCAGCCACTGTCACCTACCCCAACCACACCTACAATTACCACTCGTCATCGTCCACCACTGTCACAGCCACTGTCACCCACCCCCACCACCACTCGTCATCGTCCACCACTGTTGTTAGCCACTGTCACTCACCCCCACCAAACCTACCGCCACCACCCGTCATCGCCTACCACTACCGCCACCCACTGTCATCCACCCCCACCACATTTACCACCACCACCATTGCCATTCACCACCACTCATTACACTGTCGTTCAGAAGCACTCATCATCGCCCACGACCACCATCGTCACTACCCACTACCACAACCCACCACCTCCACCACCACCGTTGTCATCTCACCACAACCACTGCCAACCACCATTATCGTCGCCCACTACCACCCACACCCACCTTACCATCGTCATCACCCATGACTATCACCACCACCATCGTCACCCAAAATCCACCACCACCATCACTGTTGTCACTCACGGCTACAACCATCACCGTCTCCCACCACCACTACTGCCACCCATCACCACTACCATCGCTCACCCCCACTACAACCGGTGCTTAAATTCATTTCTCTCTCCTCTATGTTTGTGACGCCCCAAAATCCGGGGGTCCGTTGATTACCCATCAACCCGCGGAATACCTATAGATACCTAGTATCTCGATATCACAATGTTATGCCCCATTTACCGGGGTCCATAACTTACGAAATTTGGGCAGAGTCTCCTTTGTATGAGGAGCTCTACCCAATACCCAACCTGTGCAATACACAATTACCAGACCCATCCGAGGTCAAATATAAAGCAATGGCCGCACCGGGTCCATGTATAAGTAAACATTGGCCACACTGGGTCCAATTAACCATACTTATATAACATACAAGGTTAGATTAACAATTATTCACATATATTCTATTACAATTAATTTGCTTAATTTACATGTCAAAGACATAATATTTCAAATGTTTTCACATGAAATAAGGCTAAGACCACATGTCGGCCTTTCTTCAACCATGAGGGCCCAAACTTGAGCCGTGCGTCGGTGAACCTCCCGCACCTGAAATTGTTCCCGTATAGGGTGAGCCAACGCCCAGTAGAGAAATTCCTACAGAGGCTACTCCTCAACCTATATGCACATGAAATATTCACATGCAACATCCATAATTTCCATAACCATTCCAATCAAGAATGCAATTCAATGATGGAATGCCATTAAGCCATGCCGTGAATGAGATGAAATCCACTCATGTACATCCAACCCGAGTCCACCCCGACTCTCTTTACATGCCAATGCCATATATGTTAAACCGGGCTACCTAAGCCCCATGAATGAGATGAGACTCATGTACTCGACCCGAGCCCTTCCCGGCTCCCACACACACAATACGAATGCCAATGTGTACCACATGCTATGAGTGAGATGAGACTCAATCATGTAACACAACCCGAGTCCTTCCCGACTCCCACAACACAATGCAATGTGTAATGAACCCGTCTTCGACGGAAAATATGATACTCATTGGATGAGTATATTTTATATCAAAATCTTGTGTTTCCTTTAGGCAACGGATTTTGGAATTTCACCCTGGCTCCGTAAGCATTACACTTTTGCGGAATTTCACCCCGGGAAGTGTATGAACCAAGTGGTTTAGGGCTTTTCACCCAAGGAAGTCGTCATGCCCCTTCTTGCTATACCCAACACAAGTTTTCCTTATGCAATGCAATCATGTGACTCCATGTGACCATCGGTCCACATTTCCAAGCCCACATATCAACTACCAAACAAGGTGTTGATTAACCATGCACCACCTACACATGCCTCCACTAATGACTAATGTCCATGAATGGAGTTACCAATGTCATGCTCTATATGCAATAATGCCAATGAGCAATTTCCATGACCATATGCATTTAATACAACATAGATTGTGGTACAAACACCCATGCACAACATCCTTATGACACAATGTCCATGTATGTGATGTTCCCGTACATATACAATGTAATGACCCATTGCTTCTCTCATGCAAGGTTCATATGTAATGAATGCCATATGAACTGTCTCTACCACATTTCAACATATGGTATTAACAACAACCATGCACACACACACACCACTCATGATGTGAATTCCCCGTGCATATGCAATGCGATGTATCATTGCAATAACATTATGTCACATATGTAATGCATGCCATATGGACTAAATTAAACACATATTCCAACATATGTCATGAGAATTTATATCCTAAACATAGAATTACCAAATCAATCATAAATTACAAGCATGTTATATCACATTCTATGCATATAACACCCATCATAAGCACATGATTTCGACACATCATAATATCAAGTATGTTATTTCATCAAACAACAACTTCAATCACTCAAGGCATTTCATTAAACACCTTCAAGGCACCAATCATGTAATCACATAATTCACTCATATTCATCGTATAACTCAAGAAATCATATTAAGTGATTTCTACCATTGACCATTCGTCAACTCAAGGAAAGATCCATGAATGTCACACAAACCGACATCACGTCAATAATATCCCTTTATCCGGGATTTTAACTCACACGTGTAATCTGTGACCCTTTAATCATGTCTAACACACCTCAATATATATATATATATATCATTTGAAACCAAAGAACACATAGTGATGAGTGCAAAAGATTGCACAAATCATGTATTTTAGAACCTTGCAATTATGTTGAATGTGTTCGACATCTCACGAGGAGTATCCCATTTACTGGGTTTATAACTCATTCCGTATTCACCCCAAATATTTCAACTATGTTGGTGAAGATATGAACATGTTACACGAAGATTTGGAGGTTTAGAAGTGAAGATATCAAGGTGGTATTGGTGTTTGGTAACAAAGGCACCAACACTAGCACCCCCTGGTGGAAATACCTCTGTTTTTCTCCATTTTGACCATGATCCATTCAGAATATGGAAAAGTTCAAAACACAAAAGTTGTAGATCTAGATGTCTTCTGTATTGCGTCAAAATTTCAGCTCAACCCAACAGTTGAATCAAAAGTTATGATAATTCTACGACAACTGGTCCGGAGCAGAAAAGTGTGCCGACTTTTCTTCACCCAATTTCTACATCCATTGCAAATCCTTTCTTACAAGATTTATTTAGCACATTTAGGCACCCTTTTCCCACACTTAACATACACTAATGGTGCATTAAACAAGAGAATTTATCTCAAGTCATGACACCCATTCTACACCCACTTACTCAAGGCATAAAATAACAATTGCTTTTTAATCCCAATTCACAACTCACATGTTATATATAGCTCATGCTAATAACAAATCAATTTTCAAGGGATTTCACAAGTGATTCCGACATATCACATACAACTAAAAAATTGACCTAAGTCATTTCTACACCCTTTCTCTTTTTCATTTCATCAACCCAAGCTAGGGATTGATTATAAACCATTCCTCATAGGCAATGAACAAGATATATCCATAGCAACAATTCGTGTTTTTATCACATCAACTTGCTCACACGTCACAAGGCACATTAGAATATATCTCATGCCCTCAAAACATCAAGTTCCAAGAATATCACATAAGTAATTTCTTATGTCAATCTTTGCTAAGAATTGGTCTAGCCTCAAATTTCATACCCATTTCAACTCTTCTCATGCATAGGTGAGTGATACATACCTATTTCACATGCAAAGGTGAGTGATACATATATATACTCTTTAATAACCTACACATTTCACATACACTATAGGTAGGAAATGAACCAAGGTAGGAAAATCCCTACCTCTTGTAGCGTGAGAATCCCGTAGGAAGCTCCCAAGACCCGAAAACCCAACTCGAAGCTTGATTTCCCAACTCCCGAAATTTCACCTTCGGTGAAATTCGTTGTTTTTGGTACCCACGCGTAGCCTTCGTCGACGTGATCACTTCTCCCTTCTAGCTCGACGGAATCCGAGCAACAAAATACAACTCGAATCTTGATCTTCGTATACCCTCATCCGTTCACCTTCGGTGAAACTTGTGGTTTTTGGTACCCACGCGTAGCCCTCGTCGCGTAGATGAACTTTGCCTTTTGAATCGACGAATTCCGACGGACGGAACTCCAGGAATCGGAGCGGGAAGCTTGGAGATCAAATTTTTTTTCTCTCTCCCTTCAACGTCTGAACACAGCCAGCTAAAAGGGGTGGAATATCTGATTTTTCAGATATTTAGCCCTTATTTATACTTTTAATTGCGCGGTCCACATTGCACTGCTTATTTTCGACTTTCGGGTCCGTTTTTCGTCCCGAAACGATTCATTAAGTCCCGGATTAAGTCCAAATTAATTTTATTGGAACTTTAATCCAATTATAAGGAAATTTTATAAAATCCATTATTGGGAACCTTTAAAATTACATTCGCCACGCAGTCGCCTCGAACGACGTGCAAAAATTCGACTATCTCGGAATTCGACGAAATTTCTAGTGATTACTAGATTTCGCGTTGCGAATCCAATGGCGCACTCCGTTTCCTCATCCGAGGTGTAGAACATGATTATTTCAAATACGCATAAGGGTGGAGAATTACCATTTTGCCCTTTTTCAGAAAAGGTTCAAATTTTCCCGGGTTTTACAATGTTTGTGATTTGATTTTGGATGTGAATACAAATATATTTATTGTTGATTATTTTTTATTATTATTTTGTGCATTTAGGCACGGGAAATAACTAGTCCTTTATATAAGCTGTGGCTATCCGGTCTTGAATTCAAGTTTATTCAACCGTCATATCTGATAGAAAATTCCTCCGAATGTACATAGTATAAAATAATCCAATACATTAAATATCCCTTAGGGGAAAGATGAAAAAATGGAACCATTCTGGAAAAAGAAAAAAACTTAATTTATTCCAACATAATTTTTTTTAATTAGGCCGTGTTAATATATTTTACAATAGTATAACTAAAAATAAAAAATTAAATATTTTATTTAATTTTTTTTTTGTTTTTGCTTTTTGAAATTCAGAAATATTAATTGGATTTTTGAATTCGAATTTTATACATTAAAATTCAATTAACAAAAATCAAATCCCCGATTAAATTAAATTAAGCTAGTTATCTATGAAGATAAAGAGAAAGATAATGAAAATTTAGACTAGCTAACAAAATAATTTTTTTCAAAACAATTGTAAAAATTAAAATTTGTGTGAGTATTGTATAGGAATATTTGGAACATGTTTTAAAATATAAAATTATAATTAATAACTATTAGTTGGTAGACAATGAATTAAACAATTTATTGTCATAATAAAATAGAAAAATATTTTATTAGGTGATAACACATATTTTTCGTATACCATAAATATTCTGCAAGATAAAAAAAATCAGCTCAAACTCTAAAACACTAAATGTTTTCTTAAAAAATTCTAAAAATTTTACAATAATATTACTTGTATTTTAAAAAGTTGCTAAGAAATGCATAGCAGACATCTCTGTATCTTGCAAAGGCAAATACTGTGGCATTTTCCCATCTTTTACCAGATAGTGCTTGTAAAATGTTAAGCATCTCTCATTTGGGATCCACAACCAATTTGATAATTGTAATTGATTAATTCAATAAATTATGTCTAAATAATATTATTGCTTGTTCATACAAGTTTATGCCAATTTGGTCTATCACACAAAAAACCAGCCCATGTTTACAATAGTATTAAACAACATTGTCATTTTTGGTTAATTTTAATCGAATTTATTGATATTCTTTTTTTTTTTCATAAACATAACTATATTTCAGGCATATCCACCTGCTTCCAAAACACAATTAGCTTATACCCATTCTAATTTCTTTTACATATTAGTGTGCTTAGTTGTAGAGGCATGTTCTTAAAGCCATTGAGATGGTAGTGTTCCAGTTCAAGCCTTGGTAATATGATCGCTGATGATACCTGATATGAACAGACACGAGCTCAGAAAATGAGCTCGGGTCGGGAACTCAGACAGAAGAGGCAGAGCTCATCTGGCATTGGCCAGAGCTCATCTAGTCAGCGCTAAAGAGCTCCCAGCTGAGGACACGAGTTAAGGAATGATGAAAGGACAGCAAGGTAACTACGGGTATCACTAAAAGGAAAGTAGAACCATTCCAAGGCATAAGACCCGTAATCAACCACGATCCCCTCCTAAAACTAAGGAGAATCCCACGAAAGAAGGCAAAGAACTCTCCGTTTGAAGCCAGCCATATGGAGTTTAGGTAACTCCGGAATTATGGAGGAAGATAGGGCACGATCCCTTCGATATAGGAGGTAATTCCGTGTTAGAGGTAAGCATGAGGCCATAAAAAGGGAGGGCAACCTCCATGGCAAGAGGGAGATTTTCTGAAACCCTAGTTCCCTGAGTATTCGACTGTAACACCTTCAATTCATCAATAAAGAGACAGGAGCAAGAGCCTCCATTAGAGAGTGGACTAGCCGAGCTCATCAGCCGGTGAACCACTATATTTCTATTGTATTTCACACATTACACACGACTAATTAGAGCTGTCATTCCCCACTTCACGAGCCTTGTAGCTCAGATGCCATATTAGTCCCCATGCAAACTGCTCACGCCAATTAATCTGGTTCCTTAGCTCGTATCCGAAGGTTTACGCCATCAGTTTGGCGCCGTCTGTGGGAACGACTGTTCCTGTTACAAGTAAGCTGATTCCTCAGTGACTGATGGTAATAACTCGAAATATGAGCAGAAGCCAAACAAACCTACCTCGAATGCAAGATCAGCCGGAAACTGCCCACGGCAGGCAACCCGGGAACATCCAGGATGCGAATTCCCTCATTAATAACGAGTTGGAGGCCCTGCGTCTCGTCAACCAACGTTTGCTAAAGGAAAATGAAGAGCTGTCAAAGCTCGTACAACACCCACAAGAGGCACCACCGGCCCATGAAGGCCAGAATAACCCCCCTCATAGGGAACCTCGATACTGGGACCCCCATAGAGAGGTCAGCGAGGGGGGGGAAGGCAGCCAGGCCAGGGGATATGTCCCCTACGTACCCCCTGGTAATGGCCCTAACGACGAAGTGCAAAGTCGGAACGACAGGGGTGAGAGAGGTGATTTCTTCCCTTATCCGCAAGACAGGAGAGAGCAGCACTGGGAGCAACGCTTCAAAGATTTCCAGCAAGAGCTCAGCCATATGAAGGAGGCCGTAAAAAGTAAGGCCCCGGTTACAATGGATGTTTTGGTCCAGCAAACCGAATCCCCATTCACCACGGGGGTGCTACACTTCCCTCTCCCACCAAAATTCAGGATGCCTCAAATGGAGGTCTTTGACGGATCGAAAGATCCCGTGGATCATCTCAACACTTACAAGAACCAGATGGAGCTACATGGGTACCAGGATCCTGTACGATGCAGAGCTTTTGCTATCACGCTGAAAGGCTCCGCCTTAAACTGGTTTCATAGGCTCCCGCCAGCCTCGATCTCATCCTTTAAAGAACTCTCCATTGCTTTTGTCTCTCATTTCATAGGAGCCCGGATACACAGAAAGCCGAGCTACCACCTGCTGAATGTGAAGCAGGGTCCCCAGGAAAACCTGAGGACTTATGTCCAAAGATTTAACTCGGAGACATTGAAAGTAGACGTCCCGGATGAAAAATTCGCCATAACTGCTTTCATTGCAGGGCTGGGAGTGCAATCAAAGGACTTGATGTTCTCCATATCAAAAAACCCTCAGGCAAGTATGGCTGAGGTGTTAGCCAAGGCAGAGAAATATATAAATGGTGAAGAGGCACTCCTTTCTAAGGTGGTCGGTACATCTTCACGAAAGGAAAAGGAAAAAGAAGAAAAGAGAAGGGACAGAAGCCCTAGGAAGGAAAAAGGACGAGAGAGGTCCCCAAGGAGGGACAGAGACCGCTCGCCAAAGAGGAGAGGAAATGTCAGAGATCGGCTGGGTCCCATGCATCCTGAACTACAACCCAGGTATGGGCCTCAGCGGTTTACCCCACTCACCGCTGCTGTGTCACAAGTACTGTATGAGGTCCAGAACGAGAAGTTTTTAAAATGGCCACCTAGGATGAAGGCAGACCCGGCAAAGAGGGACCCCACGAAGTATTGTGATTATCATCGAGATCATGGACACCACACTGATGACTGTATTCAATTGAAGAAGGAAATCGAGTTCTTGATCCAACGAGGTCAGCTGCGTCGTTTTATAGCCAATGATAACCTGAACCGAGCTCTTCCGCCTCCGCCACCCCGACAGCAGGCACCTGCACCGCACCAGCAGCCTCTAGGAGAAAATCAGAGTGATATCTGGAGGTTTCGCAGGAGGTGGAGAGTCAAGCTCAGCTAGGAAGGCGCACCTCCGGCGGATCAGAGCCGAAGAAACTCTCGAAGTGCACGCTGTATCCAAGGCTCCACGCTTGGATACAGCTATCACTTTTTCAGATGCTGATTTAGAAGGGTGCCAATACCCCCATGATGATCCACTGGTGGTACGAGCTGTGGTGGCAAATAGAACAGTTCATCGGGTTCTAATTGATAACGGGAGCTCGGCAGATATTATTTTCGCACCTGCGTTTGACAGGATGGACATAGGAAGACAAAAACTTGAGCCAGTAAGCACTCACTTGCTGGGATTCTCCGGGGAAAAGGTGCTCCCCCTGGGTTCAATCCAGCTCGTGCTCACCCTGGGGGATCCACCTTGCCAAGCCACTACCACTGTCAAATTCCTAGTAGTCGATGCACCATCGGCGTACAACATCTTGCTTGGAAGGCCATCCCTAAATTCTATAAAGGCAATCCCATCTGCCTATCATTTAGTCGTGAAGTTCCCTACAGAAAATGGAATCGGAGTGGTCCGAGGAGACCAGCGCGTAGCACGGGAGTGCTACTTGGCTTCTGTAAAAAGGAAGGAGGTCGAGAACATCCAACTGGATGAGCTCGACATGAGAGATGAAATGGAGACAAGACCAATGCCATCGGAAGAGCTGGAACCAGTACAGCTTGATGAGAAATCAGAACACCTTGTTTATGTGGGTTCCAAACTAAACCCTGAGCTCAAAAGACTCCTCATCCAGTTCCTAAAAGAGAATATAGGAGTGTTCGCTTGGAAGCAAGAAGACATGGAAGGAATTGATCCCTCGGTTATTACCCACAAGTTATGCGTAAACCCAACTTGCAAACCCATCAAACAGAAGAGGAGGAGCTTTGCTTATGAAAGGCAAAAAGCAATCAATGAGGAGGTCAGCAAACTCCTCCATGCCAAGGCTATCAGGGAGGTTCATTACCCCACTTGGTTAGCAAATGTAGTTCTCGTAAAGAAAACCAATGGGAAGTGGCGATTGTGCATCGACTTCACTGATCTCAACCGAGCATGCCCCAAAGACAGTTTTCCCTTACCTCGGATTGACCTAATAGTGGACGCCACTGCAGGGCACGAGCTCCTCAGTTTCATGGACGCTTTTTCAGGCTACAACCAGATCGGGATGGATCCCAGCGATCAGGAGAAGACCTCCTTTGTGACTGAACAGGGAACATATTGCTATCAGGTCATGCCCTTCGGATTGAAGAACGCCGGAGCCACTTACCAGCGGTTAGTAAATAAAATGTTCCAGAGGCAAATAGGAGCATCCATGGAGGTTTACATTGATGATATGCTAGTGAAGTCGCTGAAAGCAGAGCTCCACATCGAGCACTTAGCTGAGTCATTCCGGATTCTACAGGAGTACAAAATGAAGCTAAACCCTGCGAAGTGCGCATTCGGGGTCTCTGCTGGAAAATTTCTGGGCTTTATAGTCAGCAGCAGAGGGATTGAGGCCAATCCAGAAAAGGTTAAAGCAATGGTGGAAATGAAGTCACCATCCAACACAAAAGAGGTGCAACGTTTGACAGGCAGGATAGCTGCACTTAGCCGTTTTGTGTCTAGGTCTAGCGATAAATGCCAGCCATTTTTTCAAATCTTGAAGAAGGCATTCCACTGGGATTCCAAGTGTGAAGAAGCATTCGAAGACCTAAAGAGATATATGAGCTCTCCCCCTGTTCTGGTGAGCCCTCTAGAAGGAGAAATCCTCACCCTCTACCTAGCAGTTTCAGATTTTTCAACAAGTGCAGCGCTAGTTAGGGAGCGAGACAGAGCTCAGCAACCAGTCTACTACTGTAGCAGAGCTCTGAGGGGGGCAGAGGAGAGATATCCAAGGATGGAAAAACTCGTTCTAGCTCTGGTTACAACAGCTAGGAGACTTAGACCTTATTTCCAGGCTCATACTGTTGAGGTTCCAACAGATCAGCCAATGAAGCAAGTACTACACAAGCCGGAGTCCTCAGGGAGGTTGGTTAAGTGGGCCGTAGAGCTCAGCGAGTTTGATATCAGGTACAAGCCAAGAACTGCCATCAAAGGGCAAATTTTGGCAGATTTTATTGCAGAATTCACAGCAGCAGCGCCTATGGAAACCACGGATTTAGTACCAGACCTTCCCATATGGAAGCTTTCGGTGGATGGAGCCGCCAATGCTCAGGGAAGCGGTGCAGGAATGATCCTGACCTCCCCAGAAGGAATAGACGTCGAATATGCCCTCAGATTTGGGTTCAAGGCTTCAAATAATGAGGCAGAATATGAAGCCGTCATCGCTGGGCTTAATCTTGCCTACTCTATGGAAGCAGAGCAGCTGGAGATCTGCAGTGATTCTCAACTGGTGGTGAAGCAGATAGAAGAGTGTTACGAGGCAAGAGGCGAGAAGATGGTCCTGTACCTTAAAAAGGTACGAGAACTAATGAAACAGTTTGTGCAGGTTAAGGTCAGACACGTGCCTAGAGTGGAGAACTCACGAGCAGATGCTCTGGCAAGGTTAGCAACTGCCTCACAAGAGGATTTGGATAGGCTAATTCCAGTAGAGCACCTTCCAAAGCCCTCGGTAAGCATTGAAGAAGAGGAAATTCTGTCAATTGAAGCTCAGCCGAGCTGGATGGACCCCATCGTAGAGTACCTTCAGAATGGAACTTTGCCAAATAGTGCCAAGGAGGCATCCAAGCTAAGGGCCAGGTCAGCCAGATTTTCCCTGATGCAAGGGAAACTGTACAAGCATGGATTTTCAATGCCTCTCCTTAAGTGCGTAGGAGACGAAGATGCTAACTACATACTCAGAGAAGTACATGAGGGGATATGTGGCAACCACATAGGAGCTCGGGCCTTGGCAGGAAAAGTACTGAGGCAAGGATATTATTGGCCCACCATGTTCAAAGGCGCCACCGACTTAGTAAGAAAATGCAAAACTTGCCAAGAGCATGCTAATATGTCCCACTGTCCTCCCGAGTTCCTAACCTCGGTGGTAAGCCCATGGCCTTTTCAGCAGTGGGGGCTAGACATTCTGGGCCCCCTACCCACCGGTGTGGGGCAGTGCAAGTTTGCCGTCGTAGGAGTGGATTACTTTACTAAATGGGCAGAGGTCGAACCTTTGGCAACGATCACAGAGCAAAAAGTTCAAAACTTCGTTTGGAAGTCGATAGTTTGCAGGTTTGGAGTTCCCAGAGCGTTCGTATCTGACAATGGAAAGCAGTTTGATAATTCAAAGTTCAAAAGTTTTTGTGCCGAGCTCGGAATCAAGAACTATTTCTCAGCTCCTGCCCATCCCCAGTCTAATGGGCAGGCAGAGGTCACAATAAGAACCATAAAGTCAGCTTTGAAGACCAAGCTAGAAAACCTGAAAGGCAAATGGGTGGAGTACATTCCGGAGGTATTGTGGGCCTACAGGACCACCGCCAGATCTGCGACTCAGGAAACCCCCTTTGCTTTGGCCTTTGGGACTGAGGCAGTGGCCCCAGTGGAGATAGGGCTCCAATCACCAAGGGTGGAGTTTGCAGATCCCGAGCACAATGATGAGTCTCTCTTGCTAAACCTCGATCTCTTGGATGAAAAGAGGGACAGAGCTCTGCACCGTGTCCGTACTTACCAAAGGAAAACGGCAAGGTACTATGACAGGAGGGTAAGACACAGAAGTTTCAGGGTTGGAGATTTGGTGCTTAGGAGGCTTCTGCTTGCGAGAAAGGATCCCACGCATGGGAAATTGGGACCCAATTGGGAAGGGCCCTATATCGTGTCAAGGATAATCAGACCAGGGAATTACGAGTTGCAAACAGAGGAAGGAAAGGTTTTACCTCACTCGTGGAATGCCGAGCACCTTAAGAAGTTTTTTCAGTAAGTGTTACTTGTAATAGGACTACTTTTAAATAAGAAAGAGCAAGCCTTTTATTCACCCTCCAATGGTCTCCAAAGTAGCAAGATGAGCTCTTCAGCTCATAAACAAACGATAAGCTTCAAAGCTTATAAATGCAAGATGAGCTCTTCAGCTCATAAACAAACGATAAGCTTCAAAGCTTATAAATGCAAGATGAGCTCTTCAGCTCATAAACAAACGATAAGCTTCAAAGCTTATAAATGCAAGATGAGCTCTTCAGCTCATAAACAAACGATAAGCTTCAAAGCTTATAAATGCAAGATGAGCTCTTCACCTCATAAACAAACGATAAGCTTCAAAGTTTATAAATGCAAGATGAGCTCTTCAGCTCATAAACAAACGATAAGCTTCAAAGCTTATAAATGCAAGATGAGCTCTTCAGCTCATAAACAAACGATAAGCTTCAAAGCTTATAAATGCAAGATGAGCTCTTCAGCTCATAAACAAACGATAAGCTTCAAAGCTAATAAATTTAAGATGAGCTCTTCAGCTCATAAAAACCCGATAAGCTTCAAAGCTTATAAATTTAAGATGAGCTCTTCAGCTCATAAAAACACGATAAGCTCCAAAGCTTATAAAAGAAAGATGGGCTCCTCAGCTCATAACTACAGGATAAGCCTCAAAAGCTTATAAACAAAAGACGAGCTCTTCAGCTCGTACAAAATTCAAGGCTGAACGCTTCTTGGAGACACCAACAGTCAAATTCAAGGCTGAACGCTTCTTGGAGACACCAACAGTCAAATTCAAGGCTGAACGCTTCTTGGAGACACCAATGGTCCTCCCCCCAGGACCAGATACCCTTGTGCACTGCCTACACACTCGAAGACCTCGAAAGGTCCAGAACAACTGAGAACACCTATGAGGTCAGGTGAGAAGTAAGGTCAGAGCAGACATGATCTTCTGTTCTCCATCTACGTTCGTATCTCGAACGAGAAGAGTAAGCTGAAATAACCTAACAGAATTCGAGATGAATGAAAAGTCTGGCATTCGAAATATCCGACAGTGCAAATATTCAGAAAAATACAAAAAGAGTCATAGTCTGATATCGCTTAAGAAAAGAAAGAACGATACAAGGAAACAGAGATTCTAGTCTTTCTTAAGTTCAGATTTCAGCTCAGCAACCTCTCCCTTCAGGCTAGCATTCTCTTTCTTCAGCTCATCCCTTTCCTGCTCAGCCTTTTGAAGCGAATTAAAGAGCTTCTGACCAACAGAGGTAAGGAAGATGGTGGACAGAGAGTCAGGAGAAGGGGAATCGTCCCTTTTACGCTTCCTCGAACTCGTGACGGTGCTTCCATCCTTGTCAGAATCCCCATCCCCAAGCAAATAGTGGAAAACTCAAACCCAGTAGCCTCAGCCCCAAGCAAATAGAGGTTTGCGCTCGTCATCAGCTCGGAATAAGTCTTAGACTCCACAAGCAACAACTCGTTGATATTCACCATCCCTGGTAAATCCAGGTCAGGTGGATCTGCACAGCAAGGACATAATCAGAGCATGTCTTTAAAAGGAAAGTACTCAAAAGAGCTATGCTCGAGCTTACCAATACGAGAGAAGCTCTTCCAGGACCGAGGAATCCTGGCTTTATGACAGCGATCCTCAGGAGACCTCCAAGCCTCTCCAGAAGCGAAGAAGAAACGCTCAGACCACCCTTCAG
Source organism: Ilex aquifolium (assembly GCA_951799425.1). Taxonomy (NCBI): domain Eukaryota; kingdom Viridiplantae; phylum Streptophyta; class Magnoliopsida; order Aquifoliales; family Aquifoliaceae; genus Ilex; species Ilex aquifolium. The sequence goes on from OX637404.1 coordinate 23,582,767, forward strand.
GATTGGAGGGAAGATCTAGAACCAAAGGGCGTAAATTGACATCCCTCCAACGGAAGAAACTGAAGCAGGGGGCATCATCTTCCTCAATCTCAAAGAAGTACAGGAACTCAGAGACAAAGGGGAACCTGCCAAGAGCATGCAGACGACAGAACAAGAAGAAGCTTACCATAGCAGCCCACCCTCGTGGAGAAAGGCGAGAAGGGCACAGGCCATAGTAGGCAAGAACTCGCCCAATGGCCGGATGAAGGGGAAGGCGAAGTCCCATGTCCATAGCACCTTCAAAGAAACAGACTTCCCCTCGGGGAAGGTAGTTGCAAGGCTCATCGGAGGAAGGGACTCGCAAAGGCAAGTCAAGATAAGGGAAAAACCGTTTTTTGATGTCCACCAAATCAGAAGATTCAAGTATTGAAGGGGACAGGTAGCGACAATGCCAATTCCATTCAATTCCGAAGGAGGATCGTTCCTGGAACAAAGAAGAAACAGAGGCAGCCATCGAAAGTGCTGATAAAGACGCAAGAAATCAAGAAGAGAGTCAAAAATATGTTAGGAAAAGTTGGGAGCTTTTCAGGAAACCAAGAGCCAAGAAAGAGAGAATCAAGTTGCCCGTGTAGTTTCTGAATTAATAAAGGAAGCAACGGTTATGGGAAGTGGCTACGGTTATGGAAAGAGGCTACGGTTATGGAAAGGGGTTGCGGTTATGGAAAGGGAAAAGACGTGACGGTTATGGGAAACGGTAAAAAAAAAAAAAAAAAAAAAAAAAAAAAAAACGAGGGAAAAGGAATACGTACAGGACCACCCCTTATATTGCATTCAAGACAACGAAGGAACATTCTGACCCCACCAAGCCACATACCCCCCACACTTTAGCTCAGCCCAGTCAAGAACAAGACACTGGCATAGCAAGTCTTTAAGGCCGGCGATCATAACAGCCCTGTTCACCTTAAAGAGGAATAGCTCCAAATAGTTTCTTCAGTTCATCAAGTGAACTTGACAGCAGGTGAAAGTTCATAGCCTTGCTTAAAGAAGGCCGGCAGGATTTGTTATCCATTCCAGAGAAAGATCTGTCGAAAACAATGAAGCTCAGAAATAACCTTTAAGGTCAGACAACTGAGCCAAGTAGCTCAGAAGGAACTCTTAAGATAACAAAAAGAGTTAAAAAGCGCAGTAAGAGCTCTTAGGTTCAGAAAGAAGAGCTGCATAGCTCAGCAAAAATTCACAAGCGTGAGCTATGCAACCCGGAAGAAGCACGCCAGTTCAGAGTATCAGTCTGAATAGCTCAAAACGAAGAATGATAAGTAATGGATTCTTAGGGTGCCAACCACTGAGCTTAAAAGGCTAAGGAAAAGCAATTGAGCATGGCACCAAGTCTCCCGTACCCTTCAAATCTAGTAAGTTTGCTTCAAGAAGTGCACAACACCCCTCAAAGCAAAAGGGGACAAGGGGAGTATACCAAGTTGAATACATACAGGTGCGCAAATTCAAAGATATATTCAAAAATATATATGTGCTGGAATTCAAAGGGACATATGAATAGCTGGAATTCAAAGGGACATATGAATATGATAAACCAGCAATGAAAAAACAAAATAACAAAGAAATTACGAAGTAGCACAAGGCCCTAGCCCAAGTCAAAGTTACATCTCAAAAATTCTTTACAAAGAAATTACAGTCAAAAAGACCTAAGTTTCTGAAGGGGGAGTGGACAGAAGACCCTGCAGCTCGGCAGACATAGCATCAGCAGGAGAATCAGAACCCAGGAGCTCAGGGGGCAAGGATCCTGATGCTGGAGGAGGGGAATTTCCAGGAACACTGGCCCCAGGAGCCTCTGCCGTACCAGGCAATGACGTTTGTTCAAATACCTCAGTCACCAGGTCAGCAGGTGAGGCCACAGCAAGAACAGTAGAGGGGGAAGCAGAGACATCTGGGAGTGGAACTCCAGGAGGAAGAGCTGAGTTGTCCTCCTCACCACTAGAGTCAGATTCTTCCATTTCCTCCTCAGTAGGGATAGGGAAATTGAATGCGAGATCTGGGTAAGCTTTGATTGCTTTACGCCTAAAAGCGACCCACCCAGTAGCCCACAAAGTGGTGGCCTCATCCTTAAGCTCGACAATCTCCTCACTTTTCTGTGTGACCAAGTTTTTCTGCTCCTCAAGCTCCTCACAGAGTTTGCCATTTGCTTCATTGAGGGCAAGATAGTCTTGCTTGGCCTGGCTGAGCTCTTTCTTGGCGTCAAAAGCCTCTTGGCTGGCCTTGGTCCACGCCTCAACCTTAAGCTGCAGGTCCTCCCTAACCAGCCTCAGCTCGTCCTGAGTTCTCTTCTCCCCTTCCTCAGCTCTGACCTTGACGGTCAATGTATGCTTAAGGTCGGAAGCTTGCTTCTCCAACTGCTCGTTGAGGATCTCCACCTGAGCCTTGAGGTCTTCACTCTGAGTTCTAAGGCCTTCGTTCTCAAGAGACAATTCAGAAACTTTGTCCTTATATTTCTTTAGGACCTTAAAGGAGCTCTCTTGAGACTGGACTCGGTGCAGTAGACCTCTCGTATGAAGGGCAGCCTGAGAATAAAAAGAAAGAACAGAAAAATTACATCAGACCACGAAATGCGAACAAGCAAAGAGGAAAAGGGGGTTAACACCCACAGTAGCAGCTCCCTGAAGGGCCAAAGAGACGGATTCCTCCAGGGGCATGGAAGCGGCCTTCAGGACATCAGATTCAGAAAAGATAGAGGAAAGAGCTCCAGCAGCAAGGTCTATATTGTCAAAAAAGGAGTCCTCATCTTCCTCCTCAGACTTTCTCTCTTTTTCAGTCACCTTCCCAGAAGCACTGTATTCGAACTTCCCGGGTTGAAGGTCGGGAACCAATTCCAAAGCCTCCTTGACCTCAGAAGAAGAAGGGGAAGCCTGATCCCTCTCCTGAGCAGACGCCAACTTAGAAGGGGCCACTGGAGGGGAAGAAAAGGTGGTTGCAGCTTGTGAAATCCCAGAGGAAGAGGTCGGAACCTTGCTTGGAACCTGTTCTTTAGTTATAGAGGGGCGAGAAGACACCTCCAACCTGGGGATTTTAGCCCGGGTACCTGGACCACTCCCAGAACTAACCCGGGACTTGCGCTTGCTAGATCTACCACCTTGCAGCAGCTCATCCACCTTGGCTTTGAGCTCTTCTGGAGTAGACTTCATGGTAGAAGAACCTGGAATGTTTGGGGGGAGTAGGGAGATGTAAGGAGAAGAAGAAGGGAAGGAAGCACAACAAAAAAACAGAAAAAAAAAAAAAAAAAAGAGGGTACCTTCGTCAGCCCCTAAAACCGATAATGGGATCGCCAAGGTCACCGCAGGAGGACTTAGACCTATCCGCACCAAATTTTGTAACTCAATAAGGTCAGCGTACTTCTCTGGCTTGATCTTCTCCAACTCCACTAGTGTTTTCTTATCCTCAGGGCTGAGCTCAAGACGATCACCTGAAAAGAAGAAAGTGAGCAAATAAGAAAAAGGCTAAAGGTTTGCAAGTACCAGGTCAGGACTCAGTTGACTTGAGAAAAGACTCACGCAAGTTGTCCGGTTCAGCCCAAGCTGTAGGGATACCAAGAGTATCCGTCTTATCAGCAAGATTATACTCCCAATTGGTGCCCCCGACAAAAAAGAAACGTTCCTTCCAGTGCTTATGAGAGGTCGGAATGTTAGAGATAAGCTGCCTAACGTTGGCACGCTTAGAGGCATATAAGAAGCCTCCAGAGGTCGGCTTGACGTTGAAGAGCTCCAAAAACAAAGAAAGACTAGGAAGCCCAAGTCTATGCTTCCTAAAGATGACCAGAAGACCGGTCATGACACCGTAGAAGTTGGGGGAAATCTGGGATGGGCACACATGGAAGTGCTGCATAACAGCCTTGATGAAGGGATGCAGAGGAAAGCGAAGACCGTTCTCAAAGGAGGCAAGGAAAAAGCAGACCCTATTGTGTACTTGTTCTACGTAGTAGACGGATTTGTCTGGACACCAGGGTTCGACCCCAGGAGGAAAGCCGTACCGAAGCTTATAAACCTGCATTAGTTCAGGGGCCTCTTTGCTGTAGCCCACAGACTCAGCGTGCGTATAGGCAAGCCCCAAATATGAGGTCTTCCCTTCAACCCCAACTCCACTGACCTTACCTTTGCCTTTGTCTGGCCTAGGGGGCAAGGAAGGGGATGCTGAAGGAGGCACTTCGGTATTAACCTCAGAATCTACGGCTTCCACCCCAGGGAAGTTATCTATCTCGTCACCTACCTCCCCTAATTCGGAGTCTCCCTCGACTGACCTAGACCCTAAAAGTGAGACAGAGGAGCGAGTAGCTCCAGAAGAGGCAGACATGATAGGAAGAGAAAAAGGAAGGTTAAAGGAACGATAAAGCAAAGGAGCACGAGTCAGACACTCTTTAATAACCCTTGGGTCGGCACAGTAACTCCCGACGGCAAGAATGTGAACTATGGAGCTCCAATCAACGAAATGAGGAAGGGGGGCTAAGCAATGGTCACGATTCCTGAAGTAAAAGAATCGAAAAGCCCAAAAATGCAGCAACCACCTCGAATTCGAGGGATCCAGAGCAAAAGGAGGAAGAGGAAGGGGCAAAAGACGTACCTAACCCAGGAATAGCTGTGAACGGCAGCCTGAAGCACTATCGGAGGAAGGAGGCGATGCGAATCTTCGAAACGAGAGTAGGGAATTCGACTTCAAGCAAGAAAACAGAAAGGCTCAAGCAAAATGGTCCGAAATCGCAGAGAGAATGGAGACGAGGAGCAGCGAGGAAGATGAACAGTGTAGAAAGACGGTTCAGGTAGCCATTTGGGTCTTTAAAGCTTGAGGGACGTGGGTAAAGACATGCGCGGGAATCAAGGAAAGACATGATTGCTATAAACCGTCAAAAATCCTAAAGCCACATGCTGGCCACGTGCGGGTCTAATTCAGTTCGTGTAGATCAGCCCCTGCCTAGGCTAACCTAAGGCAAGGGCTGGGGGGCAACTGATGATACCTGATATGAACAGACACGAGCTCAGAAAATGAGCTCGGGTCGGGAACTCAGACAGAAGAGGCAGAGCTCATCTGGCATTGGCCAGAGCTCATCTAGTCAGCGCTAAAGAGCTCCCAGCTGAGGACACGAGTTAAGGAATGATGAAAGGACAGCAAGGTAACTACGGGTATCACTAAAAGGAAAGTAGAACCATTCCAAGGCATAAGACCCGTAATCAACCACGATCCCCTCCTAAAGCTAAGGAGAATCCCACGAAAGAAGGCAAAGAACTCTCCGTTTGAAGCCAGCCATATGGAGTTTAGGTAACTCCGGAATTATGGAGGAAGATAGGGCACGATCCCTTCGATATAGGAGGTAATTCCGTGTTAGAGGTAAGCATGAGGCCATAAAAAGGGAGGGCAACCTCCATGGCAAGAGGGAGATTTTCTGAAACCCTAGTTCCCTGAGTATTCGACTGTAACACCTTCAATTCATCAATAAAGAGACAGGAGCAAGAGCCTCCATTAGAGAGTGGACTAGTCGAGCTCATCAGCCGGTGAACCACTATATTTCTATTGTATTTCACACATTACACACGACTAATTAGAGCTGTCATTCCCCACTTCACGAGCCTTGTAGCTCAGATGCCATATTAGTCCCCATGCAAACTGCTCACGCCAATTAATCTGGTTCCTTAGCTCGTATCCGAAGGTTTACGCCATCAATCGCCTAATAACCTCAAATCTGATTCTAGGGATTTGACTAGCATAACGCCAAATATCCTTTAGAATTGATTCTGTCTCTCCAACAATCATCTCAGACTCCTTTGATAGAGAGTCTATTAGAGATTTTTGAGTCAGATTCTACTATGGCATCCAAGAATCCCTCCTCTATGGCCAATCTTCAAGCCCCTCTAACTGTTGTTGCTTCTGTAATCAAAGCAAATGTCACTGCCATATTTCTTGTTTCCCCATGTATGAGGTTTCCTTCATGATTGCAAACTATCACTCCATAAGCTCCTCTATTCCGTTTTCCCACATACGCACCATCTCAATTCAGCTTCATGCAGCCAAATGTTAGGAGATTCTAAAGAGGTGCTATAGTCTCTGAACTCTTTTCCATCTCTGTTATTGGTTGACTACAATTCTTGTCTGTGGTTTTCGATAATTATATATCTTCCATATCAACCAACATAGGTATGCCAGTAGTGTTTGATCACCTTTTGTTACTACTCCATCAATCAGTCTTCAGTTCTCCTGATTTCATACCTATTTATATTTTAGGTTTAATTGTATTGGAGATCCCCAAAATATGAGGTTTGTCTCATTTTGATCCCCAATATTTTAATTGTATCATTTTGGTCTCTGAAGTATTGAATATGTTTCTATATGGTCCTTCAAACAGATAGTATCTAGATTGCTACCGATTTTTTATCATAAACTTGTCACGTGATACTTAAATATGAACAAAAAAATAATTTGGATAATTCTTGAACAATATTCTACTCAAATTTTGGTTAAATAACTACCCAAATTACACAATTTTGATCATGAACTATCTAAATTTTGGTCAAAAGCTACACATATTATACATTTTTTGTCAATAGCTACCCAAATTTTGTTTAAAAACTATCAAAATTATTTTTGTCCATATTTAGGTATTGCGTGACAAGTTTATGATAAAAAATCGTTAGCAATCTGGACGTTGTCTACTTGAATGACCATATAGAAACATATTCAATACTTGAGGGACCAAAATGATGCAATTGAAACATTAAGGATCGAAATGAGACAAACTTCATACTTTGAGGACCTCCAGTACAATTAACCTTATATTTTAATATTCAAAGGGGAGATCTGCCAGACTTTGGTAGTCCAAGGACAGAGTAGCAACCAGTGTTCCATGGTTTCATCCTCTTCCCCACAAATTGGGCATGTTTTATGAACTCTTTAATGCTTTGGTGAAAGGAAGATTTTCATTGGCATGCAGTGAATAAATACAACTAGAGTTATGAAGAAAGTACTACAAAGCAGTGAAGCAAGTAACAAACTAGCTGAAAGAAACACATAAACAAACCTACAAAACCGAACATTGGAACATTTTGTTGTGTTTACATGAACAAATGCAGGTTGTGAAGACAAAATCAAGCCTTGAGCTTAGCTGTGGAGCTAATCTGAGTTATTCTCAAGCAGGTCACCAAGTAAGAAAAAGACCTTCCTTAACCGCTCATGTACTCTGAAATGCAGGATGATGCTCTATGTTGAGGAGGAAGCATTTTCCACCACTTGACAAAGGTAGATTCATCCAAGAAAACGTCATTGCGTAGCTCCCCATCACGAACCCAATTGAGTACTTGTTTCTCCAAGGTCAGAATTCTCCCCTTCACATCATCAAATGTCTCTGTTCTTAATTCCTCCACCTCAGCCAAGAAACAGGACTCCGAGATCGATCCAGCTGGCATTCTCTCAGCGTGCTCTCGCCATCTTTGTGTGAATCTGTAAAGTTTTGGCCTACCCTTAATCAGGTAAGGTCCAGTGTCATTACCCTTAAGGTGTCTGTAGTAGTTGGCAATGCTTAGAGGCTCAACCAATTGTCTATACCTGGTTCCTAGCTCTATCCACTCTTTCTGGCCCTCAAATTCGTCTGGAAGTTCATACTTTTTTAACATTTCAATGATCGGATCCCACGCGTCTCCCAGCTCGAAGCCCGACACATGGGCATAAAAGTCGCTTTCATATTTGTGAAGCTTGAAGGCATCATAATAACCCACATTGCGTGCTTCACACTCAGTTTGGTAATCTTGAACCTTTTTTAGTCCTTTTTCAATGGTGACCTTAAGTGAATTAGTCATTTCCTGGTTTTGCAACTTTTTCTTCTCCATCTCTCCAGCAGCTTGAAGACACAATCTAGCTCCTGTGCTCTGGCATTTCAAGCTCACGAAATCAGCAAGGGTTGTAATCATAATTTTTTTTGTGAATTTTATCGGATGAAATTTCGTATTTTCTTAAATATATCAATTATCAAACTTCAAACTGACGAAACTTAAAGCCTCTTCTTATGTGCAGTCTTTTAGATTTCTGCAGATTCAGACATAGCAAAGCTTTTGAACTGAAATTGAGAAGTTGATATTGGTAGGAGAGACTCACCAGGTCAAGGTCATTGAGGACTGCGTCTGTTGTTGCCAAATCATCTAAATGATCTAGATAAACCACATCTTGCGTGTTTAAGCTTTCTTTCACTTCATCTTCATAAATCATATGTTCTTTGAAGCTTTTATAAATAACTCCTGCTCCTTCTGCTTCAGAGCTTGGCTGGGCACTGTAGAACAACAATTGAAGGATAGCGTCCGGGTTCCTCAAAACAACCAGTTTTCCATTTCCAGTGCAGAAGATATAGGTACCAAACGGTCTATAAGGGCTAATTTCAATGGAGCTAGTGACAGTTTTCAACAGCAAATTTGTGTATTCCATGAGATTACAAGCATCATGGCTTGCAACTGATGATGCATTCCTCATGACAGTCATAAAAAAAGTTGAAGCTATACTGGATATGCCACTGAATTCTTCCTCAAACGGTGAGGATTTCGGTTTGAAGAGATCAAGAGTTGGTTGGAGTTCTTGTTCAATGGATGAGACGGGACTGAGCATTATACGGGGGACAATATCATATCTCAGCACAAAATGGAGGAAGTGAGGTGCCCAATTCTCTCTCCTGAGACCATGTTGGAAAATCCGATCACCGACAAGTGGGGAACCAAATGTCACACATTTAGGAGGAATTGTACTGGCGTTTGATCTTATGTATTTCTCTAAGAACCAAATGGCTGCAAGGATGGCTATTGCACCGCCTGAGGAGTGCCCTGCAAACACTATCTGCCTTTTCTCTGAAACTGCTTTATATACCTAAGATCCAAATTGCATATGCACATTATGTTAATTTTCTAACTATGTGATTTGTAGATAATTAAGAATACTCTTCGGTCTTTGCATTTCTGATGATTTAAGTTTTACGTATAATTCCTCTTGATTCTAATTGCTTCCCCTCGAAATTTGTTGGCCTTCAATATAGAGACAGATTCAGGATTGGCGTTTAGGAGGACGGAATTTTTTACTAGCGATTTTTTATTTTCGTTCAAGTTTTACCATCTATTGTTAATCGATTATACAGGTAGCTTTTCACCATATTTGTGAAGGGCATCAGCATCCAAGTGCATGAGTCTCTCACTACTTTTGTTTTTAATAAAGGTAAGGTGTGTAAATATATATATATATATATAATTTTCCCCTGTATATAGTTGAATATGTTACGTTTGGCTTATTGGCTATACCAATCAATGACTAACAGACCCTCTTTCATTTCAGCAACAGTGAAAACGAACTAACATGGTGATTTTGGAGATTATTGAGAATATAAGGTGAAGCAAGTATATGATTTCTGCAGTGAGTTGACTTTGTTATGTTGTACAAAGAAACTAGAACTCTTGACAAGTACTAAGAATGGTTGAATTGTAATGGTTACCTCAACTTCGAGCGATGATTTTGCTTTAATTTCTTGGAATCTGCTATAAAATGCCTCATTCACCGTCGCGATTTCATCGTTACCAATGCTTCTGAGAGATGGAGAAAATTCCCGGTTGACTTTCATGTCTCTGAAAGGCTTTCGACTGAACCAATCATCCATTGACCACGATCCAGCAAAGCCAAAGATGATCGCAGATAGGCCGTGACTCTTTTCAGAGAGATAAGGCTTCCCAGTAGATTTTTGAGCTTCAATGGAGAGACAACAAGCTTTCTGTATGAGCTCTTTACTCATTGCTACATTGTTTTCAAACCTCTGTCCCTCCATATTGCTTTTTGGCAGTAGCAGTTGCTGTTCTGTTAGGCTTCTTTTCTTGCTCTCTGTTCTTTGATTCAGTTGGAATTTAAGGGGAGATTGTTGCCGTTTAAATTACTGGATTGCCCTTTGCTAAGGTTGGGTTATAATCATTTCGTGGTATAAATCATGGAGACTTGGAAAGTTTTTCTTGTTTTTTTTTCTTTTTTAATGAGGACTTTGAAAGTTATTGGGAGGAGGAAATTCCGTGGAAAGTGCTTCTACCTGCAACGGGTGACCTTTAAGAAGTTGAGAATTTTTTTTTTTTTTTGAGAAGACTAAGAAACTTTAAGAAGTTGCTAAGAAATGCATAGGAGGCATCTATGTATCTTGCAAAGGCAAATACAGCAGCATCCCCCCCTCCCTTCTTCCCTTCATACCAGATATAATGGTAGGAAAATGCCAAGCCCATAATTGTAATAGATTAGTTCAATAAATTATGTCTAAATAATATTATTGCTTACAAGTTTATGCCAACTTGGTCTATCACAGAAAAAACCGGCCCATATTTACTTACAATAATACAAAACAACAATGTCATTTGGGTTAGTTTTAATCAAATTTATTGATATCCTTGAAGTAACAATGATTCATAATATAAAATAAAGCTAAGGGTGGCTCAACAGTGTTATGAAAAAAGCTTGGGCTTTAGGCCTCATTTTTAAAGAAGGCCCAAATTTTTAAATATCATAAATAGTTCGTGTAAAAAAATTAAATCTATAAATATTTTAAGCCTTATAAAAAGGTCTTATAAAAATACAAGTCTAATCAAAAAAAAATTTAAGGCCTCACTTCAAGGAAGGCTCATAATTTAAAGGTGTACAGTAATAGTCCAAACAAAAAATTTAAATTCATGTCTAAACAAAATATTATAACTTAAATAGATTTTGCCTATTAATTCAGCCTTAAAATTAAAAGGCCCTAAAATTTATTTTTTTAAATAAAGAAAAAAAAACTAATGGTAAAACTAAAGTTACTAAAAAATCTAATTTTAACCCCCAAAAAAATCAAGTTTAAACATACTATCATAATTTTTCAATTATTCTTTCTCTCTCTTACTATTACGTTCAAATATGGTAACAAAAACTTGAATATAAAAATATCATTAAAATTCTTGTATTTAAAAAAATTAAAAATTAAATTTATTACTGATATTAAAAATAAGAAGGTGTCATTTATCGTTTTTGTTTTAGGCCCCAAAATGTCTCGGGCCACCCCTGAATAAAGCTAAATAATATATAAAGCACTATCGTGTGATTTCTATCTAATTTCGGAGGAGAAAACAAAAAAAAATTAATGTTTCAAGTGGTTTGGATATCTCAGATTGTGGTTTTAACTTTTAACTATGGTATGCAAGAATTATTTTTCAGTATTATATTTCTATTTTTTATCCAATAAAAATATGATATGTGTAAATTTTTTTAATAGTTTTATTTATTTTTAATTTTTAAATTCAATAATCACCAATACTTCAAACTAAAATTTCTTTTTCGCAGTAGTAATAATTTTTTTTTTTTGTACAAATTTATCAAACATAAACAATTGATTTTGAGTCATTGAGAAAAAATAAATATTGAATAAAACAGTAACACCATATCATTACTTTTAGGTGCACAATATAATTATTATCTTATATAAATGAAAAATTATTATATTATATAAAGTTTGTTTATTAATTTTTTTGGTTACGCCACTTGATAGCGACGGAACCACCATTAGTTAGTGACTTATAGAGCTATCAGAACCGGACCTTCACCACAGACGGAACTATGAGGAGGCCCATGGAGCATGGCCCCCTCAAATTTTGAAAATTTTTATTATACCCCCATATTTTAAAAAAAATTTATTATCAACCTCTAACTTTTCAAAATACTCAATGTGTAAAAGATCAATGACTTAATATTTAGTTACCATTTAGGATGTAATCACATGGATGAGTATCGCTTGTACTGACGAAGACACTTTTTAGATTATTTTGATAATGTAGAGAAAAAATAAGTGACTTTTTTTATAAAAAAAAAATATGGATACAAATATAATTTATATTAAAAGCAATTGATTGACTTAAAATTTATTTTTATTATGATATCATATGAAATTATTATTTGCGACCTTGATTTATTTATAGACATAAGATTACATTATAAATAAGAACAAAAAGAGGATATTATCACAAATAAGTTTTTATGATAGCATGAACCACATTTGAATTTTGTGTTTTTTTTTGAACACGCTAGACACAACCTCTAAAAGAGGAAGTGCCCAGTGAGTTATTTGAATAACACACACACCCAAAGCAATCCCGATGTGGGATTGCCCAGTCGCCCGACACCACGGTGGATTACCATAATCACAGGGCCTTTGGCCCAATGTGTGGGATTTCAGTCCAACACCGAAACGCCCGCATACATGCGCCCCAAAGGATAATTTTGTGTTCAAAAATAATTTTTTCAATGTCATTGTATAAAAATTAAATTTAATAAGTCCTTTATGAATAAAAATTTATCATTAAATTAAATTTTTGTATATGTCATTGTTAGCCCCTCAACATAAAATTATGGTTCGTCCTGCTTTCACGGTTTTTCCCAGTGGATCGTCTGTGCAGATGAATTGCGGACCGTAAAAGCCGGCCGGTTTTAGCAAAAATCAGTGAACGTCCGGGTAAAATAAACCCAATGGTTCGCAGTGCAGAGGTTAAAATCCGATTTTTGAGCAATTTTGCCCTAATTCGATCGTCCTCCCCACATCTAATTTCAGACGCGATCTCGCTCCTCCACTGCCTCTGTATCTGCTTCGAGAAACCAAAGCAACCGATACAGAGGTGAATGAGCTAGAGAGACTGAGCATCCCCTGGAAACGTGTAAGTTTTCAACTCTGAGCGGATCCGATTTTTCCATTTCTGCCTCCTGCTGATGTGGTTGAGGTCGATATCATTTGATTTTCGTATTCATATACTCATTGTTATGTAAAGATTTCTCAGTTGTTGGGACAACTGAAATTCACCGTTAGATTTTGGTTTCTGCTTAGAATTTGTCACTGGCAACTAGGGACTTCACCTCTACATTTTGTGCATCAATGGCTTCAATGAATATTGTTTAGAGAAATCTATATAAATTACTAGTTTGAAAAGTGAAAATTTGGGGGTTGGAGGAACTTTTTAAGAAGGTTTTGTGAGATAGAGGTAGTCATTAAGCTTTACTCAGTTACATCATTAATAGTAGAAGAAATGATAGTTAGAGAAAGATTTGGAAAGTTTGATAAGATGGGTGCACCCGCAAAGGCAACACTCTTTCTTTCATGGTAGACTCAATCAAAAGGGAAACGCTCTATACTCATTTTCAGCAAGGGTAGTGCTGGTGTCAGGCAAACTCGAGTCCCATTGACGACGATTCAAAGTACTAGTGCCCCCATGTTGTTTATTTGTCCAAATTTCTTTGGTTGGAACTTGGAAACACAATCCCCAGGCAAAATTGGCTATATGCTCTGCCGATAACACCTAAAGAGCTCTTCAAAAGTTTTAGGAAATTGGCCATCTATGTCGGCCTTTTTGAAATGGTGGGTTCAGGATGCCATAAATCTTTTATAGACTGAAGATCTCTCAACAGTCAGAACTAGTTGGTACCGACCAAGAGAAAACTAGTTAGATGATATGCATTATTGACTAATTCCTTGGTTAGTGATCTTAAGAAGGTTGGTGTTATTGCAAAGATGGACAATGACCATCCCAGGGAATCCATTCAAAGAAATTATGGTAAAATATGGGAAAACTCCATTCAATTCTGGATGGAAAAGCCCTCAACACTCAAGTATGGGCAAGCTAATCACTTTAGAATTGGAATGGTTATTTTTTCTTTGCTGTGTCATATCATCCCATCTTCCATACATTTGATGTGCGTTTTCCATCTCACAGCAGAACATATTGATCGTGTACATTTCAGCTTTCAGTTCACCCACCTGACCTAAGACTATATTAAGAACCCTATTATACTTATTTGATGTGAAATTGAAGCTTTCACCTGAACTTGTGCAATCTATGTTTTCTGATATGGGAGATTTTAACTCTAATATCTAGTAGGTTAGTTGTTCAGGAGCAACCTCGGGCTACACTTTCTTACTCGTGCTGGACCCTCCTGTCCTTTATGCTGGACCCTTTGCCTATATTCAGCTCACATTGTGATATAGCTCTCTTATTTATCCCTTAATTTTATAGTCATCAATTGTTTTTTGTTTGGAGATGGATTAGGACACAAATTTATGATTGTCAGCACGGCATTATATTCAAATACAACATTCTCCTTTGACTTTCATGCTCAAGAAAAGACTAGAACAGCATACCAATTAAATCCAGGAAATTTCAAATTCCTATATTTCCCTTTACAAAAGAATTCAATCCCTCCTCTTCTGGTCTTTCTGCTTCAGTCATGTTCCCACAGAATCATGACAAAACCTCTTTAGAAATCATCCTCTGATTCACTAGATGATGACGTCCCAGGCTTTTCAGGTGTAAAATAAGCCTGCAAGTTTTGGAACCTTACTAGAGTCCTTGTTGATGGCGACAGTGGCGGTGAAGTCGCTACACTGTTCATATTCCTCTTCTGAAGCTTCCTTGTGATGTCAATGCAAACTTGATCAACCATGCCCAGAAAATCCTTAACAACAACGAAAATCTGAAGAAGGTGTGTTCCTTTGTCCTTGAATGCTCCTGCTTGGTAATATTCTGTTGTTCTTTTCACGAGCTCCATTACCCTTGTTTGTTCCTCTCTCACTACCTTAAGCTCCTCTTCGCATTCCTCTAGAAATCCTTTCATTTCCCTTACAAATCCACCTCTTCCACTACTGCTACATTGTGCCACAAGCTGCCGAATTTCAGTGACACGGCCCGTGAGAGAGGAACATTTATTGATGAAACTGTCATAGTCTATAGAGGCTGCTTTCTTCACGTTAGAGAACTCGGTACTTAAGCCTCCTAGTACCGGTAACCCGAGCAATAGATACTCTTTATCTCTCACTTCCTTGGCTGTCAGGCTATTTGAATGGTGGTCACTATTCTTGCTGCTTTGGCTATTACTTCTGCTTAGGTCATGGTTTCGATTGATCACACAACGTTTGCCCTCAGATCGAACTACTTGTTCCACAACAAAGTGAAGGAGAGTAGTCTTTCCATCAGTGCTTTTCACATTGGAAAGTTTTTGAAGAGAACTCAGGTTGAAGCCTTGTGCATTTCCTCTGGCAGTTCCAGCATTCATGCGATTACCGGCCTTGAGGATAGCTTCGAGAAGTTTTAAGAAAATCCCCCGAGTTCTCAATTCCTTACATCCTAGTTCAAGGGTTTGCAGAGACTCCTTGAGATGAAGGATTTCTGGGTCATAATTTGATCTGAAAAGCATTGCACTGGTATGAACAAATGCTGAGGGAACAGCTTTCAGGATGTGGTAGAGGAAAGATTCAGCATCAGCAAGTTTTGTTGGGTTTCCATTAAATTGAAGAATTTTGGCTGCTTCTTCTTGGGTTGGGGAAATTTTTGTTAGCTTCTCAAGAGTATCGGCATCAAGTCCTCCACCCTCGAGGAGGGCATCCAGGATTTCTTTGCGAGAGATTGCAAGAGATTTGAGTACAATTGCTGTGTTTTGGGACTTCCGAGGATCAAGAATGAAAATTTGAGTAGGCTGCGCTGAGTTGGAACTACCTGAAGTTGACAATACATTACTTCTTTCAGAGTTTCGGTTGGTGGCAGCATATCCAAACAGAGTTTCTAAAAGTTCGTCGTCAAATCTGATAGATACATTAGATCAGTTACAATATGTAGAAATTTCAGTCATTGTAGGAATGCAAAGTGAGCGCAGGAAAAATGTCAAATTTGTAAGGATTACAAGTCCCACTTACCGGAAAGAGCCATGATTGATATCATCCCAGACCAGTGAATGGTTAGCATTGGCAATAACCTTATCCCAGTGCAGTGGTTTCATCTTCAATTGGATTTCACCATTCCCTTTAGTGCTTTCTCCGGTTGAAGCCTCTGTCCTGCTATTGTTGCTGTTTCTCGACTCTCTCCCTCTTGGTGCAGTAGGGGGTTTCAATGACGAAACTAAACCACCTACCTGAGTTGGTGGAGGTGGTGGTGCAGGGTTTCTTTTTGCTGAAGTTAGTGGTGGCAGAGGTGGTTTGGGAATTTGCTTAGAAGGGATGGGTGGTGTCGGAGGAAGAGGTGGCGGTGGTGGCGTTTTTTGTATTGGAATAACCAATGGATGCAGCAAGGATGCAGGCTGAGGACCTGGTGGTGGTAATCTGGGTTGCTTCTGTCCTGACGCTGTGGACAGCAGTCTGGTTAGTGGTGGAACTGCTTTTGCTTCAATATCAACTGTGTGGGATGGCTCATAAAGCAAAGGAATTTCATGGATCGGTTCATATGTTTTGTGTTTATCTAATCTACTGTCAACCCTCTTTTCTTCTTCTTGCTCAGAATTCAACTCCACCTTAGAGAAACTACTACTCAACTGCCCACCTTCATGTTTCTTCCTTAAATAGAGAACATTCACCCCATTCTCGTCCACAATCACCCCTTTCAAAGTACTCTCTTGTTGCCTGAACTCGTTGCGAGTCACCATTGCTTCTGCTCGACAAAAAATCGAAGGGGTATTTATTTCGTTGGCGCTGCCGAGCCATGGCAAATCTATAAAAGAAATAGAAGAAGATCCCACATATTAGTAAAGTGCTTGCAGCTGTGGCTGCAACATCCTTGATAATTGTTCGATCTTTGACGGGCATTCTTGTGGTGGTGATTGGTAGTATGCTTGCAGTTCTAAATGTTGGTTAAGAATCAGAAGTATAGTAAGCTTTTTTTGTGGAGAATCTGATTGAGAAGGAAGAAGAAAAGAACAGAGAAGACCGGACCATTGGAGATAGCTGTAGGGAGAGTGAAAAAGACAACTAATGGTTTAACTCGATGTTGGTTGCTGACAGTTACAAAGAAGGTAGTTGATGTTAGTTTTATTTGTTTATCTTCCTGGTCTTTTGTCTAGTGAAATGACATTACTGCCACTTGCTTGATGGCTGCAATCACAATATCAAAAAGGGGGTTCACATTGTAAAACGTTTCAGAATATGCAGGAATGGTCTTTTGTCTGCAGACGGTTGGTGTCATGGTCCAGTCTGTCTTAATCTATGTTCCATTGTAATTGACGAAATATGTGTTAGGTTGGACTTACATATATCGAGAAATGTTATTGCATTCTGTTTTTCGACTACAATACTCTAGTTACAAAGAAAGTTATATAAAACTTTTAGAATACTACAAAACCGTCCCCTCTAGTGGTCATTGTTCACAGAAATAATAAAAGTACAGGTAACAATTCTGAGAATAATAGCTTTTTGCTAATATTGCCAAAGATTTAGATCGTACTCAGACTATTGTCCCGGCACCAGCACATCCAATTAGCGAGGACCAAATTGGGTAATGTAATTGCATATCGTCTTATTGTTTGATCATACCTTCAAGGAAATCACCTTAACTTTGATTAAATGACAATTTGGAAAGACATGGTTAGTTGTCAATTCATTGGCCAGCAATAAGCTATGCAAGGTAATGTAGCATTGTTTACAATGTCCAGTGCAATATAACAAAGGGGTATATATTGTCTTGCACGATATATTCAAAGTTGCAACACGCCCACGAAATGCTATGCAGGTCACCTACGTGGGACTCACCCGCAAACTGGCTCGACAGGGACTCACCAGACCTAACCTTAGTCTTGAAATCTAGTTTTGGTAAGTCTCTGGTGGTTCGACTGGTCACCAAATCTTGCCTTAGTCTTTGAATCAGTTTCAGTTAATACCAAATCCAGCTGGAACAACCTATCGTGGACAATCCTACTTGTAGTTTTGACATGGACTTTGTGAAATGGGTTGGCATTGTTAGGTTTTAGTCTCATTTAATTTCATTGTTCATGGTTGATGTGGGGAAATCATGTTTTTTGGCTCAATGCCAGATTAGTACACAAGATCAGTGATTAGAGAAGAGTTATAACTATTAGGAGAAGTCTATGGTACCAAAAAAAAAAAAAAACTTGAGATTTTTATCACTTTTGTAATAACTTGAGATCGATCTTAACTATTATTGACTTTTAATACTGTGCCATACCATTCATAGGATTGAAATAGAAGGTATTCTTATTCCTATTAAATTTTATATTTTTATCCTGTTATACGGAATTAGTAATTCAAACCTTATTTTAGCCATATACCAATCAAATATGACAACCAAACTAAGCCCCAGTGTACAAGGGCAAGGGCTTCGCAATTGAAAAACAAAAGTAGGACACGGCTAAATGAAGTATTCCACAAAGAATCTATCACTTTTTCCCCATAATCTCTCGTATGATCTTGTCGGACTGCCCAACCTCTGTTTGTGTTGCATTCACTGAAAATTTAAATCTTTTGTAGAGCTGTTCAATATTAATAGTTTGTCTCATTGATCCGTCGTGGCATTAACTTACACATGTCACTTCAACGTGGGCCAACAAGAATGGCATCCAACTATCCGAGTAATTGTTGGATAAATTCATAGTGTACTTATTTAGGGTCCGGACACTATTTTTTTTTTTTTTTAACGGTTAGGAGTATTTATGTTAGTTTTATGTGTATTTCAATTTTTTTTTTTTTCGATTTGATCAAAGGTAGGTCATCCACGCTGAAACTAGGATATTCATGAGGAATAAATCTTTTATGGCCTAGTCTCAAGAAATTGTCAATATTCAAACTCAAAATATCTAAATTTACAGTACGTCTCTGTTATTACTTAAACTACCTTTTAAATCGACAACATTTATATCACTAAGCAATGATCATGTGGTGTAAAACAAAAGGTGATGAGTTATTGCCAAGGAAAATGTTATTTAGATCTAATTTAGGGACTTTATTTGAGAATTTAATAATGTACAACTATTGAATTGGTTGTGGGTTCCATCTAATATTGAAACTCACAACTAATTCAATGGTTACATTAAAACCATATCATTAACTCCTCAAATAAGATCCCTAAATAAGGTTCTTATACCATTGCTCTATTACCAAAGAGTAATGTTATGTATCATAAATCTCTAACTTAAATTTTCATCCCAAATTAAGGAAGACCATTGGATCAGTGGGTCCCATTTTAAATCAGGAATTTTGTTTGTTTGTTTTTTTATTGCATAGAATTAAATAGATTTTTAGCCAATAAAAATTATGGGTGACAGGATTGAGTGAGAAATGATGTGATCTTAGTGCAATATTTTTAGTTCATAAATTATACGAGTCCACTTGAATACGACATGATAATAAGTTTAATGTCAACACATCTAAACACGATTTTACTGAAATGAATTAGGTTAAAATTGATTACAATCTAACACGAACAACTTGATTGTTACATCTACCTCTACGTTGTGACCACCGTTATAATATTATTGTTAATGCTCAACAAATCCGTTATAATATTATTGTTAATGCTCAACAAATCATTTTTGTCGTCGAAACATGAACAATCTTATCATAAATATACGTCAAAAGTTTATTGCCATGTTCGTCAATTTCGTAATTTAATCTTTCTTGATTTCTTGTTTCTTTTGATTAATTGTATCTGTGAGATTATTTTGAGTACTTAATTATTTTAAGATCCTACATGCAGTATCAAAGCCATATTTCACATATGCCGAATATGAACGAATTCGTTCAATGCCCAGTTGAAAATTTTAACAAAAAAGTCAAATTTTTAACATTGGGAAACACAGATAGAGTTTTCAACTCATGAATTTTTCAGATATTATGACAAACTGATTCAAAGATTCCAAAGATCTTGCAACTCATACAAAAGTTCAAAAGAATGAATTGTAAAAAAATCAAGAAAGACTATATTATGAAATTGAGGAACACGTCAGCACCCAATCTCCATGGAACCACCTCAACTCCACCCATAAACCCCCTCAATACAACCCAACCTCTTTACCATTTCTCTTTTTTCATGTAACTTTGGGATGCCACGAGGAAAACAAAGCTGAGGAAAGGGTCTTACAATCTCACTTTGACTCGCATTCATTTTGCATAGACTCCCAACAAAAGGCAACCAATGAAAAGTACATAATATCAATGAATAGAAGTAGCTGCTAGAAATCAAAGGGACTATATAACCAAAAGAAGAGACAATTCCAAGGATCAGAGTGACTAAGAGCCCCTCTAATACTTTGCTAGTTACCCTGAATTTAACAAAAACTCGTCTCCCGAACCATTAACAAAAAGCCGAAAGCAAAATCATCTCCCAACTTTCTCTTTCTCTTTCATCTTCCTTACCTCTATCCCCTCCATAGGGGTGTCAAAATGGCATATTAAGTAAGCATGTACAATTGCAAGGTGTGGACCAGGTATGCCAAAAAAAATGTGACAGTAGATCAATGTATATCACAGTATTTAGGCCGCTTTGAAGGACATTGCAGAGAGAACGATAATGGGGATTGTGGCGGGGTTTGTGTTAAATCAATAGCGAGCGATGATGGGGATGATGGCAATAGTGGTGATAGTGAAGATGACGATGGATCATCTCGTAGCTTTCTCTTGTGATTTTGTCTCGCTCCATTTTCCTCTCCCTCCCCCTTTATTATGACATTATTTTTCAGGCGCTTCACGTCTGAAAGCTTTACTGGCTTCACTAGAAACTCCTCTGCCCCTTCCTCCAAACACCTACATCAGTCGGAAAATTTATAATTAGCAGATGAAAGGGCATTTATCAAAAGAAGTTTGTTGTTCAGACTGGGTTGTTATGAAATCCAAAACACTTAAAATGCAAAAATTCAAAGGATATGGATGGTGGCATATGATTATTAACAGGTACTATGCCCAAATTAATTCAATATTGACCCATTGACGACCCTTTAACTTCTTTTTCCCACACATGCAATACCCAACATAGTATTTATAAAAACAGAAATTGAAACATTCATGGCAGAAATAATCGATACCTATCCATGCGAGTTAGAATGTTCTCTGATGACATGATCACCACTGGTATTTGTCTCAATGTTGATGAACCCTGTTTGAAAAATGAAAGTATTGATAGCAAAGTTTAGTATTTAACAGCAACAGCTTAAACATTTGTTTGGTTTCTTAGAGCATTCAAATCTCAGGCTTTGTTTCCTTGCCGAGAAAATTTGGGGAAAACCCAAAAGGAGAGGAAACATAAATCTAACCTTGATCTTCTTGAGTAATTCATATCCAGTCATCCCAGGCATAGAATAGTCTGTCATTATGAGATTCACCTTCAAACCCTACAACAAAATGCCACTACTAAGTGCCCAACAAATGTTGAAATTTTCTTTTTTGGTGCAGAGAAATAAGAACGCTGTAATCAGAGGTTGGCATTCTCTCCTAGACCTTCTCAGCAACCAAAGTTATGGAATATACAGTATTCTGTTTGTTTGCAGAGAAAATCGGAAGGAAGAAAATACTTTCGCAAGTCTACGTTTATTCATTATTCAACAGAAACATATTATCAACTACGTGAAGGGAAAAAAAAACATTTTCCTTCGTTTTCCTCCGCTTTTCTCAGCAACCAAACATAAAAACAATATAAATTCGAACAATTTCTTACATCGAACCCAACGGAGCTCTTCTCTCCATCCAAACCAAGATACTGCAGGGCTCTGCTTCCGCTCTCTACAGCCGTCACTACACATTTCAATCCAATCGGCTTTCAATAACGAATCAAATCTCAACACAAGAAGAACAGCTTCAATTAATACAGCAATCGAAATAAACATACCTTTACAAGAGGAGATCTTCAACAATCGTTCAATGACCTTCCGATCCACGTGGCTGTCGTCAACAGCAAGAACATGTAGCTCCTGTGAACCCAAAGACGACGATTGGTCCAAAACTTCCACTCTCTCCTCCACCGTTGTCGCCATTTCCAAATCTGTGGTCTTTGACTGGGTTTACATAATCCCATATACAGAGAGAGGAAGAGTGGGAAGATGTACTTTAGCAAAGCTATAAAGGCTAAGATACGGAGAGAGGTTAGCAAATCCACCTCGCATATCTTTATTGTACTCTTCACCTGACAAATACTCTCTCTCTCTCTCTCCCTCTGTCTCCCTTCTCACACACACACAACTATTAGTACATGAATAATGATCACTGTTAAATTAAAATTTTATTTTTCAATATCGTAATATTTCTCTTATTCTTCTTTTTCGATTCATTCTATGATCCTCAAAACTTTTGTGAATCTTAAATAATCAATTCAATAATAATTCATTTGTTAAAAATTTAAATCATGCTTGTTAAATATTTTTTTTGGTTTTATTTTTGAGTTCGGAAAATATATGCAACCACAAAATGATTTATCATATATTTTTGCTTAAGCAATTATAAAATAATGGTTAACAAGTACTAATTTTTTTTAAAGAAGACGAAAAAATTTGAAAGTATAAAGCAAGGGTGTTATTTTTAACACGATACAAAATTAATACGAAATTAATAAATTATGTTAATTAATTACTTAATATGAACTCCAATACTATACGATAAGCGAATTCAAAAAATAAATAAATTAAATTAATATCAAATATAAACAATCAAATTTTCACATAATAAACTCATTTAAGAGGTATTATATAAAAGTAGTATTAGTAATTTAAGGTATTTTTTTATCGATGATGATTAAGCTATATTTGTTATATGCTTTTTTTTTTTGTTTAATAGTCAGGAATGTCCGAACCAGTTTACATGCATTTTGACTAGTCTCTTCGTCGGTTATTCATGTCAGAATTAAGGAATTCATGAGAGATAAATAGCAATACTATTTATCGGGACCTAATTTAAAACTCTAATACGAAGATTTAATACATTGGGCTTATTTAATTAATAGGGGATTACAATATTAAATAAAGTCCATTACTAATCTATTCGCAATAATAATGTATTATGTTTCTCAATTGTAATTTGTATCGGTTGACCAAGAGTCAAAGTCTATACAGTAAATACTGAATTGACTTGACAATTGACATCTGACAACCGTCGGGGCTTGAGAAACGCTCGTTGTTCCCACCGGCGGCGATAAAAGAGGAAAGCCGCCGGCCCCATTGGCGGCGATAAAAAGAGGAAAGCCGCCCCTTTTCCTCCATGTGTGTCGGTGGCAGATCCGATCTGTTTCTCCAAATATATATATTATTTCGTATTGTCACGGAGATTCGGGCAGAGGTGGGCTCCACAGACCCAGAAAGATTTCTGGTGATCCACCTCCATTTGCGTGAATGGTCAGATCCGAAGTCATTTTTTTTGACAGCTGATCGATCAAAATCTATAGATCAGATAGACTGGCTTTTACTTTAAGGGTAAATATCATAATTCATTCATAAATTTTATTTTTATTTTTAATCTAATCCCTTAATTTTCAATTTCGTCCAGTCATTTCATCTATTTTTATCTTCTTCTTTTTTTTTATAATATTTATAAGTTTGCACTGATTATTCTCTCGAGTTCTAAATTGACCATCATAACTCGACTTAGTTTAAAGATATGTCCCTAAAAAACAAGAGTGACTAGTCCTTCGGGGTGTAGGAAATATTGAACCCGAGACCTTAGAACAATTCCAAATAGAGTAGCCATTTTGGGGTGTCAAATCACCTATTTTCAACATTGAACAATGTGATTGTATCTCTGAATTATAAATTTATAGAACAATTAAAAATTTTGGGATCAAATTAAAGTTTAAGAATCAATTATGATATTTGTCCTTACTTTAAACAAGACCGATACAGTAATAAAAATTATAATTCTTGAAACGGTAAGTTATCAATGCAGAGGCACGATGGACCCTATAATATTAATTTTTTTTTATACCTTATAATATTATAATCGATTATAAAAATTATAATTTTTAAAGTTAAATTATAAAGTTTTAAATGTTAAAGTATATTTTTTAAAAATGACGTTACAATTATTTGAAATAACTTATTATTGATTATGATATTTTATGATCGATTATGAAATAATTTAAAAGTGATACTTTATTTTAAAAAAAAGTATAATCTGTCATTTAAAAATTAATAATTTTCCATTGTAGAATTATTGCAAAGATTTAGATGGATGGGCGTCCATGTGAAGCACTTTTCTTTTGTGTGATTCTGTCAAATATTTATTGGTGCTCACGCCTGATTTTGTTAAATCTGTTTGTTCTTTTGGGAGATCTTTGTACTGATGAAAGATCGGATGGGATTGGATTGGATCCGATCGGATCGGATTTGATGGTATCTCTTTCTCGCCCCCACCTGTGGGAACACATTATCTCACCATTCCTTTTTTCCACAGGAGATTTTGTGGGTCTTGACAGTTGACACTTTTATTCTCGACAATCGTGTGGTACTAAACTTGCCCGAGGGAGGGGGGAGGGTAGAGAAAATATAATATTAAATTTAAATAAAATAACAAAAAAAGATATAATTAACTTACGATTTAACATAAAATATAATGCTTAATAGACCACAATGACAGAACATTCACTTCCCGACTAGTCTTACTCCAAAAATGTTATAATGATCTTTTTTTTTTCTTTTTTCTTTTTTGTACTAAAAATAGATATTTAGATAGACTATTTCATAAATCTGTCAGAAATTATTGCCCTTTAACACCACAAAATTATCTGCAAGGGATCTCACGGCACCTATGTTAGGCCCGAAGCTAAAGTCCCACCGCATGTTCTAAGCGCTGATAAGTAGATTTTGGGTGCGAAACAAAAATTTTAAAAATGAAATAAAAAATTCAAAGTTAAAAAAACTCTTCAACCATTTGAAATATTTTCTGAAAAAGTTGACTTTTCTTTAGAAACTCTTAGATAAATCCCAATTTTTAATTTTTTCTTGGTATTGATAAAAGTTATTTTTGTTCAAAAAAAATTGATGAGAAAGCCGCTCAATGAGCTAGGGTCGAAATGGACCAAACAAATAATGAGATATTTTTCTTGGTATATATATATATATATATATATATATATGAGATAGAATGAAAGTCTAATTAGGATCGTTAAAACAAATAATGTTATATCATACTTTCTCTGTTAGCATTATTTGTTTGTCTTGACGATCTTAATTGGACTTATTTATTCAAAACATTTGTATGATTTTATAGATGAGAAAATATTTACATATTAAAAAAAAAAATTTAGATTGCAGGTATTTAAAGCCAAACTAATCTCCAATAAAAAATAACAAGTGATACCAATTGCACCAAAAATATAAAAAATTTTAAAGCCAAGCTAATCACTAATAAAACATAACAAGTGATATCAATTTCACCAAAAAAAACTAAAAATTTTAAATTCAAGCTAATAACCAATAAAAAAATATCAATAACCCATAAAAACAAATAAGTGAAACCAATTGCACAAAAAAAAAAAAAAAAAAACTATTTTAAACCAACTATCAATTTTTTTTTCTTATTTGCATCGTTTTCCCCTTGCTAATATTCATATTTTTTAAATAATTGAATAGTATAAAATAGACACGGAAACGATAAAAATGTCAATAAAATCAAATTTTTTTAAGAAGTGAAATTTTGATTTTGTTGATTTTGTTTAATTGCAATGTGAGAATATTTGATTTGGTTTAATTGCAGCGTGAGAATATTTTTGTAGCATCTAAAAAGTCATAGCGGTAGACAATTTAAATTTTAAATCAATTATTCTTGCATCTATAAGTAGATTCGCTGGACAATGTTGGTTCAGTTGGATTTTTTTTTCTATTTTTTTGGAAATTTGATTTGTAGTTCAATGTGAACTAGACAACCTATTCATTAGATTTAACAAGAGGTTAAAAAAATGAACACTCATTGGAAAGAAGAGCCGCCATGAAGAAATATATGGCAGGATTATTTTGTAATGGTGTTAATTTAAGTTCATAGGAATTTTCGGATTGTGTTAATGTGATATAATTTTTTCATTTTAATCCTTACGCTTCTTTTATTTAAGACATTTTTTGATGCCCCATTTACTTGACAAATTTTTTGTATTAAGAATGTCTTTAGACACGGGTAATAACTAATAACCTTATCTATGAGTAGGATTAAGCGTCAATATTTTGCCTGTTATTAAGCACGCATCTGGGGCAAGTCATGGGCCTTGGTAATTTCCAATAGTGGCCCTAGCCTTGTTAATTGACTAGTCAAAGCCTGAGTAGCCCAGCCAGTGACGGGCTTTGTCCCAAATGAATGGGCCGGATAGACTGGGCTGGCCCTCTGGCGACATGGACATAGTTCATCTCATAAATAATCCACCAGCTGAAATGCAATTACCACCATCACTGAGCAATTGGTTAAGTTGGTAAGAGATCGAATTTCTTTATTTAATATTTGGGTTCGAGTTTTTATAGTTATGACAGTTCGGTAGAATTAAACCTACTTTTTAACGATGAAAGCACACAGTGAGACCTTAGTTTTGATTCGCTCCTACAGATAACTGTGTAGTGTCGAAGGACAATGCTCATTTGCGGATAGATTGAGTAACTTATCTGCGTAAGTATTTTATATACCAAAAAAAAGACCACCAAGGGCAAAATCGTCAATTGAGACCATACAGGCGCTTCTCACCTGATAAAGTGCCATTCAAATTCAAGACAGTTTTTATTCGAAAATTTGAAAATCAAGAAGACCATCCCTCCAAACTTATAACCCGCCAAAGTCAACTACCTTAGTTAACGGTCCTCTCTCTCTCTCTCTCTCTCTCTCTCTCTCACACACACACACACACACACCATTGCTTCCATTCCCTCCATTTTTCTTCTACTGTAGCTTATTCGCAAATACATATATACACACAGCAAAACAATTTCTGAATAGTGTTCGTACAGATATATCTGTTCAGATATGGCGTTACCTTCATTAGCCTTGCAAGAAACGGGATCTGGATACTATAAATATTGCCGTAAACACAAATCTCTGGGTTTCTTATGCTCCAAGTGCTCTCTCTCTCTCTCTCTCTCTCTCTCTCTCTCTCTCTCTCTCTCTCTCTCTCTCTCGCATACTATATCTATCTGTGTGTGTGGGTCGGTGTTTGTGTTTTCTATCTCTTATTTTTGGTGATTCGACACAGTTTCTTGAGATTGTACAATCGAGATGTCGTAGAAACCATTGGACTTGATGATGCGGCCTCCAAATTAGGTTTTGATCTGCTATTGATTTTCATACACTCAACCTTTTTTGAGTAGATTTATTTGGTTATGAATTGGTTTTAAGTAACTTTTTTGAATTGTAGGGGTGGAGAGGCGGCAGATCTATGCTATTGTGAAGGTTTTGGAAAGCGTTGGTGTAAGATCTTTAATTTCTCTTCCCATTCCATCATCTTCTTGAATTACTTATTACATCAATTTCTTCTACATACGGGTTCATAACAATTGGTGGTTTCTTTTATCTTTTGGAATTACTCTAGGTTCTTGTAAAGAAGGCAAAGACTCGGTATTATTGGAAAGGGTTTGGAGCAATACCTAGGGCTCTACAGAAGCTAAAGGTAAACTTCTATTAATTCTCTGTATTTTGTAAGCTGTGTCATAGTGTGTAGGTCCAAATACTGCACAAGACGATGTTTATTTGTTTATTTACGGCTCTGATAGGAAGAGAGCCTGACGGAGAATTACGATGTGTCTGTCATCAACAGCTATACGGAGGTATATTAACTAGGGTTTGAAATCGAATGCAGACCTTTTAAACAATTTTCGTGTGATTTTGAGATTGAATTTGTTGCATTGAACATTTTTTTGGGTGATTTTGAGGGTTCCGATGACAATGACATTGAGGGATTTTCCAATCCTAGTGCTTCAAGTCAGAAAAACAAATCAAATCCTTGCGCCCTTGGAATTTCAGTGTCATCCAAAATTGGTGAATTTTTGTTACATGACCCCCACATTCTATAAACTGGATTGAGAGCACATTTATCAGTTGGAGTTGGACTGCTCAAAACTTCTTGTGAAGTTCTATTTCTGTTTTGATGAAATACTGGACAAATGTCTACTGTTACTTGATAACAGGAAACAGAAAAGAAAAATTCTTTGGGACTTCTAACCCAGAATTCTGTCAAGCTTTTCCTTTGCTCTCATGTAAGTGAAAAAATCTTCTTATTGTTTTCTTGTGCTATTCCATGGATTTCCCATATAGTTGTCATTTTCTAGGTTAACTGTGCTATCTCCTATTTTTGTTAGGTGGATATGATCTCCCTGGATGAAGCTGCAAAGATATTGCTTGGAGATGGTCAGGATCCCCCAATGATGAGAAGTAACATTCCATTGCTTTCTCTAATTTTAATAAGTCACTGAAAACAGATCAAGGAACTCTCTGCCAAACAGATCTCTTTGCTCATTATGAGGAAGCTTGGAAATCATGGTACTTTGAAGTTGTTGGGAAGAATCCAACACCATTAGTATCCTAGCACTAGCATTTACACTGCGAGCTCCCTCTTACGATCAATAACACAAGGTTGACATACTATTCTTTCAGTTTAAATTGACAAAGAAGAGATGGCCTGAAGCTGAATGCATACTCTCCATGCATTGACTTCAATTCGTCATCCTTAGTAGACTCCATGGATTGGATTGTTCAACTCTGTTCATTTTCTTGATCTGTTACTGTCTTTGTTACCTCCTTGATTTCTAATCATCTTCTCTTTTTCTTTTCGGCTGATATATATCCAACATTTGGTTCAGAATATTTGTCGCGCCTTCCAAGTTCAGGTTGATCATGCCAATATGTTCATTATTTGGGTATGTCAGGATTATGTGACCTCTCTATGCTTGTACAAAGTGAATATCAGGCATGAGCTATGGTTTGGGTTGAATGAATTGAGAAACATTTTATCTTTCTCAACAGAGGTCAAATATGATAGTTACTGCATATACCATGTGAAGATCTTGTGTGAAGAATTTGCAGAGGCTAGTTCAGTGGTCCAAATAAAGGATCTGGTGAGGATATGCACGTTTGGATAATATTAGTTGGTCTCACTGTATAAACCTGGTTTGACAGAATTTTACAGAAAAAATTTACAAACTTCAGGTATGTGATTTACAAAAATTTGCACATATCCATAGTTTGCATTGTAATTTGTAACCACGAATCTCAAAGACGAGTGCTTGGGATGACACCCTTTGTGGGAAAACAAAAGATCGTGTGCTAAGAGGGTTTAGTATCCTGCGTTATGTGGTTGAGCTTGCTACCTCATAGTAGAAAACAGATGTTGGTCGAGTTTTGTAGAAATGAAGTGTAAATCCTCACAAAGTCGAGCCTCTATTTGAACATGAAACTGATGGAAAGCTTGCTGTGGTGGTAACCATCAAGCAAGAAGAAGGGAACTTAAGGGTTTTGCTTGTTTTAATAATCACTGAAATCTCTCAGCTTGGTAATCCAAAATCAGCTACCATATGAAAATGAAATTGCTCGTTGAAAGGCAGGGATGTTAATCGAATTGAATTTGTTGAGTTTGAGTGGGCTTGGTTGTGACTGGTCGACTCAAATTCTAGCTGAAGATTGGCTTGGTAGAGGCGTGCGATCATTAGGGCTGAAATCGTAATGGTCTGAAATTGAACACAATAACTCAACAATTTAACAATTTGAATGATCACGAACAAGCCAAAACAGATCCCAAATTGCTTGGATTATTTAACAGCCTGCTGGAAGGATTCTAACCACCCATGTAGTAGGAGCCATAAAATTCCTACTAATCACAAGGTGCTCATTCATACACGTACCTGAAGTACAGACTTAACAAATTATGGAGGAAAGGCTCTGAGAAGTCCCAATCATTTGTGAAATCAACAATAACACCGATGAAAACAACAAGCTAACCTATGATAGAACCAAAACCAGAATAATAGAAGACTGGAATATTTTTTATTCAATTTTGGAAGATGTCAATTCACAAATAGGCAGCTCATTATTTGAAACTGAAGTTATATGTAACAACGAAGAGAGAGAGAGAGAGAGAGAGAGAGAGAGAACTTATTCGTGGCAATGAAGCTTTTGTGGACCTTGTCATGCTTTTATAGTATTATTTCTTCTTGGACACTGACATTAAGCGTCTTGTTTGGAAGGACAATGCTGTTCACGACCACAACTTCATCTTCAACAGTAACAGCTTCCCCTGATGACAGATGTAATGTCAGACTGCATGAGTTGAACTTTCTCATTTGATGAAAGATCAAATAAATATAAGTGATAGGGACAGAGCAATAAGAAAGTACCAAGGATTGTAACTCCAAGCTTGGCATTGTAATCTCCTTCAGCCTGAATCCAGTTGATCACAATAAGGAAACCTCAAGCAACAAAACGGAATGGACGAACAATAAACGTAGAAACGATGTTTCCTTGAACTAGTAAATCTTTGAGAAATAGAAAACCAGAATTGAAAATGTTATAAGCAACGGAACAAAGC